>WBNH01000025.1:123180-202609 GCA_013401255.1 Urocolius indicus | reverse complement strand
CGGGCCCGGGCGCTGCGAGCCCGGGCGGTGTCAGCCGGGCGTCCTCATCTCATCGCCGCGGCAGGTCCCGCGGGGCCGGGCGGCGTCGCCGTTGGCGCGGGCCGGGGTGCTAGGGAGGGCGAACGCGCCCTCGGTAGCAGGGAGGGTTTGGGGAAGGGAGGAGAGCCACGGCCCAGGGCCCGGGCAGAGGCGACGAGCTCGCCGGCAGTCGGCTGGCTCAGCCCCGTCGCCCACCCCCCAGGTCAGGCGGAGGCAGCAAAGCCCACCCGAGAGCTCGATCACGGCCTCGGGGCTGTAGCCGACACAAAGGGATGGCGTTTATTTAGGGTACTGTCTGGCGTTTGTTGCCGTGCGCAGGCCAGAGACTTTGCCACAACCTCACCGACCTTGGCGACCGGTCGGTTGAATGCCTTCCCCGCCGAGAAGCACGGCTCGCTGCTGATTCCCGTGGCAGGCTTCTCTGCCTCTGACACAAACTTCTCTTACCTTACAGAAAATGGTGCCCATTGCTTGAACATTCCTTGGAGATCTGTAATTTTTATGGCAATATTTTTTTTATCATCCTTTGAAGACGATGCAAAGTAGTGCCTTCCATTCTCCTTCCCGACTTAACTATCTTTGGAAAAGTATTTAAAATGTTGGCATTAACAAAGCGTTTATGTTACTGCCTCCACACTGATGAATGAATGAACCCGATAAAACTGTGTGAGCCGTCTTGAACTATTGGAACAAGCCCAATTTTTTTACTTCAGAGTGAGTGTGTGGGGTTTTTTTTGTGCATGTGGCAGTTCACCTGGTAGATCTGTCAAAAAAAGGTGTCTGGTTCACTTTGAATTCCTAGGAGGGCGAGATGTGGTCCTGTAGCTTGTGTTCTCACTCGACATGTAACAGCTGGCTTAAGAAATAAAAATGCAGGGAAGTAATGACCCCCTTTTCTCTTTCTGTACAAGTTTCCAAAGCAAGTATGAAGAGAAGCTCTTCCTTCAGCCACAAAATAAGGGAAATTTCCATGAAATTTCTCAGAAAATTAGTATCTCTGAGGTACTTAAATAAAAGATGTTTTGCTGACTCACTTTTTGCAATAGACATAGCTCTTAAGGTGCAATTTCATTGAGGGAACGTGAGCAGATGGTTGACCTCAGGGGAGATGTTGAATTTGAACTGAGCAGTACATGAGAAGGGAGGAGAAGTAAGCAAGCAGTCACTGAGACAGAATTAATTTTTGCAGTATTACTTCCTGCTTATTAGGATACCAATCTGTCCATCCCAAAATCACTAGTATTAGTAAACACAGGGGAGGGGAAAAAAAAAGACAAATCCATGTATCCTATACAAAGACATAAAACCCACTGATGACCTAAAGATGAAAGACATTAGTTTACATTGTCTTCAGAGAACAGGGAGAAGTAGTCAAGATTTCTAAAGAGCATTCAAGTAAGGAGAATGTTTTTATCAACGTGATTGGATTAGATCAGTTGAAGTGTCAAAGCTATTAGTGGATTGTACTGGTTACCTGGAAAATTGCGGCCAAATTTTTATCCACTCCATTACATGTTCTGCCTTTTCTGAGGTAAAACTGAAGCATACAGCTTTATGAAAGGTTAAACATGTTGCTAAATACTGTCGCTGATCTCTTCCAGTCTCTAAAGCTTTGAGTGTAGCACAGGGCAAAATAAAACAAATACCTGCAAACCTCTGTCATTTTAAAATGTTCTATTATGTAGAATAATGTCTAAATCATCTGGCATCATTCCAGATCTCTCAGTAATGCTTTCTGATTTACTGGAAACTGTAAACATTCCTCTATGTGCTGACTAGGTGCTTGTTGGCCTTTGCTTCCACAAGTAATTAGAGCTTTTGTATCATCTTTTTAATGCTCAAGGTAAGATTCTTCATAGTCTGTGTTTTCAAACCATGGATGCTCTGCTTTGTAAAAAATAGTCCTCTCTAACATACCTCACAATAATTATGTTTGAAGAGGTTTGCTTCTGTTTATAATGCACTGTAACTGCTAAGGCTTAAACTCTGGGTCTTTGTGAACTTCTGAGAACACAGACTTTAATAATTTGGAGAGAAGTGGGATAGGATAGGAAGCATGGGTGGGAGACAACATAGGAAACATTTCTATGGCAACCTCAATAAACATTTACATGGAGGCTTTGACTTAAAATAAAAAGGTATCTTTGGGGAGCTTTTCAGTGCTTTGAAACTTCAGCATTTTTCTATGTATGTGCTCGAGAAGAATTTACTACAAAACACAGCAAACTCCTCACTTATCTTAATTGCAGAGCAGCTTGAACCTGACATTTTACTAATTTTGATTTGTAAACAGCAGCAGCCTGTAAAACAAAATCAGAGCATCCAGACAAACTTCTGCTGCTATTTAAAAAGAAAAAAAAAAAGAGGGGAAAAAAAAAAAAAAAAGAAAGAAAGAAAAGTAATTTGGTCAAATTACTGAAATCTGTACACAGGACAAGTCTGAAATGTCAAGGAAAATGGATTCCAGGAATCAAATACTTTAAAAGCTCAAGAGAGACAAGGTACAACAAAAATGAAAGGCAATGCCAAGGTACTGAAAAGTACCACCTTTGCTCTTTTATTCACAGCTATGCTGAGCTCACTGAAGATACCACAAAGGAAAAATGAAATGGTATCTGTTCATCGTGTATTGTGTTCTCTCCAATCTGCAGCTGTAACAGCATGGATGCATAGTGCCACCTCTGCTTCTATAGAACAGAAAAACAGAGTAATTTAGCCAGTAGGTGTGTCACTTCAGCATTCAAAATTAATTTCAGTATTAAAAATGTTTATCTCTTGTTTTTATACTCTTAAAAATTATAATTTTAATGGTAAATATTCACTGTTATACTTTGTCAGTTTAAGTCAGATAGTTTGCCTTTTCATGTGTTCTTGGCATCCATTTTAATCATGTGAATAAAAAGAAGTAACAGGATCTTTTTCTCTAAATTACATCAAGTACTTTCCACTCTGAAAGGTAAAAGTAAAAATGGACTAATGGGGCATTGTCTCTCTATGGGGCAAAATTTTCCTCTTATATCTGATTTATTGAGAGGCTACTCTGAAACTGCTGTTAACAAATTCAAAATTAGGTTTTGGACTAAAGAATTACTATTGCTTAAATATTTTGGTTTTTTTTAGTAGATTCTGCTTCTGAGGTTTGGTCTCTTCCTCCTTCTTGCTACTCATTTCTATGAACAGAAGCTTTTCAGAAAAAAATCCATGTTGCCATCCCATGTTTTTTGCAGCTGTCATGGCTTTAAATGACGCCATCAAGTCACATTTGGGCAGCAAAGCTCTTCCAGTTGTTTGTAGCTGAGTTCCCAATTATCTTGTTGCCTGAGAATTCAGTGGATCTGCATTATTCTCAGCTTCCTTACTCCTCATGGATAACAGGTGTAACAAGTCAGTTTTATCTGTGAGACAAGTGCATAAAACCCTAAAGACTCCAAGTAACTAGATTGATTAAATGAGATCATTTTTTTAAATGACCATATGGGTGAATAGAAGAGGTGACAACTATTTTTATTGTCATTTCATACTTCATCTGGCTACTTTGACAATCTTGCCTTGCATTCATTAAGCAGTCTGTATTTAGCAGTATTGATACGGACAAAACAGCTTACAAAATTTCTGAGTAAACAGAAAAAAAGCCTTGCAGAAATCAGGTAAATAGACTTTCCTTCATTTTGCTGGAAACAATGTGTTTGTTTCTGCTTCTAAAGCAAAAGAAAATGTCATTTATTCTGCATTCTGACTTCTACATGTTCTCTGCTAAGGAATTCCTAGCATTCTTGCTGGTGCTGACATTGCATCTGAGAAGAAGCCATATTTGTTCTGGGCATGTGACAGATGTCAGGATGTTGCTGTTATACCAGCTCTTTGTTGCTGTGAGGTACAGGGGCATGGTGAGTTAATACAAAGATCCAACATACATCTTTACTCGCGTACTTCATAAACCAAGCAGAAACACAACAAGAATATACACAGGACTCAAGAGAATGTTGCTGAATGCAAATAAAAATCAAGTCCAAAATGCAAGCTATATCTAGAATTAGAACAGAATAAAATAATCAAAGTGTATGGAGAGACAGTTTGTTACAGTTAATCAAATTCTGGAAACTTGAAATAAAGTGACTGGAAGACAAATGCTAATATTTTTGTACAGTCCTCAGGTGGAAATCAATTTCACCATAACTGCTCCTCTCTGAAGAGTATTTCTCAGTTTTTTGGAAGAAAGTTTGGCTTGGTTTGTTTCTGGAAGGATGCTTTGTTTGATTTTTATTTCCTGAGTTTGCCATGCAGAGTCATGCTGGGTTTAACCTATGATGTTTGCTTAAAAACATAGCAGTAGCTACTTTTTTGTCTGGTTAGAAACAAACAAGTTTGGTTATGTTGCCATTACTGAAAAGGTTCTAATGGCATTGCTGAGAAGAGCAATGGCAGAACATGAAAAGCCCTGTTTTTAGACAGTGCTACAAAACCACAACAAAGTGCGAAACTTCAGTACAGAGAAGGAGGAAACAGAGATTTCTTTCTATTTTCTTATCAGACCAACTCATGAGTATTTTGTCATGAACAAGTCTCTATGACTCAAAGGTCCTATGTTTAGCTTGCAAAAGGACTTACAGAGAAAGTTTGGTTTAAATGTTTGAATTTCAGCACATTTTCAAGATAGAAAAACATATTTTAACAAAAACAAGAGTTAAGTGAGGTACTTTAGTGGTGGAGTTACCACAGGAAATGCAGAAGCAAGCACCACTGCTGATCATAATCCATGTAGCCACCCAAAGTACTTGTTGACTTGTTGACTGTGTTGACTTGGTCACAGAAGACTGTCAATATGAGAACTTCTACCTTTGCTTTTAAAAAAAAAAAAACCTCTCACATTGTAAGTTTTCCCGCATGCACAAAAAATAATGAAATGTTTTCAAGGCAGTCAGATAGTCCCATGACAACAGAGGCCTTTGTATGATCAGAAAATTTTGACCAGTCTAACTAAAATCTGTACTAAAAAGCAACATGATAACAGGCATCATGCTCTAGAAGTATTTAGGTTATCTGGATGATGAGATGTTACCTTTGGGCTTGTAGGTAGTATAGAAAAATTAGGAATATTTAAGGCAGGGTAAAAACAGCTAAAAATGCAAGACAGAACTAAGACAAGAAAAAAACCTTGTTTTCATTGACAGTATCTATTATGATATCCCATAGCAGTAAGAAAAGACAAACCTATACAAAGCAGGGAAACAGCGAAGGGAGCAGCAATTACATGGATGAGATAATCAGAAGCAGATAACTTTAGCAGGATTTTACAGTGGACCACTAGAAACAGAAGACACAATCAGTTTGTATGTGTACAGTATTTCTAAACAGATAATAAAGTACTTTTTAATTTGTTAAAGTATGGAAATCAGGTGCTATAAAAAGACACTCTGAGATTTTACAACAGTTTCTTTACCATCAAGATGCTCAAAATGACATCTTGTAATTGATCTTGGCTATGACTGAGCAGCATATATGCATTATTATGTAGTTTCCGTTTCCTTACTGTAAAATTATTTTTAAAAGAGCAAACATCAGTCAAAGCATTCATGTTCTTCAATAAATGTTATTTAAAAGAAGCTGAAAGGTATCAGAACAGTATTAAATGAGAAAATAATGAAAGCAAATAAATTTAAGTGATGAATATTAAGCCATGATAAACAAATTAATTTTTTTTCTCTATGTGTTGGAGAATAGTCCAAAATCAGTGAAGACAATGAAAATATTAAACTGAATTCAATGGGACCTGAATCCTCTGGATGGAAAACTGGTGTCAGCTGGTTAACAGCAGATGTGTCAGCTGTGCTTATATGCTGAGCCACTGGAGATGAAAAATCTTTTCCAGTTTTAAATAGAAAGGATGATGAATGACATTGAGAATTTCCACCAGGAACAGCAGAGTGTTAGCAGTGGTCAGCTCCCCTCTTGGCAACTGGAGTCATGTTTCACGAAAGATGTATTTCTGCCTCCTGGATGCTGTTTTTCAAACAGGCTTTTCGTCTTGCATGGTAATGAAGCACTCCCAAAAAGTGCAGAAAATAGTCAGCAGGACTAATGAGATTTTAGCACACTGCTTGAATCGCTATGCTTGCCACATTTTACAGGCTGCAGTCAGTGCCTGCTGAGGGGGAGGAGAGGTAATGTTCCTTTTTAATTACACACACACCATGATCCATGCTAGCAGTCCAGTTGTTCCAGCTTGGCATTTGCAGGTCAGGTAGTGTGGGATGCAGGGCAGTATCTCAAAGAAGGAGTAGTGCACCTGGCTTCTCTAGAGGAAGAGGTAGGCAGAGGTCGTCACAGGCACTAGGGAAACACAGATGACAGCTAACTGTGGGAAGTCAGCATTTCATTGTTGTGCCCCACTCCATCTTGCGATGTTAAGGAATGCTACATGGTGGTTGATCAAAGGTAATATCATCCTAGGCAACTGCTTGAGAGAGTTCAGCACAGGGGCACAAAGATGATGAAAAGAGTGAAGCATCTCCTGTATGAAGAAAGGCTGGGAGAGCTGGGGCTCTTTAGTTTGGAAGAGACTGAGGGGTGACCTCATTCATGTTTACAAATAAATAAAGGATAGGAGTCAGGAGGATGGAGCCAGGCTGTTCTCAGTGATGTCCAATGATAGGACAAGGGGAAACAGGTATAAGTTGGAACATAAGATGTTCTAAGGAAAAATTTCTTCACTGTGAGGGTGACGGGGCACTGGAGCAGGCTGCCCAGTTGGGTTGTTGAGTCTCCTTCTCTGGGGACATTAAAAACCCATCTTGAGGAGTTCCTGCGTGACCTGCTCTGGCAGGGGCTTTGGACTAGAAGGTCTTTCGAGGTCCCTTCCAAATCTTGAGATTCTTTGATTCTGTGATTCTGAAACCAGGGATATTTCTTCTTCCAGCCCAAGAAAATGAGTTGAGAGGGAAAGAAGGATAGAACAAGAGAATGGAAAAAGTGGATAGTAATGAAGAGGGGAAAAGAATTCCCCAAGTGAGAAATGTGATATTCAAAGGTGGTATCACTAAGAAGTTAGAGACCAAGTTGTGGGGCTTATCTCTGACCCCATCCATCCTTTGGGACAAGAGATTGGAGGAGCTGGTCTTGTTTTTCCTTCAGAGAGTAGCTGTCGCTCGGCCTTCCAGCTCTTCACATTTCCTGTGGACTTGGCTCTGCTTCTCTCTGCTTTAAATTTCTGCCTTGACCTATGGGGCAGATTAAATTGTGGACTTAAGACCTTAATAGCCTGACTGCACTGTAGCTAATAAACCCTTCCAAAAGACTGTAAGTATTTCAAGACAGTGCTTGGAAATCAGGCATCAGTTTCAAAAATAATTTTCTGCCCACAGGATTTGGTCCTAATTGCTGTGCATCACAACTTGCTACCAGAATGAAAAGTTATTAAAAACAGTTTTATTAAATGTGGTGCAACTCTGGATTATAAAGATAATTAAGTTTGAAAATGTAATGATCCATGTGACACTGAGTGAATAAAAGATATGAGGAATTCCTAATAAAAATACAGTCCCCTCAAGATTAAAACTCATTATATTTTGCTATATAAAGTCATGTATTTTAGCCACTAGTCTGGGAAATATTTGTCTAATTCTCTTGGGAAAGACCAGGGTTAAAAAGGCCATCAGAGACTTCTCCCTACATAACCTGCAAGCATCTTAAGCCAATGCAACATGCAAAAGCTGCAGTCTGGTTCCAGCCAGGCTCCTTCCCTCTGCTCTTGAGCAGCCAGGACAGCATGAAACTGCTTCCCAACATGGTGCAAGTGCTGCATGCTTCCAGCCGTTCATGACAATTATAGTTTTGATATAATGGTCCTCACAGCCTGCATGTATTTTAGCAGTGTTTTCCCATTTTACCAGTTTTTAACATCTCTTCATTGGATGCAGAAGCTCGAAAATCAGAATAATACCTTGCTCTGTTGAGACATCTACATGTCTAGAAAGTGTCAGCATCTGCTTTTTGAATTCAAGACTGGTCACATTTTCCTGACATCCACAGCCTTCTTAAAAAGTACACATTGGCCAAATTAAGATTATCCCTTAAATGTTGCCTTTTGCCCTCAACCAAACCATCAGAGGGAGGGAAGATAGATCCCAACAGAGCGTCAAAAGCAGGGATGGGGCTGTTCAGGATGAGCAGCTGAAGGGAAAGGCAGTGCTCAAGCCCCTACCAGCAGGAGCAGTGCTGAGTCGAAGAGCTGTTCATGCCTTACCCTCAAAATGCCCACCGAGAGCATGAAAATGTCACTGTTTTGTTTTGGGTTTTTTTTAACCGTTTT
The DNA here is from genome assembly GCA_013401255.1 of Urocolius indicus. Taxonomy (NCBI): domain Eukaryota; kingdom Metazoa; phylum Chordata; class Aves; order Coliiformes; family Coliidae; genus Urocolius; species Urocolius indicus. The sequence continues at coordinate 194,262 of WBNH01000025.1, read as the reverse complement.
TCCTTTTTAAAGGATGATGAGGATGTCTCATCAAAAGTGGGGTCTAAATTCAAAGTGTGGGGACTCACACAGACAAGACAACAAAAAGCAAAGGAATTCTGCAGTAATCTGCACACAATGTGCAAACTTGAAATAACCTTTCTAGTCTGTGCAAAGCAACAAATTTCCGGTTTCTACAGCTGTGGAAAGCAGAAACTTGATCCAGGCAGTGTGCATGCTGTTTGCTTTAACCTAAGAGGAGATCTAGGTTGTGCTCCTCATGGTAATTACAGTTTTGTGAAACCCACATACCTGAGGATGAAGCTAAACTGCTCCTGGGAGGAGGCTGTCAGGAGTGGTGTTGGGAATATTGGTGTCTATGAGATGTAGTGCTGAGAAAGCTACTCTGGGAACTGGGTCTGATGTGAAGTCTGGGTCTGGAGAGCCAGGGGACAACTGAGTTGTGTCCATAGCTGCTGTAAGATGTTTCTGAGCAGAGCACAGTGACAGAACATAAGAAAATATTTATGTAGGATTAATTAGTGTAAATTTAAGTGCAGGGTTCAATTTGAGGATTTTTGAGTAGCCTTTTACTTTAACAAGATTCTTTCAGGGTTCAGGTGTGATGAGACGCAGTTCTATGTAATCAACAGATTTTATGTAGGTGTAGATATGTAAGCATATCAAAATCAAACAATACATATTTATGATGAAAGAAAACGTATATTGATTCAAGGCATGCGTAAAGTTAGAAAATTTCTGAGTGGAAATGGTATAGTATATTCATCAGCAGCTAAATTGTAAAGATGGACTGGTAATGTATCTTCACTGTTATGTTAAGCATATGCTGTCTGAGAATTAGGAGCACTAATGTGTTATTCCACTGGCCATGTGAAGTGAAAAAGCAAGTAAAACTCATTCTCATTTTTAGAATTCCATTTTTGGAAGAATTTTCCACTGTTGAAAGAAAAACAGCAGTGGGAGGTTTGTGAACGGTCTGGATGATAAACAACTTGAATCACGCACAGACTGAGGAGACACAGTGGATAAAATCCTCACCACTTTAAAGCTTATGGGAGGCTTGGTAGCAAATGTGAAAGAAACAGCCTTCCTGAGTGCTGTTTTGGGGTTCTCTGGGATATTGCAAGACCTTTGCAAGTCATGGTGTTGGCTAAACAGCCATTGTCTAGCTGGGATGTGGTTCATCACCTGCACTAGGGTAATTTCAGCACTCTGAGAGGAGAGCACTTATTAATCACCACCCCAACTCTCTCTCCAACTCTTCTCATTATAAAATATTCTAGGAAGTCTCTTTATTGGGAGAAGCTGTTTAACTTTTAGAAAGTTGGAGAAGTTCAGTTAAGATTGGTTTGAAGTGCTACCTCTTTCTGCTGCATGGAGAGAAGCTCTAGGACAATGAAGCAGGATAATTACAAAAAATATGAGAGCAAAGGATTTCAGAAGCTGTGTGTGTGCCAGCAGTGGATAAATGGTTTGCCAAACAAAGAATAATACCTTTGGACAAAAAAACCCTCACAAAAATACATTGGTATAATCTGAATGTCTTTTTACTGTATACCCAGTCCATGAAAAAAGGAAGACTTGCTAGATACAGAAGGAAGTCCTGGCACTTCATGTACACATACAAAGAAAATATTTAAAAATATAAGTACAAAAAGGCAATGAATCTCTCTGCTAAAACTGCCTGTGTCTGTGAGAGATAAGAGGGCAGCAGAAAGAACAGTAATTTCTTTTAAATTCTTCTTGTAATCCTCTTACAGCACAGCACCTACAAAACACCTTGCAATGGTTAGGCAGATGCTCCAGCAGCAATATGTACTACCTTGCCCTTCACTGTTTCCTCACTTTTCCCTCTGCTTGCAGTTTACTTTCTTTACTATAGTGGCAAATTCTTCAGCTCAGGTGGACATGCTAATAGGGACCTCTACTCATGAGCTTACTAGTATTCAGTGGTTAAACGTTCCTGTGGGATCCTGGTCATGTATTATGCTTTAGCATTTATACAGCTCTCCTCAGTGGCTGTCTTAGATTCAAAGTCTCTCATGATGAGGAAAGGTGCAAGAACCACCACTCACTTGATCCTCCACTGGCTGTCACCTGAACCAGCCATTCATGCCATCAGCCTTGCCCTGTATCAGAAGAGAGGAATTACTGGGAAAGGTTTCTGTTCTTTGGCATTTTTGTTTTGTCTTAAGAAAATATTCTTCTGGTCAAGCTTACAAAGCCTGGCTTTCTTTCCTGAATTTTGAAGGCAAAAGTTTAAGCTAGGGTCTTTAAAGGAGCCATAAGATGGAGTAAATATTGTTGCTTGTGTTTTGTCTGATAAAGCTTGTGAAATTCAAGACACATCTCAAAAGCTATGAGAAGTGCCTAGGGACAGGTTCTTCCTTTATTGGTTGTATAAATCAAAATAAATAAATGAGACATAAAGAAATAATTATGAGACCTGCAAATCATCACCATTGTTGGTAACAGACTCTAAATGTTTAGGTACTTCTAAACCTCCTAATACCTCTCAAGAGTACAATTTCCACGGATGTGCTTCCCAGTAGTGAAGAACTTTGTTTCCAACATGATGCAACACATAGATTTTGTATGCTGTGTTTGTTAGAGACTTACATGGGATTTACAAAGGATAAAAGATTAGAAAGTTTGTCTTCTTTGAAAAAGGGCAAAAGTGAAGTTGTGTTTACAAAATGGAGTTATTTGCACACTGCTTTCACCAAGGGAAGAGCATAATTCAGTGCAGCCAATGCCTGACTGCTTCCTGCTGCTTGAAGGGACCGGCAGCAGCAATAGGCCCATCTGAATAGCATTCATGCACACACCTGTTCTCAATTTCCTCTCAGGAGAGAAGCCTGAGGGAAAGCTGGAGGAGACTAAGAAAGGTGGTCACATATTCTCTATTGTTCCCCAAAAACATTTTCTTACCTGACTTCTCAAGGGAACTCTTCTAGGGACAAGCCAACTGTTCTAGAGGCATGGTTTAGTGATGGGCTTGGCAGTAATTAGTGATTGAACTCAAGGATCTTAAAGGTCTTTTCCAACCAAAATGGTTCTATGATTCAACTAGAATTTTGTCAAGGACAATCAAAGTTTGTGTCTGTGATTCTTTATTAGCTTGACAAATTCATTTATTTTATGGCCCTCCTCAAGGGAAAACTAGCTTCTCAAATCCAGTATAAAAAAATTCTTGCTTTTTTTTTCTTCGAAATTCCATAAACATTTGAGCGAGCAGCAGGCACTGTTCTGCAAGTTTAAAAAGTTTATTGAGTTTTTATGCCCCAAATCCAGATTGTGTCTAAGTGTTCTCCTCCATCACACAATGTGCTTGAATCCAGTGCTGCCAATAATCACTTCCAGAAGAAAGAAGGTGCAGTATTTGTTCCCCAGGAAGGCTGTTACAGATGTGCATTATGTAGTTTCCTTTTCACTTTTGTTAAATTAAAGCAATATTTTAAGGATCCTGAATATGAATTTTGTTTGCCTCTCTTATTACAGGGCCTGAAGGAAAAGCAGGAGACGGTCTTATTTCCTTAGCAACAGAGTCAGGTGTGAATTATGGCACCACGCGTCTCTGCAGCTGTCTCCAAGCAACAAACCAAACTGCAATGCCAATTCTGTGTGCAATATATGGAGGGGACTGAGGAAAAACTCCAGGGTCCAAATACCTTTCCCTGGCATCAAACAGGGGCAAGACCTAACAAACACGGGATTATCAATTAAATGGAAATCAATTAAATAATCTAAGTGTCTCAATTCAGCCTGCCAAATGCTCAGTATGAAAAGAGTAATCTATTGTAAATCAGTCAGCGCTTAGGTGGCAGCTGTAGATGTGTGTTAATTCTTTACCAAATCTTTGCCTTAGCTTATGAAAGTGGTTCCACTGCGTCTGTTGCCCCTGAGCTGGCTCAGCAGGAGTTCTCATTGAAAACAAAGTAATTGCACAGCAAATAAATATCTTCAGTAATAATTCTCTGTTAGTTGCCAGGATTTGCCAGATTTCATTTGCCATTTCAAAGCTGTTTCCTCTTTGAAGTAAAGAGACTTGCATCTACGATTGTATCATGTTGGCAAACACTGTGGTTCTAAATAACAACTGTAAAGCTAGTGAAGCTTGCCAAATGCAATGACAGATAGCAATATTTTCCTGAAAAAAATACTGTTTTAGTTAAGGAGAATTTTGCTTTGGAAGCTGAGGTTTTACAAGTGAAAGCTGATTTTTATACATCAGTCTCCCTGAGCCGTTGCTTTTTAGGTACAGATCATCTTTTCAGGTGCAGAGCCATCACCTGTGGGTTTAAAAGCAAGCATGCAAGCAAGCACTTAATGTTTTATCCCAACACATAGCTTACTTTTACTAGAAAACTGTACAACCTTTGAAACACCAGTGTTCATTCCACTGCTGCAAACATAGTGGTTTGTGTAGGAAGTGCCAATTTCTGTAACACTGAAATCAAGGAAGACCTGCTGACCAATGTCTGAGAATGGACCGTGGAAATGCCACAGCTCTCTCCGGGGGTCAGACCTGCTGGTGCTGGAGCCAACGCACTTGTATGTCACATCCCTGAGAACATACTGCCAGGCCTGATGCAGAGTGGGTAGAGAGCATTGCTGCTCCCTGGCCCATCCCTGCCACATCAGCATCAGGATGAGCTCCTGCCCTGAAATGAGAGATTGAAAGCACCACCAAGCCAGTGTCTCCCACCCACGTGGCTGGATGCAATGGCAGCATCTAAAGCCCATACATACCACTAAGCAGAGTGGAAAGGCTTAGTAACGATCACTAGACCATCCCTCATTTTCAGGGATCAGCTCTGAAATTGCAGAGATGATGTGGGTATGTGAAGGTCTCTGGAAAGCTAGGTGGCTGGGGGCAGGTTTCTATCACTCCTCTTGGCAGCACCAGCCAGAGTTTATCCCAGCCAGGTTAACCACAGTTAACCACAGTTCCTGCCTTTTCCTGGCAGGAATTAATTTACCATAAGCTTTCAGTTTTTCACTTCTTGGGGTGCTACTTCAGCAGTTGTAGTAGTTCTGAAGACAGTTTGACTAATTTCAGCACGTTAGGGAAGAGCTGCCTTGCTTTGCACTTGCAATAGCTTCAGGACCTCTTGGGTTTTTTTCACTTACGTAGATGAGAACTCAATGGTTTCCTCCTCTTTTTTTCTTTCTTTTTTTTTTTTTTTTAATTGACTTTTCTTTGGGCCTCATTCTTTGGAAAAGTAACAGTAGAGTCTTAATGCAGAGCATTTCCTACTTGTTATACCAATCTCCTTCACCTCAGTTTTTTCCTGATTTTAAAAGTTATTTTTCTGTACAGCTTCTCTAGGAGAGCTCTCACTTGGAACTTTTTATGATAATCTACAAAAATTCTCATTAACTGGCAGCTGTTACTTAATTTTAAAGGAGCAGAGAACTGTAAAGCATAACATTTTTTTCTAATAGCATTTTCCTTCAAAGTGATAAATTCTTGCAGTAGTGTAAGCCTGGACTTATGCTAAATATTGGACCAAAGAAAGCTTAGGATTTGTTACCTGACTGCAGAGATACACTCCTGTTGACACTACTTCCATGAATCAGGTCTCACTGCAATATTGAATATTTGAAAAGAAAATACTCTTTCTCTTTGAGATCTGATGCAGTACCAAAATCAAGCTTGTTCTCCCATTCCTGTTTTTTAACCCAACATAATCAAGCATGGATTTTTAAATCAAATCACAGTCTCTCAGAAGTTCAAGAAATGCTAGTTAGCCCTAACACTACAAAACATGTAAAAGCATGTCTAATTTCTTTTATGAATATCAAAACTTTAATCATGTGAATAGTACCACCAGATCTGTGGGACTAATTGTATAGTTGGCGATATCAACAGGCTCAAATATGTCATTGTTTCATTTTGGGTGCAAATTCTAATTCAGTTTTATGGCATGCACCTGTCTTCTACTCTCTGTAGAGAGGCACACTACTTCCTTCTGCCAAGTGGCACAAGGTGCTAAAATTGAGAAGCTGATCCTCTTTAAAAGACAAGGAAAGGCTGCCTGGGTCTTTCTCATCTGGGCAGCCAGAAGGTCTTGAGGTCCTTCTAGAAAGGAGAAAAACCTAGTTGTTCCATTTGTGTATGTAAATATGTCAACGTGAATAAGCTTTTTCTGGCATAAAACTTCTGCAAAAGGAGAAACAGACTTGTGGAAAACAAAATCCTTTTCAGTTGTTTTAATGCTCATCTACTGATTATTTGTAAGTATACATTTTACAAATGTGTGTAGACAAAAAGTACAAATTTGTATTTGTACAAAGTTTGAAAGGATCACAATGGAAATAAACATCTGTATTTTGTGCTTTCCCTGTTTTGCAGTTTTTTATACTTGAAAGAGTTAAAAAATGGTTCAAGACACTTTTGGGGGGATTTTTTTTTTGCTTTAGTGCCCCTTCCTTATAGGAGTATTTGAATGATGAGATAGAAATGCCAAAAGTTTTATTATTTATCATCCTTTTACTTCGTCCTTTCTTATTTATCATCCTTTTTATTAAACATTATGCCTCGTGCACTTCTTGGCTCAGCAAGCTCATTTCAAATGTCACAACTTTATTTAGGTTAGTTATTTTCATTAAAAGAAGCAACTTGCAGTTGTTAAAGGACTTTATCTTTGACTTTATCTTAATCTTTTACTCTTAGCTTGTTCATAAATACCAATTTTTTCAGCATCCTAATGAGGCTGTTTATATTTTTTCAGTGTATGTTTAGTGCTGCACAAAGAAGCAGACAGACTATGGGATAATAAAAGACTGATTTCAATACTGCCTTGCATTAGTCCTAGTAAAACTAAATTCAAAGGCAAAACAGGCTGTCAATGAGTCTGAATATTGCAATTCCCTTACAGGAGTTGGAGGTGGTCTTTTCAATCAATACTGTGCCATACCACTCCATATTTTTTTTTCTCTTGTTGAACTGTGTTGCAGATTTGCAAATTTCTCTCACTGACATAGGTCTTCTTTCTTGAACATTTTTCTCTGGCCTATGTTACTTGCAAAAATGTCTAATGAAGCAGTCTTCTGTTTCTGAACTTTGCATCATAAACATGTACATTAGCCATAGAGGTACAAATTCCCAATCGACGTGCAAAACTCATGTGTGAGAAGTTCTTTTAGTCACAATCTAAAAGAGTACTTTCTCATTCCCCAATGAACCTCTAACCAGTAAAGGATCACAATAACTCCAGTTAAAATTTCCCTAAACAGCAATAAAATGTTATTAATCCCTGCCTCCTCTCTGGTCCCACATCACTAGCAGCCATCATAAACACAGCAAACTAGGCTATTTGTCTATGCTTGATCTCATGAAGGAATAATTTTCTGTTTGATTCTTCAATCAGATCTTCAGACTTTCCATCAGCTGCCTCTTTTATTCTCCACCCACACAAGTCAGTAAAATTGTCATCTTTTAGAAACAAATATTGTACCTTCCCAGCTACATTTTCATTTAAAAAATAAATCAATAGAGTTTGTAACTGATAACCAGATTATGATTGCTTTTAAGATTTGGGTATCGTTCCCATGAGATAATCTGACAGCACAGTAAAATACATCTATTTATTACTAGGAATACTCACACATTCAATCGTCTTGTTTCAAAGGAGATCATAAATAAGATTTAGAGTTTTAAACAGCCTGGATGACTTTCCTTCCTGTTAATTTCCAGCTGCTTGTTTTTTGTAAGTCCTCCTGCCATGAGATTTTAAGAATGATTCAAGACTTTTATGTATATCTAAACATATATATTCATACATATGGACACATACACTCCTATCCATATAACGAAGCAAGACACTTCACATTCTTTTGCAGAAACTAAAAGGTAAGCCATTATGTTCTCTGAAGAGCTCATCTGAAGGTGTTCCTCTCTACATTGTCCCAATTTTCTCTCTACAACCTTCACTCCCATCTCTAACATAAGCATTCTTCCCCACCTCAAGAAACTTTCTGCAACACACCTGAAAGGGGAGACATAGAACATCACTAGAATGAGTATATTCAGTACTGTCCCATATGAATCTGTGAGGCAAGATCTCCAGCATCCATGACCTGGAGACTCTGTGTGGAAAAGGAGCATCATAGAACCCTAGAATCATTTCACCTGGAAGAGACCTTTAAGATTGAGTCCAGCCTTTGTTCTAGCCCTATCAGCCACTAGACCATTTCCCTAAGTGCAACATCCAACCATGGATGATGTTGACTCCACCACCACCCTGGACAGGCCATTCCAATGCCTCTGCAGAGCAGTGTCAGCCCCACAGCTCATCTCAGGTGAAGGTGCAGAGACTCACATGCTGATGGAGAGCAGCAGCAGCCAGCTTTTCTAAGTGTTTATGCTGCTCAGAGAGGTAAAAAGCAGCAAAAAACTAGCTTAAGTAACATTACCAACACACAAACAAATAGACAGCAGGTGCTTGTGTGTACCTAGATGTGATATTTATTGTATGCCAGCATAAAAGTGTAAATAAGATGAAGCAAATACTTCTTGTACTGCCAGATACAAATGTTTAGCATCCTTATTCCAAAAGACTCCAACCCCGTGGCTGTTGCAACAGCATTCCTATTGCGTTCAAAATTTTTACACAGAATGGAGAAAAGACACCATCACTTTTCAGCAAGCAAAACCACAATTTGTTTCATTATGTTCTTCATTTTGTGAACTTGTGAGTGTTGTCAGATGAATGAAAATTGTTGCACACAAGTTTCTAGTAATGCAACTGCCGTGACAGCTTAAAAATCTTGAATTCCTGTTACTCACACATAAACAAAACCTGATAGTGATCTTAATTGTCAGCTTTTCAGTTGATTGCCATCTAAAGGAGTCATTGGGCTTGCAGTCAGGATCAGGCTAACAACTGCCTAATTTGAAGGAAGATTTCCATAAACAGAAGCATATTACCATCACACACCCAGCTCCTGCCTAAAGCCTCAACGTTCACGCTTGTTTGGTACATCCTTCAAACGACTACTGGGGGCATTTAGACCTGAGCTTCTTTATGCCCCCATCTCGGTATCCTTCAGAGCCCTCCAAAAGGAGACAACCTGCCTGAGCATGTCCTCTCTCCGGGCACTAGGCTGCATGGCCAGCAAACACCATTCTTTGTCTTCCTTAATGAGCTCCACCTTGGTAGGTGTCACAGCTGAGCACCAAACTGGTCTATTGTAATTTCCCAATCAGCACAGCTGACAGGCTGCAGCCTTCTGTGAAACCAGCTGTGGCATTTTGAGCTACCTCCCTGTTCTGTGTGAAAGCTAGCTTCATTGTCAACATTTAGATATTCACATTTTAGATGTAAATGTTTAGCTATTTCCTGTAAATAAAATTTCAGGAAATTTCCTGTGAACATTAAAACACTGCTCGCTAGGTGTGTCTGTATTTCTTAAATCTAAGAAATTTCTCTGGGGAATTTTGTTACTCCAAAGAGTCAGGTCTGAAACGTGTTTAATACTTTAACGGTACAACATTTCATTGATGGAGAGACACAAGTGGTGACCTTATACCTGCTGTTATCTCCTGCCATGGCCTCAGAGAGGCCAAATGGGGGCATTCTCCATCCCACCATCACATGTCCCACGACCCTTGCTTCCTTGAGCTCCCTGTCAGGGAGAGATGAATGGAGTGACCCATTCTGTCTGATGAGGGATGTGTTGTTGAAAATGGACATGCCACTCAAGCTCCATTAGCACTCTTTCCAAAACTTCAACACTTGTTTTTCATTATGTTGGCTTTCTGGGTCCATAGCAGTGTGCATTTTAGATGCATTTCACTGCAGCTTACCAATGCCAAAGACACACCCTGCCATGTATCTAACATTTCATAATGCTGAAATTATGCCAAACTGATCAACAGCCTGATTGACACAGTATGTTCAGGATGAATTGGTGCAAAACACCATACTAACACCACAGAAGAGGTCTTCACTCAAGTTGTCATGCATTTTAATCTTGTTCTCTTTTTATTTTTCTAAATAAAGGTTGATTCATGTTGTGAAGCTGTAATTACATGTGAACTTTTGAGTACTATAGTTTTTCAACTATTCTGGTTCTTTCATTCGATTTTGTAATTCTTGATAACACAAAGATACATCCAATGCCCTCTAGAGATTAAATAAAACTTAATAACTCTGCTAAGCTACATAACAATTTACAATTCAATAGCTGCTTACATAAATGTGAGCAGTGTGTGCCCTGCCTCTAAGAAACTTCATATTTGTGATATGTCAAAGTAACATTTAGATGGAAATTGAAAGTCAGCTAAATTACATGCAGCAGGATTTAAGAGTGGGTTTATTTGTTAAATTGCCTTGAATTTGCTGGACACAATAAAAAATAAGCTTATCAAATCATATTCTACATTAAAAAGTGATTTATTAAGAAATACAATGAACTGAACAGATTGTTCCTGGTCACTATGTCCTTCAAGATTTTAGAACCAATAAATTTGGTTCTTCACTTTTATTCATAAACTGGAAAACAAGCTTTTCTGCTCCCAACTAGACTCTCTTTTTTTGAGGGAAATCATTTGTAGTAGAACTATTTGAGGAAAATGGACTAGTCTCTGCAGCTGCAAAACAGGCTACTTCAATCAAATGTTGGCTCATCATTTCAAACTTTTTTTTTCAGATTCATAATCAGTAAATACATTTTCAATATTTCTGCCTTTTAAATGTTGATAATGAACATGTATGTTTGACATTATTTTTCTTGATGCAACAGAGATATAAGCATTTAACATATGCTGAAGTAGATGATAGGTGAGCAAGAAATTCAGGAATCATAAATGTCTACTCTCCTTGTGGAGCAATTGCTTGTACAGCAATAGCAAAAGGGGATAAGATGACAATAGCCCATTTAGACCTTAACATTTCACAAGATCAACTTTAAAGTAAAATTATAAGAATATGCTTTGTTTTTAAAGGTGTGCTTTTTCTTTGCTGATACTGATGCGCTGGTTTTATAACAAAAAGGCCGTTACCTCTTTGTTCTGTGAACTTACAAAAAACATCTGTATTGATACAGTCCTCTCATACCAATGCAAATGTCTGTAGTATAAAAACGTGACAAACTAGCTTCTTGATTCCAACTGGTACAACTCTTAACATAACTTAGCCCAAAACAGGGACCCAGATTATATGGATGGTACAGGGCATCTTGGTTATACTGGAAATGGAAGAGTTAGGACCCTTCTGCTCAGGTGAAAGCAAGAGCTTGGCTCAGCTCTCTTGCACTTTTTCAACCTTAATAAACTAGTTCAATCTTCACACTGCCATAAGGCAGTTTACAATAGTATAAACAACATTGCCAGCTTGGACAAAAGGCATTTGGATCATTATAGCAATTAGAAATAAAAGTTTCATTTCTATACTCTTGACTCTGTCTAGAATTGGAGATAAGAGTCTAGATCATTTAGTAGTACCTATGGCCAAATCTCTGAGATACCATATACTCACCTTCACCTTGAAATTAGAGTTAGATTAGATGGTGTCATCATTGCTGTAGATATCTGATCCCTAGCTTCATTTAAAGATGTCCTCAACAGTGCAACACTGGATAACATGTTCCTGTGAGTAGCACATGTGTACACACATATATATTAATATGTTATTGGATTATTCATCCGGTGCTATCAGGGGACTATACAGACTCTTCTGCACCATTGGGAATGAGATATACATGTATATATGTGAATTCAGGTGGCTAATGAACAACTGACTATTGCAATCCATTATATTTAAGTTCCTTTTTGTACGACATTGTATTTCCCAACATATTATCATACATTTCCCAACATATCATCCTTAAAGAAAAGATACTAAACGTGCCACTTGTAAACATACTGCATGCAATTTGATGTGCTGGACAGTTATTTTCTTTCTTACACTGCTATCTGTGTTCCAGCTGTAGCAATGAGAGGGCTTTACCTCTCTCTCCGCAAGCAGTTACTTTTCTGCCTTTTCCCCTTAGATTTATCTTAGCTTATTTCACTTCTGTGAGTTACAGCTTTTCCATCTTCAAATTAGTTCTCTTGCTATTAAGTAAGTTCCATTTAAGATGGTGAAGAGCCCACTGCAGATAACTCTGCATAGCACTCTTATTAGGTTAACCTCTCTGCAGCAGGAAGGCTTAGGTCAGACACTGGCCCTTTTCAGTCCAAATGTCATTTCCAAGAATAATTTCCTCTGGTTGCTTAGCAACTCCTCTTAATCTTTCCTTTCTCTCATTCATATCAATATCCAGTCCCTTGGCCACATCAGTAAGCCAAGGCATGCTGCCTCTGGCTTGCTGTTCACATTGCCCTGCTAAAGATGGCCAGAAACTCACTGGGACACATTTTCTTTGTTTTACTCCCCAATATAGTTGCTTTTATGGTTGATTTGCCCAGGCCATAAGGAATAAGATTTGTAAGCAACAAAGAAACAAACAAAGCTACCATTGACTCCACACACAGAGGCACAGGGATGTGACACAGTTCAGCTTTGCAGTCCTTAATGTACTCCAGGCTGGGCAGATGCTGTCTCTTGCTCTGTTTGTAAGAAAGCACCTGAGGAAATCTTCACACCAAGCGTCACTTCTCATCCCTGCAATTGCACTGGTTTATCCACTGTCAAGAACAAAATAATGAGAATAAAATGTCATTGTAGCCTCACATGGTTTGATTTTTAACACTGCTAGCATCTCTGTGTTTGTGTATGTAAATTTTAAGTTTCTCAAGCTATAGTGAAGAATTGTGAACTTCTTGTCCTCAGCCATACCACTGAGAAAACTTTGGCTGAGACCTTCATCAATTTTAAAGTCTCCTTCACTCTACAAAGCTAGACAGAGACCAATATTGGTCCCAATCAAGAAAATCTTTCAATCAGCTAATTGAAATGTCAAAATAAAGTCAGTTCAAGTTCTTGGTGATATTCAGGNAGACTGGAGTCTGTTAGTCAAAGATGAGAAATAGAAATAGTTTTTTAACACAGCTGGAGATATCAGAGAAGAAGCAAAACTCAGCTATACAGGACATAATCTGATAGGCATCCTTGTGGTACAAAATAAGTATCAATCAAGAAAAGTTTGTCACCTGCATCAAGATTTCAGACAACCATTACCAGGACCAAGAATATACATCATTCTTCTCGGTGACACAAAAACAATAGGACAGTGTATGCTGTCTCTTTGGAGGAGAAAAGTTCCTGACGTTTTGCTTGAAAAACAGGAAATGGATAGAATTGTGAAGACATCCAGAAAAAATACAGGTAATGATCCCAGGTATCAATATAAAATAAACCAGAACAAGACAGATGAGAGAAGAATATTTACCTCCATTTTTTTTTCTATTCACAACAGCAAGATAAGGACAGGACAAAAGTAAAGGAGACACATCATTAGTCATATTCCTAGAGTGAAATACATTTTCTTTTTGCACAGCCTTAAACAAAAGAGTCTTGAAAGACTGGGTCACCAATATCTCCTGAGTAGCAGGAATAATTCTTAGGAATCAAGGCAAGCAGAGCAGTAAGGAAAATAGTACTTAAAAAATATCTAGGTGAACCTGTTTTGCCAGGGGCAGTAGACTAGATGATATCTAAAGATCCCTTCCAACCCCTACCATTCTGTGATTCTAAGAATATGCAAAGCAGACAAAAGTAAACCTGGTATTAACTCAGCAAATCATGAACAAATTGATCTACAATGACAGCAAAGGTGAAAAGAAATACGATTCCAATATCTAGAACTTGCAATAATAAGAAGAAATAATTTGAAATTTCTCTTTTGCAAAAGACATTTAATACATTTGGCATTACAGAAATCTGGTGGGAGGATTTGCATGTCTGGAATGTTAAAAACATTACTTTTGACCTGGTTTAGAGGAATAAAGCAGATATAATACAGGTGAGAGAATTACACTGTGTATCACTGTCACCAGTACCTTTGGGACTTGAAGCTACAACTCAGAGCACAAATATTAGTAAAAATTACTAACCATTATCAAAGACAACAATAATGATGATAATGTCAATAATAGTAATAAGATGATGATGATGATGAAAAACCCCAAAATGGACAACAGCTTGAAAACTGATTATATCAGCTACAAGTTGGATTGTTTTTCTTTACTTATCTTGGTTTATTGTCCACATTTGACACATATGAGTAGACTGAACATAATAAACCAATTAGAAGAATAAGTATGTAGATAGTAAGACTGTTGTCCTAGCCAAGTTGCTATTCTGCTCTCTGGCTTATATGCTGCTAGATCCTATCCTTATCTATTATCCCTTCAGACTGCTAACTGATGTTTCTCTGGTGGTTTTTTTAAGCTTTATGTAAGTATTCATCAATTTTAATTTAAAAAGGCCATTGAACAAAGTGGTTTTTCTCCTTCCAAAAGTTTCATTGTATACGTTCCCGCTTAGAAGTCTTTCAAAGTCTGAAAGTTTCTCCTGTTGCAGTTCTTTCTGAATCATGGATTGGCATCAATTTTGATAAAAAGGAGACAGTTCTTTTCTTGTATATAAGGAAAGGTTTAGGCAACTTCATCTGAAAAAAAGATCAGACAAAACAGAAGGAATAAGAAAAAATATTGTAGTTCTTTAAGTCAAATTTTTGATGGTGAGAAAGCTACAGTCAAGGCAGAGATTTTTTTACAAATACTTAAATGAAGACCAGATAAAAGCGTGATATATAATAAAGAAACAAGGAGGAATAGTTAAAACAAATATAATAGCTTCTCAGAGTATAGGAAGGTATAGTGAGAGATGTTAATGATGTTAAATAAAAATCATGGCAGACAAGGCAAAGAGCAAAGCAACTTCTGTTTAAGTATTTTAAGAAAAAACAATGAAAGCAAGATGAGCATCCATCCATCCATCCATGAATAGCTCTTTCTACCTCCTCAGTGACAGCCTTTCTATAATAATTTACTTCTTTATATCTGGAAAAAGGTAAGACAAAATACTAACTACATGGAGTATTTTAATGATGATAATGATATGATTCCCAGGGCAGCAGTAACCAAAGCAGCACACAAAGCTGTATTTGGGGAAAAGCCAGGGCCAGATAACTTTTTCACAAGTTGTGAAATAAATTTTCTGAGGAAGATTCTAGTCAGTTGATTTTCTATATAAAACAGATTTTAGCAGAGGCGAGAAAAAATACCTGGCTGGAAGAGCTGCTACATGGTCCACACTTCACCAGGAGCAAAGAGAATGACAGATGGTGGCTTAATTTGATAGCAATCTCAGGCAAAATACTGGAAATCAAATAATCAATTGTAGGAGATTCAGCCCACAATAAATGAGCCATTTTACATCTGCCATGGCAACACATTTGCCACTGCTGCTCTTTATTCTGCCCAAAAGCTTAGGGAAGGTTTTTGCTCTGCAGGCAGGAAGAAGATACAGCTAATCTCAAAGGTTAAGGCCTTTCTGGCTTTGCCCCCAGCTTTCTGTCTTTTTTGTGCTCTTTGCTTTCCTTCTTCCTTTTTCCTGAATCAATGTTCTTTAGTAGGAGCTGGAGAGACAGCTTATGCACTGAACCTCTGTTGGCTGCTATTAGGTAGATTCTATCTAATCTATCATAGGGGTTTAATTGATAAAGAATTAGAGGAAGACAATAATTAACTTGAGTCAATATGATTTTATTGGATACAAGTCTTGCCAGACAGTTGATTTAATTTTTTGAGTGGCTGAGGGTAACTGGCTTGAAGCCTTGAATGGTGGCAACGTGTACTTGACTTTGTTCTTTACAAAGTCATGAATTGAAAAATGAATGCTCTAAAATAGCTTCAAAGCACATGAACTGGCTAATGGATTGGAATGTTTCTTATAAGATAATAGGGGAAAATGTTGCCCGAAATTTAAAAAAAAAACCCGTCATCAGCTATCATTTCTAGAGCTACAGTACACAGCAGCTTGCTCATAACCTAAGCAATGAGCTAAAACATGAAACAAACTCAATTATACAGAAAGTTTACATGGTAGCAGCAGAAGACTGTAAATAAGATACAATGCATTTGAGAAATCAGCAGAGAGCAGATGTGCACTGCAGAATCCTTGCAGAGATAATCCCCAAGCTGAGAAAATTTAGTCCTCAAGCATTCACTCAACCTAACTACAAATGTGAAAACAGAACTGTATCAACCTTGTATATGCATTACAATTTCAGTTGTGCCCAGAGACCCAATCGACTTTTAAAGACTTCTCATGATGATGCATCTCAAGAAGGGAGAGCCTGTTATATAGCTGGAGATGTATAGGGGAAAAAAATAGAAGAATGGCTGTTCGCATTAATCAGTAAAACATCTTAAGTTAGCTTCATAGCTTGTAAGAGGGAACTCTTAAAATGGTAATACCGTTTTGAGATACAGAACAGTATGGCATGAGTGTGTCACAGCATGAGTCAGATATCGAGCAGAGAAAGATAGCAAGGGTTTAAACTATGAAAGTGGTTTAAAAAACACTGAACAGATAGATAAAACTTACACAGATAACACTGGAAGAGACTGTAAGCTTATCAAATTCAGCACACCACAATTTAAGAAAATGGGCATGACACAGAGAGGTCTCTGGGCTCTCTTCTAAAGAGCTTGGGTAACCCAGCCTGGAAAGGATGGCGGGAGGATGCTGCTCCAAAACAGCAGCAGCAAGAAGATCAGTCCATGCATTTTAGGCCTTTCTCCAGCCTGATCTTGAAAAGTTCCTAGAATGCAGACCATACTGCCTCTCTTGGCAACCTGCTTCATTCTGTCCCCACACGGAAACAGATTTTACTTTATATGTAATGTCAGCTTCTCCTGTCTCAGCTTAAATCCACAGTTTCTCATCCTTCTGCTTTACACCACTGCAGAGAACCTTGAGAAGACTGCTCTAATGTGCTCCCAAAGCCTTCCTTTCTCCAGACAAAAGCAGCCATGTCCCTCAGGGTCCACTTCAGGGCAGGAGCTCCAGCCCCTGAACATCCTGGCTCTCAGCTGTGCTCACTCACTCCACCTAATCAAACTCTTGTTCAGATTTTGTTATAAAATAAAAGGCTGCAAATGTTCTCCCATGAATTTTCCTTCAGGGATTTGTAAATAAAATAGAATATTGGTGATCTGATGGTATGAGGCAAGAGGTGTTTTTGTTCTTACCTGGCTGGATTTGATTCTCACTACGTTTTCTGAAGCAGGACCTAAACTCATCAAATTTCCACAAAAGAACGGGAAACATTTTTTTCTAATGTGAAGTCAATCCATTAACCTGGGCCATGTACTTCCAGGACAAAAACCAACATAACAAAACCAAACCAAAATACAGCAAAACTATCTGAATATTTATTGAAGATTTTTCAATAATATCACTTGACTACAATGAGGTATTTAAAAATTTGTTTCTGTGAATATTCTGTTCAATGAATTTGCTCTATGATCTGACACTCATTGCTAAGTTGTCTCAAGTTCCAGAACCCTTAGACTGACTACGGCTTTTTTATTACACTTAAATGCCATTTAATATATGTGTTAAATTAAGACAGCTCAAAAAGGTGGTCTTTGAAGACTAGCTACTCTTCAAAGCAGTTATTTCAACAACCATATTTAATAGTAAATAGCAATTTAATAGTAGATAGTAAATAAAACGTCACTCAATTTCTAGATGACAGAAAGTGAAAATATTTTTCAGATTATATATCATATTTTATGCAAATGTCTCTCTCTGAAATTTCAATTTCTTTCCTTCACCTCTACTTTTTATATGCAACCCAAAACTGTTCCCAACATAAGCTACTTCTTTGAAATTTGCCTAAGATTAAAATAATTAATAATCATCTTCCTTTATTTTTTACATGTCAGAAACAATAGAAATATTACAAACATTACATGTTAAATTCTCAGAATATACCCTCTTACATGAGAGCCAGATTCACCCAGAATGAATAAACCATCATAGATACAATACACATTGTGCTCAGAGAAGATGGTTCTCTTCCACTTTGAAAGTGAGTGTATTAACTAATTACACAGTAATAATCAGAACATACCAATCCCGGGGATTAATGACCAGAGTGGTGAGATTGTTTCTGTGCACACCTTGGCCCATTAGCTCCCAGCAAGCCCCTAGTTATTCATCCTCAGGAAATTGCATTGTTCTTCTTGACATATTAAACTGCATAGGAGAGCAGAGCCTTTCGGTTTATGGATAGCTTAATTTTATTGGGTAATACAAAACTAGCTAATGTGTACAGCAAAAGGACTGAATGTCATGGTTATCAAATTAATTGGGAATAATCCTTGAACTTTCTCTTCCCAAGATAATGACAACATATTTTCCAGTGGCCATGTGACTGTTTTCACTTCAAGCCACTGTACTTACCACTGGCACCAACTTTTCACACTGTCACAATTTGTCTGGTTTGGTTTTGTTGTTGGTTTGGGTTTTTTTTTGAACTGCGGTATTACATAATTTGACAACTTCGGACCTCACTGATTTCAAAATAGCAATTGCAGTCATTCACAAAATTACAAAAACTTTAAAGAAGGCAATGAAAGGAGTGAGTAGAATTTTTCCTGCTGACAGGGGGCTTATTTGCACATCAAGGAGTGACTCCCATTAACAAACAGCAGTAAGAACCACGACCCAAAGCTCCCAGAGAGCAGTAGAACAGCATGTCCTTGCAGCTGACAGCCCTCTCTCCTGAGGGAGACAACTATTAGAAAAGGGCACAGCTTGTTTCCTACTGAATATGTTCTTCTCAACGTAATTTTCCACAACATAAAATATAATAGAGCTACTTTATTAAATCCCAGCTAGACTAAGTAATTTTTTACAATATGATTTTCTAAGACAAAATAAAAGGAGCTGAATATTTTCCCAGACTTGAGACATACTGCTAACATTGCTATTTGCAAAACTAGATCTAACATCTTTGTTTTGTGACAAGCACTATGAGAGGGTGGCTTCTCCAGCTCAGCAGTTCTTTCAGCATTGGCTATTATTTGCATTTAACCAGGGCATGGATTGCTATTGTCAGCAATGGCTTGGTCACATTTGTAAGCATGGCATGGTACCATCATGGTGACTTTTCAGAAAAACACAAGTGGGACATGTGCTCTGGACTTATGCCATTTTGTTGAAACAATGGTATTATTTAAGCAAGAAGCTGTATCAAACTATTGAATGTGCCTTCTAAAGAAAGCGTGACTGCGTGGAAAAAAAAAATAGGGAAATCTACTTCTCTTTAGTCCAGCAGAAATACGATAATCAACAATTTTATGGTGACTCCAAGCTTTTTCCCATCATTGTATTATCCCAATCTGTTAGAAAGTCTCATTAACATGGTCTCATTTTATCTGGATAAAAGTTTCAAGCCATCATTTTACAGATAAGATAGAAAGATCTAGAAAGTTTTAAAAATTAGGCAAGAGAAGCCTAGAGGTAAAGCCTGTGGGCAACACTGTAATTGCAGGTCACCACATTCTCCTGCTTGCCTTGACCATTCCTTTGCACTGCTTCAGGATGTGAATATTTGCATATATGCATATATATGCATATATACATATGTATCTATGGGAGGAGCTTAGGTGCCTTTTTCTTCATTTTAATGTACTTTATAGAGTGGTTTGGGTTGGAAAGGACCTTAAAGATTATCTACTTCCAACATCCATTCCATGGTATTGGCTTTAGTATCAATCCGGGTTTTAAAGAAGAGCGTAATATACACTCCACAGTCAGGCTTGCCTTCAGCCCACTCTATCCTCTTTCTGCAAGATATTCAGCTGACAAGCCCTGTGTATTTCAAGCAACCAAGAGCCTGTCTCAGAAGTATTATCTTCCTTGGAGCATGGAGCTTTCCAGAGGATGGAAAAGTCTCTACAGGACAAGAGTTCACTATTCTAGAAATGACTTTGTAGATGATGACAAGGATTTTGAACTCCCTTCTGAAACTGAGAAGGATGAAACGTGGTTAGCAAAGCACAGGCTCCTCTCATTGGCTATCATTGTTTATCTGTACAACCTCAGGCTTCCTGTCACGTTCATACTAAGACAACTTATACAGGGCCTGGAAGAGCCTATTCTAGGCATGACAGGAATGTTTATCAGTATATGTGTTTCCTGGTTGGAAAAAAATGAGAGTTTCTGGACTACCTGAAAACTTTCTGAACAAAACACAAATCATGAGCATAATGCTATACTCTACTTTGTTAGCCTACTTGGAGGTGCTTAAAATATTGGTGAGACTAAAAGATGAACCTGTACCTTATAGTGTTGCTTAACAGTGGTACAAAGCAATCCCTATGTATGTCTTGGCTGTGTAAATCTTTGATTAATTGTTCTCTCTGCCCATTAGACATATTCCGAGCTCCTGTGTTTCTGTAAAAACAAGAGAAGAAAGAAAAACTGTTGTTATCTCTACAAGACTATGGCAGAAATGTCTGGTCTCACAAGCTCCCTGGGGGAGACCAATGGTAGGGAACAAAATAGAAGACATAGAGACTGGGTGACTCACACATATCTAAATAGGCAGAAGTATATGCCTAATCAGTATCCATAAAGTTATACCTCTGTGTATGGAGATCTGCAAGTCCTCCTATAAGGTCTTAAACAGACTTTGATATCAAAGTCCTACAGGAAGCCTCTTAAAGCATCTGGTTTTGGTACTTCCAGCTTAAGAGCAGCAGCACCCTTCCTGCCACACTAGTAAACCCTCATCCAAAGGTGAGGTCTGGGACCCAAAAGATGAGCACTTCTTCACACTAGACTGTCATCATGGCACGGATAGCAGCCTGTATCTAGGCAGTGGCAGGGCACCAACTGTACATAGTGCCAGTGACAGAACTGCAGGTGGTGGGTCAGTCACAGCTTTGCACAAAGGCTTTGGTACTCTTGGCCACCTGGCCATGGGGACCCCAGAGAAAAACTGAGATTCATTAAACCATGAACAGCCTTCTGGGTTTCTGTTTCAGAAGACAGGTCTAAAATTCACTAAGACCTTTTCTTGGGTTTTGATACCTCTAAGCAAAATTCACTCTAATTTTTACTTAGAAACAAAAAAAGACCATCTGAAAGTGTAACTGAGAGCCAGGACTAATATACCTATTGTAATGGCAACACAAAAAGATGTCAAGAGTTTTCACCTGTGCTTAGTTAGAAACTGAAAATGTCCTCTGCAGGGATGCCAGTATCTGGGGTTTTCTTGTGGGTTTTTGTGGTTTTTTTGTTTGGTTGGGTTTTTTCTACTTTCAATACACTCATCACAAAATAATGAAGAGATATGGAGCTGTTGAAGAAGTGTAGTGGAGTTTGATGTGACATGGTCAGAATCTGTAGTATTTTATTGGTGTATCAATATGCTGATTTCTCCACTAGTGAGTTTTCTTCTGTGTTGTTTGGAAATGTTCAGATGGTGTTTGTCCAGCAATATATTGTCTCGAGGCTTTAAAACAAAAGTTCAGTTGTATCAACTGACGTTTTCTTGGTGATAGTTTCCCTATTTCTGAGGTTTAATCCTCAGCTAAAGATAAGGAAGAGATGTCTGATTTAAGCCAGATAGTCTTAGCATAATCCGTTAATTATATAATTTTTAAATTACCATGGTTTTTTGGTTGGATAAAAAGTGTATAGAGCTTCCCAGAACTTTACAGTCAGAAGCTTAATAAGGGCTCCTTTTGCCACCCACTGAGATATACCAGCAAAGACAAGCCATCTCTGTCAGACACCAAGAATAGCAAGAATTAATGGCAGACAACTCCACCTGAGAGATTTGAGGACACAAAGTCAGGCTGACAGCTGGAACAAAACATCAAGAGAAATTGATGTTCCGCTGTCACTTGGTCTCTCCAAATCAAGACTGGGTATCTTTCTGGAAAAGAAATCATAGATCGATGGGACAGTGTGAATCCTTATAGCATATTGGTCAGACTGAATAACTAGAGCTGTCTTCCAGACTTAACATCCATCAATCAGCCGCTCAGAGCAGCGAATGAAAGATCATGCATTCAGTAAGAACCACAGGCAAGGATGAGGTAGGCAGGGGTTATAATCTTGTGATCTTTCAGTGGACAAACTGCTGCTGTTTAAAAAAAAATCAAGCCACAGTGTATCCTACAGGAATATGCACAGGGTCTTGGTTTCACCCCTCTGTGGTGTGGCTTTCTTCCCTAGGAAACTTCATGTTTCTCTCCACACTCTTGTTGTTCTTGTTGTTGTTTCATTGTGAGACAAAGGATAGAGGCATCATTTTATATCCTACATCTGAAAATGAAATGTAGCATGAAATTTACTTGTTGCCCTCATGTGAAATTGGATCAAGTAAAAACAATTTCTGTATTCGTACCAGGGAGAGCTACTTAAAAATGGCTGAAAAGTTTAAAAAGAAAAAATCAACATCAGATTTGTACCTCAGATCACAGTGATTTTATTACCATCTAATATAAAACTGATGATATTGAATTACAGATGTTTCACCATATCAAGCAACAAAATTATGAGATTTTCCTTTTGCACTAATGTATTGTTCAAATCATGTCTCTCTCTCTGACTCAATAAAAAGCACCAGGCTCTATACAGCTGCAGCTAAAAGAACTGCTATAAAACATTGTTTCTGTTTGTAGCAACTAGGACAATAGTTTTTATTTGAATAACAGTATTCAGTGAGTCATGTTAATAAAAAATCCTCCAGAAATATAGGCCTGAAATGCTTGGATTTTTTTTTTAATTAATTGTTCTCCCATTTGAATGTGGCAGGATAGTTCAGAAATCTCTGAAGCAAAAAAATCTTGTTATTATCCCATGTACCAGTACAGGTTGGGGAATGAACAGTTAGAGAGCAGTGTAGGGGAAAGGGACTTGGGGGTTGTGGTGGGCAGCAGGATGGGCATGAGCCAGCAATGTGCCCTCGTGACCAAGCAGACCAATGGCATCCTGGGGTGTATTAGAAGGAGTGTGGGCAGTAGGTCAAGAGAGGTTCTCCTCCCCCTCTACTCTGCCCTTGTGAGACTGCACCTGGAATATTGTGTCCAGTTCTGGAACCCTCCGTTCAGGTAGGACAGGGAGCTGCTGGAGAGAGTTCAGTACAGGGGCTCAAAGATTAAGGGAGTGGAGCATCTTCCTTATGGTGAAAGGCTGAGGGAACTGGGGCTCTTTAGCCTGGAGAAGAGGACACTGAGGAGTGGCCTCATTCATGTTTACAGATATGTAAAGGGTGGATGTCAGAAGAATTGAGCCAGGCTGTTCTCGGTAATGTTCAATGATAGGACAAGGGGCAACGGGTATGAACTGGAACATAAGAGGTTCCAAAGAAATATAGGGAAAAAAATCTTCACTGTGAGGATGACAGAGCACTAGAACAGGCTGCCCAGATGGGTTGTTGAGTCTCCTTCTCTGGAGACATTCAGAACTCACCTGGATGACTTCCTGTGTGACCTACTCTAGGTAGTGCTGCTCTGGCAGTGGGGATTGAACTAGATGGTCTTTCAAGGTCCATTCCAACCCTTGAGATTCTGTGACTCAGACTAGCAGGACAGGTTAGCTGCCAGCTGTGAAGTTGCCGCAGAGTGCAGAGAAAGTACAATGGCTTACAGCCTCTTCCCCTATGTGCTCGATCCTTCTGAAGTAGATGGTTGACAAACAGGAGCTACCACAGCACTGCCTGCTGCAGAATGCAGCCCAGTTGGTGCAATAAGAGATGCTCTTGCAACAGCTTCTGAGATGTCCTTTGCCTGCCTCAGCAAACAAAATAGACCTAAACAAATAAAACAGCTCTGAGACCAAACTCGTCCTTAGAAGTCCTACAAAATAACCTCCTCATATTGAACATTAAGTAGCATTAATACATGTAATTTGGCAGAATAAACAAAATGTGGGTAACTCCACACATTCATAATGGCGGTAGCCCTGTGCCTGGGTGAAAACAAGCCCAACTGGAGAGAAAGTCTGCATTTCATGTTGTCCTGCCAAGTACCTGAGAAATACTGCCAAACCATCATGGTCTGAGTAAATAAACAAACAGTTCCCATTTGTAATTAGTATAAAGAAGAATGATAAAATGTAATGAAAAATGAGACCTTCCTCAGGCTGTAATTAATTGTTTCTGACACACTGCTGAAGAGTGATTTGTCCACATATAAGAATAGTGCAGGATAAACAGAAAACTTTTATACACCAATAAATTAAAATTAGCTAGGTGGAGATTGTACACAGACATACACGCTTGCATGAATACACAGAGATTTCCCTGACAAAATTATTCTTCGGCTGTTCCTTCCATGCCACAACGGTCAAATGACCAGATTCTTTCCAACGAATAGCCAGGTGTTTGGCTTCAACTGCTTGGGCAGTTCAAGAACAGAAAGGGAATTAGTCACAAGTAATAGCTTAAGCAGGTGCAGGTGATGCTCCCAGACAGCAAATCTGTTATTATTTTGAGGAAGATTGTTGCCATGGTTTCTACAAATAATATTCTAGGTAACACCAAACCACTTGCCCATTCTATTTGCCCTGCTGGTGGCAGTGGTGAAATAAAAATCCTTGCCCCACCATCCGTGCCTTTATACCAGAGGGTTTCCAGCCTGTGGCAGAAACTCTTTTGCAAAAGAGGTGAAGCTGCTCAAGTGACCACGGCTGGACTGGTGCGCAAAGGTCAGTAGAATGGATTAAGGTACAGCATGTCACTAGAGCCCCAGACTACCAACTTGCCACTCCGGGATGAAGAGACACCAGTTTTAAACCTGTGACTCCGTCCTCACCTGCCACATTGGGTTATCAACACCCTGTGTACCTGCACTACCCTGTAAAAACCCTGTGGGTCCCAAGGTCTTGCCAGGGTTCCCATACTAAAGGCTTCAATGAAGAAATTTTGCTGAGAAGAGTCTGAACCCACATCACCTGCCTGAGTGCCCAACGAACCAGCTATGGTCTCTTCTGGAGCAAAGCACTGTGAGCACCACTTCATAAGGGATAATGATATACCACTGAGGATGGAGGGGGAGTTAATGTGATCACAACAAGGAGCGTGGTCAGAGCTCTCATGTTTTAGGCTTACTTCATCCAGTGACTACCTTTATACAATGGTAGTACAAAATGTAGAAAACAAATCATTAACTTAATCTGTTTTTTAAATGCAATGACTGTTGTGGTTTCACTCCAGCCAGCAGATAACCACCAGGCAGCCACTTGCTCTCTCCTGCTCCTCCCAGTGGGATGGAGAGGAGAACTGGGGGAAAAATTTAAACTCACAGGTTGAGAGAAGAACAGTTTAATAACTGAAAAGAAATAAAACATTATAAAAATAACAAATAATTTCAATAATTAAAATAGTATAGTATTGTCAGTTGCAAAGAAAATTAACGTAACAAAATGAGAGAGAAATAAAACCAAAGAGAAGACGAGCGATGTACAACAAAATGGCTTGCCACCTGCTGACCAAGATCTGAGCAGGAATCTCCTCTCCCCTTCAACCCCCTCAGTTTACAAACTGAGCATGGTGTCCTATGGAATATGGACTAGCCAAATATCCCTTTGGCTTATTCAGGTCAGCTGTCCTGGCCATGCTCCCTCCCAGTTTCCTGTGCATCTGCTTGCCAGCAGCATGTGGGAAAGTGAAAAATCCTTCACTCAAGGTAAGTGCTACTTAACAACAACAAAAACATCAGTACGTTACCAACATTATTCTCACACTAAATCTAAAGCGCAGCACTGCACCAGCTATTAGGAAGAAAATTACCTCTGACATGGGCAAAAGCAGAACAATGGCATACTACGAAAGCTGTTTGTCTGCAGTATGAATGAATGCAGNCACAGGTTGAGAGAAGAACAGTTTAATAACTGAAAAGAAATAAAACATTATAAAAATAACAAATAATTTCAATAATTAAAATAGTATAGTATTGTCAGTTGCAAAGAAAATTAACGTAACAAAATGAGAGAGAAATAAAACCAAAGAGAAGACGAGCGATGTACAACAAAATGGCTTGCCACCTGCTGACCAAGATCTGAGCAGGAATCTCCTCTCCCCTTCAACCCCCTCAGTTTACAAACTGAGCATGGTGTCCTATGGAATATGGACTAGCCAAATATCCCTTTGGCTTATTCAGGTCAGCTGTCCTGGCCATGCTCCCTCCCAGTTTCCTGTGCATCTGCTTGCCAGCAGCATGTGGGAAAGTGAAAAATCCTTCACTCAAGGTAAGTGCTACTTAACAACAACAAAAACATCAGTACGTTACCAACATTATTCTCACACTAAATCTAAAGCGCAGCACTGCACCAGCTATTAGGAAGAAAATTACCTCTGACATGGGCAAAAGCAGAACAATGGCATACTACGAAAGCTGTTTGTCTGCAGTATGAATGAATGCAGGCTAGAGCAGGCACACAACGAGATGGCTAAGAGCACTTGGCCGGTGCCTGTGAGAGCATGAAACATCCTGGAGCACTTAGCTGCAGAACCGTTTGCAAGATGTGATGGAATCTTTCTCTTGAAATACAGTATGGATAAACTAAACAACTGAAGGAAGAATTATTAAGATCAAGATATACATTTGGCAAAAACTACAGCAAAAGGCACAAACTGTCACTAACAATACCAGGCTGGAAGGAAAGCCAAGTTTGCAGCCCCCCAAGGTTCTGGAGCAGCCTCTCAGCCTGGACAATGGGCAAGAAAATGTGCTGAAATGGGGCTTGGCAGACATGTGAATGGGGAAACATCAAGTGGCTGACAGTGGTAGTGAGAAACTAAACAGGATGGTGCAGGAAGGGTTAGCTTCTGTTTGCTTATCTGCAGGCAGAAGAAGCTCTGTCTGCAGTGTGCAGTTTTTCATGGTGCTGATGTCAGATAGCGTCAATGGACAGTGCTTTCATTGCTGCCATCTCTGTGCCTCTGTTTTGTTCCCGTCCTCACACATGATCCAGCCTTAGTTTCACAGCTGTTTATTATTGCCATCAGAACTGTAGCCATGTAACACTGATAGGATCTGAAACTCAAGAATGTTCAAATCTAAACAAAAGTTCTTCTGAAGTAAAATGCTGCTCTTGTGCCACTACACTGTTTCCTCTGAAAACATATTACAGAATGGCCTGTGCCTCACTGAAGTACCATGGAAACTCCTCAGATGCTACAGTGAGAGGGATTCTGCAAAATCCTGTATAAAATCTGTACAATCCTCATCAGTATTTGTGCATAGAATGGAGAGGTAAGGTTAACACAATGCACTAGAGCCTCTGCAGAGGCAACTGTGAATTGCTTTGTGTAGTGTCTTCTAAAGTTTATTCTCCATCATAAATCTGTGATGAAGGAAATAGTAAGCCCACAGTTTCTCATATAAACCAGTCAAACTCTGTAGAAAGGGCTTGCTGAAATATTTTTGCAGCCAATATCATTTGAAGTGCCCATAGACCTCCCACAGCACCATCCTCTCAACATCTTTTGCCCTGGCACTGGGCATTATGTTGTTCTTGCAATGCGTATGTTTGCAAAAAAACTTGGGTATTCAATGGGACCAGCAAAATCTGAGCCTTTGTAGTGAGTGAGGAAGATGCTTTCAGCAACTTATTTCTAGGACTTAGAAACGTATCGGACAGCACATGCCTTCATGCGTGACTTGTATAGGAGAGACTAAACAGCCATGAACATTAGGTGGTTTTGAAGAATAAACAAGGAAAATTGCTGCATACACTGCCTGGGTAGTCTAGAGAAGGCTTCATTTTGTGCTCATGGCTCCACAGTCTTTGAGGAATGACATTGATCTTTTCCTCCTCAGTGTGACTACTGCATGTTCTGAGTAGAAACATTCTTAACAATTCAGACCTATATGGTTTTGTTGATGGATAGGACACAGTTGTCCAGGAAAACCTCACCAAGGAAAGCAAGTTCTGCTGGTTTAAGACAGCAGTCCCTCCCAAACACATGGAAACAACTGCATGTCTCTGTACGAGCTGCTGACGTTACAAACACTTCTCATTTAGATCAGTGGTGGATTGAGAAATAGGTGACTTTTTGCAATCCTTGGTCACTATTTCTATGCCGACTCTGCTAATAAAGAGTCCCTGAATTATATGCTAGACTCCAATGGTAAGCGTTAGACATGATCTTATGCACATCTATGATTGTAGACTATTTATTAAGATATCCATGATTAATTCAGTACTTTGCCGACAGTAAAATGCTTAAAATTAAAGCACTATATAAAGTAAGGCTAGTTACTTCCAAGCTGTGTTTTCCAACAAAAATTTCTTCCTTACTGAAAGATAAAAACATAAGCAGAAAATATTGTTCTGAGAAAAGGACAGTGACTGTCATTCACACACCACATCTACCAGCATGCAAATACCAGGCGTTAGAACAGTGGAAATGCCCAAAGACTGTCTTCCTCAGACTTGCCTTCTTGCTGGACCAGTTTCTTTCTCTCCAAAAAGAAGTTTCCCTGAGAAATTTCCAAAAGAATTCTCCCTGACATATAAGCTGGTTTGGTCTTTCATCTTTTGTCAACCAAAACTGAGGACTAGAGTTCAATAGTCATACCGTACGCTGCCCCAACAGATGAAGAAAGAGCTAGGCAGTGAGGAGCTAAAGAGCTATTGACTGATCAGGGCTGCAGATACTGAATCAGTGCTTTCACAACATTTTTGTGTGCAGTCAAACTTTTTTTCCATCCTTCTACCACACAGAAAAAGATTGATTTTGAGTGCTAAGGGGTTAAGTGGGATTGGAAGCTGGTAATGCCATGTGGAAAGCTTCACAGCTTTCCTGCATACAAAAGGAGGAGTCTTCTGTTCAGAATGAGCAAAACACACAGTGGTAGCACAAGTAGTAGGAAAATGGACGTACTGCCTGATTTACACTTCTTCATAGTCCTAGAAGTTGTAGGTGCTGCACTCTAGGCCAGATTTGGCTCTCAACCTATGATGGGTTTTGTATGAAGCTTTCTGAACAGAAATTGAAGCAATGAGTGCAGAAAGATATAAAAAGAACCTGCTTTTTAGGACAGGGAACACTCTCAGACACCATTGCATCACATTCTCGTGGAAAGCCTCAATTCTCTAAAAACTCAGTATTTTTCGATGTGCACACCATACTGTCAAAACTACTGGAATATTTTTTTGTCAGAATCATCAAATTTGTCCATCCAAAGGCATTTGCCTACACTTCAAGAATATAATAATAAAAAAAGATAGTCAAGACTTGTGGGGATTTTTGTGTCCTCAAGAACTGAGCTTCAACAGTTAGTGCTACAAGTGTTGCACACAGCAGGACTTGCTGCATGAGAAGACTCAACTCCGTGACCATGTCTCAGGCAGACAACACACTGACAATGGTCAGAGAGACACTGTATAGTGAAACTAGCAGTTTTTCTTTTTAACAGTTCCCACTCAGTGAATGTTACATTTTGAGCTGCTATATGCTAAGTTGATTATGTTAGCATTTTTAAAGAGAAAGTTTATTCTAAGAAAAAAAAAGCTAATTTATATAGAACTTTGTTATTTCCTGTATGAATGCAGAAAAAGCATGCGCAGCAGACAGATACGTGAGCATAGTTTTAGCCATGATCATAAACTTTTTGTAAAAACTCAGCCTGGGCTAAAAACCTTACAAAGCAGCAACTCTTGCTTTACAGACCTATTTGCAGAGCGTCAGACAGTTCATAAAGAAATGCCAAACCTGGGGAACTGCCATGATCACAAGGTGCTGGGCAGTGAGTGCCATGTGTAGAAGAACCACAGGATATGATGACATGCTGCTAGTCACAGAGCATCCTCTCTCAACAAACTCAAAGCCAGTGATAATAAACTGAGATCTACTTGTAGGAAGGTAACAAATCAGGGATAACCCAAGGTCCCTTTTGCCCAATTGAATGATTTCTTCAGAATTTACCTCTTCAGAAACACAGAAATTGTCTTCTAATCTACAATAATAAATTTATTCATGACCAATATGTAGCTGTTTGATGCAGAGCTGGTTATCATCCTTCAAGTCAAAGTGCTCTTTCCTATTTTCAGCATTTACCAACCAATGTATTTATCAACAGATATTATATCCCCTCTAACCTTTGTTCAACATGGCTAAACAAGCTATGTTCATCAGAGGAAATGCTATAATTGTTTTGAAATACAATTACTAGTTCTGCTAAGGAGAGAGAATACAGTGACTACAAAGTCACGGGAGCTTCAGTAGGAATAATTAAAACATGAAGGTACCTGCCTTAGACGTTTCAGCTGGAGACAATCACCAATTTCCCAAACATATTTTTTCCCAAGAGACACAGCAATGAACAATTTTCCTACTAAAGATAATAGAATAACTACTTTATGCTCCACAATGCCAAACCTGCCTAGAACCCAGCCAGCCTGAAGCTGGAGCAGCTCTTTGGTCATCTTCCTGCCTTTGCCTTCATGAGTCTGAGGATGTCCCTTCCTCCTGCTGCAACACGGTAAGTGTATTATCTGTGGGGGTAGGGGGTGTTGAGGCAAAAGACTGACCGTGCTGAGAAGCCATTAGTTCACAGGTTATTAATGAATCTATTTCCCACTGATGTAGACTGTCAGACCCACTTAGGTCCATTTCCAATCAAATCTTTTTTCAATCTTTTTTTTAAGGAAAAATAAACTCCACAAAAAATGAGCAATCCTTCTTTCCTTTAACCAAGTTGTGATTTTAAGACATTTGTTTTCATTTTGATATGTTGGAGGCTGAAGGGCAGGTAAATGAAACACGAAATTTGGCTCTCAGGTTGAGGAAGAATCCTGTCATTAAACCAGGAGCATTCAGTACATCAAACACTTAATCTCCAAAAGGGAACAGCAGAAGAAAAGCCTTTGATTTTAATGACAGTNTGCCCCAACCTCCTGACACCCATCATTTAGATATTTGTAAATATTAATAAGATCCTCCCTCAGTCTCATCTAGGCTGAACAGCCCCAGCTCCCTCAGCCAGTAGCTGTGTTTGGAATGCAGCACTACTCATTTGTGCCCAGAAAAAGAAACCCTGTGAAGACACTCTCTGGGCACTTGTCTCCTTATCTGAGTTAGAGCCCTGCAGGGGTGCAGGGTGCTTCATTAATACAAACCTACTCCAGCAAGAAGGATTAATTAGCTGCTGAACCCTCTAACCACTCTGGCTAGCTATCTTAAATCCCCATGACTCTTCTCACAGCATCTCTAAGTGTCCAGGAATTTTATTATATGTAGACAGATATATGTGTTGATATAAAAGATGCTTCCATAAATCCCAGAAAAAACTGCTTCCATTTGCATAGGGAAAGAAATATGTCCTTGCCTGCAGTCTGATAAAACTTGTAAAAGCTGTACGATATGTTTTTTCTTCCTCATCTGCAGTTCATTTTTTCCAACATACTATGTTTTCCTCCAGGAACATTCTAATAGGATACTACAGCTGTTTGGTAGCAAAGTACACAGTTTACATCCTACATGTGGTCTTGCAGATATTTGATCCGGCCCTGGTGCACCTCAGGGAAGTTAGAACAGAGGATGTGACCTGCAGCACTTGGCAGAAGCTACAGGGCAGGAAATGGCACCAGGCAACACATGGGTGGTTTTCAGGAGGCACTGAGACACTTGAGTCACACAAGAGCCTGGGGCATCACCAGAGTTCTGCTTCATCTATTACCTGCCCCACTGGCCATCTAGGCTGTACATTCCCAGGAAAGGGAGATGACAAGAAAAAAATCTTTCATACTCACAGACACTGCCAGCAGTCATCTGCATGGCAAGTGCTTTTCACATTGCTCAGGCTAATTCACGCATGGTCTTTCCTAGCTTTCCAGAAAACTAGCTTTGCAAAATGTGATATAAATGAAATTATTTTGGTTTACAGTGGCTGGTCTGCAACAGAGATGCAGAGGTGTTCAGGAATAGTGTCACTTCCCATGCTAGGGCTGCTGGATGTGTGGTTGGTGCCAGCCACAGCTGGGGACACAGGTTTGCTCTGAAGAGCTGACGGAGAGTTTTATGGCACGGCACAGCACAGCCAAGTGTGACATGGCCCTGAGCAGTGTTTGAGGTAGACTGTGGCGACGTGGCACCCGTCTTCCTGGCATCAGCTGCCTCCTTTGATAGAACTTCAAAAGGCTAAGAAATTAAAACGATCTCACTGTTACTTTGCTGCATAGTTGAAGCAAGTAGGGACAGCCTTAATTAGGGTAGATAATGCCACAGGAATAAAACCCTGACATAATGTAATGTCTTTCATGGGATATAAATGTCAAGACATTCATGGAAGACAAGTGTTGCAGCAAAACAAATGCCTGTATTTTCATTATACCGAGTGATGGATGAAGTTGCAAATGTCACCATATGGCTGAGGGGTGCTGTACAGATGAGTGGAAGTGGCTTGCTTGCAGCATGCTGCTGGGGCTCCTAGGTAAGAGTGACCCCAGGAAATATGAGCTAGAGCTGCCCAGGAGGGCATGCAAGGACCAGGCTCCAGACATGTGTGTTTTGGGGAACATCCCTGGAGCTTTTTTGTCACTGGATTAGTCCTAGCTCCACCTGATGC
The DNA here is from genome assembly GCA_013401255.1 of Urocolius indicus. Classification (NCBI taxonomy): domain Eukaryota; kingdom Metazoa; phylum Chordata; class Aves; order Coliiformes; family Coliidae; genus Urocolius; species Urocolius indicus. The sequence goes on along the minus strand of WBNH01000025.1, from coordinate 161,759 downwards.
AGTATCTGCCTTGCTCACAAAGCATGAATAAGCAAGAGAAAAAGGTGGAAGAGGTCAGGAGAGAGAGGCAGAGAGCGCCATTTTCCACAACCCCTTCCCACAGTAACGATTCGGGCTGCAAGACATACTGATGGTACAAGCAATAAATAGTAAAAGGATATAACCTGCACACAGGACTCCAATTTGAAGATAATACAACTTCAAATAAAAATGGTCTTTCTATTCAATTCAAATCATACCCTCACAGATATTTTCAGAAATCCACAACATTACACACAGCAAAAGTAAAACATTAAAAATGCAATGGCCTTGGACAGGTAGACAATAAGTTAATAAGTAAAGAACAAATCACTATGAGGGAATAACTCCATTCTTCCTTTTGCCTCACTTTCACTGTCAGCTTTGAAAGATATTTTGCATTTCAAGGTGCCTAGTGCAGCCTCCCAGCACCCTGCCACAATGGGAGCACCCTAGAGCCCCAGGCTTGAGTCTGCTGGACGTGAACACAAACCTGCATGAAGAGGTTCACATGCACCATTTACTACATGGCTAAGGCTGATTCTTTTCCCCTTCTCCTCCTGCTAAGCAAGAGCCCAATAGGAGTACGAAGGCACTGCTAAAATGGAAGATCTTGACATTCTGTACAGCTGCTGAACCCATGAGGAGATATCCTGGAGTAGGAAAGAAGCAATCTGTGTTTTCTTCAGCCACAAAGGGATTCAGGTGCTACAACAGATGAATACCCTTCTGATGATGCCAAGAAAAGCACTGAGATAGAACTTAAAGAAAAAAGACTACAACTCCATATTATTCAAAGTCAATTCCTGTGAAAAACAGTTTCCATGAGCAGCCAGTTTAGGCAATAAATGAATTATGAAAAACAGTTGAGGGTTTTCTGCTAAAAAAAATGTCAGATTAGACCAGAAAACACTGTAATTTAGACACATTAAAACAGACTCTAGAATAAATCAATCAAATATTTTCTTACTACATATTAATGACATCTATTTCTTCAACAAAGCAATTTGATAGGATTGCCCTACACCATGGGGAAACTGCTCAAAGCAGGTGATTTTAAAGCAGTATTAAAGCAAGGCAGAACCAAACAGTTACATTTGTTTCCTCTAAAGGACCAGAGGTTAATCTTTCTTACTGACAACATTTTAGTCTTTAATGCATTTACTTTCTCAATATTTTTTTTTCTTTTTAAATCAGAGAAATCATTATATAGGATAGTCTGTTTTTTGCAGCTAATGCTGTTCCAGAAGGCAAGTCTCTTTGAGCCCTTTACCCTGTCTCTGTAGGTCTCCTACAGCACACACACACAAACATGCCCATGCTCTGAGAGTGCAAGAGAAAAGTGATTTATGAAGTAATTTCAATGCAGCCTGTGTGCAAATGCATACACCCAGATGGATGCAAATACAGCTTCAGTTTTGCCCACTTCCAAGATCATGAGTTTATCTACAGTCAGCCCCATTCCACCCACAGCAGACATGGGCTCATGAGGCTAATCTTGCCCCATGAAAGAGAAGGACTGGCCACATTTTGAGGATATGGCCATTGATCACTCAGGAGCAAAGAGGCTGCAAGAACCTCGTAAAGCTACTGCACAGTGGCCTGCAAAGAGCAGTAGGCAGCAAAAGGATTTTGGTGGAGGTTTTTGTTTTGGTTTGGTTTTTTTTGTTTTGTTTTAAACTCTTTTTTTCTATTCTGTCTCACTTTGAGGTTTTTATTTGGTTTTCAGTTTACTGCTCTAGCTCTGCAATTTAAAGCCTTTTGGTGTCCTTGTCAAACATGGCAAGGGAGAGGTGCTCGAAATTATCCCAGCTGGAAGCCCAACACAGCCATTCACCACAGGGAATGGGAGACCCATCCATAGACCATTTCCTTTTTGCTCAAAGGAAATGCAAAAGAGTTTAAGAAGTAGAAAGAATTACAAGGCTTCTAAAATCTAGTAATTTGTAATATCACAGGTTGGGTGAGGTGGGAAGGCATCTCTGGACGTCTTTGTTTCAACCCTTGTGCACAAGCTTGTCACTAAGAGGCATGATGCCACCATCACATGTATTTCAGTTCCAGCTTTTCTAACATGTGGCAATGTTAAAAAGTAGCTTCTCTCTCTATGCTCATGCTTAGCATCACTATAAAAGTCCATTTCCACCAGTTATAGATGTGTCCAATCAGATATATTTCCCGCCAAATTAATGTAAGAATCTTGGAATCTTTTATGTTGGAAAAGATCTTTAAGATCATCAAATCCAACTGTAAACTTGAGAGTTTCTGCCTGCCCCCAAGGTGGAAAGGCACCATGTATGTTCTCAGGAGAGAACATGTCTCCTTAAAGTCTGTGTAGAAACCTTTCTGTGTTAGGGCACTGATTGAAGAAGGTTTAGGGAGTCTCTGGGTGGGTTATTGCACGTTTATAGCCAAGGAAATTTTCTTTATGTGAGATGTGGCTCTATTTGAACAAAAAAACCAATTTTGTTTAGTGCAAAACCCCAACGAGGGTTCTCTAACAGTAAATTAATCTAAATATATCCATTTAGCTGAAATGGAGACTTTACCAAAGTAAACAGAGGCTGCTACAATTTTCATGCAGAAGTTATGGAAGAAATTTGAGTTCAGGCAAAGAGATGATGTTAGCCTCTTTGGGTTTCCAAAAACTATCCATGATATTTAAACCCACTTTCTGAGTGCTCAGTTGAGATCCCAACCCTCCAGGAATATGACTTGAAAATGTTATACTGAGTGGGATGCACATTCGCAGAGAGGCTGGTCAGGGCATTGGTGTCTCGACAGGTTGAGAGCCCAGGGCAGACAGCGGGCAGCCTGAGCACTTCGCCTGTCCTACCGCCTTGGCACAACGTCCAGCATAGGCTATTTGTTCAGAAGGCTCTTTGTCCAAAATTAAGCTGTGCTTTTTTAGTTTCAAAACCTTAAAAAAAGCCAAAGGGCTTGAATTTTATCAATGATGGAAGAAAATTTTAAAAAACACTTGTTTCCCTGCCTTTTGGGAGTTGAAACTCCCAAATCTCTCCAATACCGTGGGGCAAGGAGTTCAACATTTTCCCTTGAGTATCTGCAACTATTTGCCACTTGCGTTTGCCCTCCAGTTGGCTCGTGCAGGAAACCTGCAAGGAGGCACCTGGAATTTGTTTGGGGAAAGCAGCTAGAAAGCTGTTGCCCAGTCAGGCTGTGAAAGCAACACTTTCCAGAGAATACCTACAAGCTGCTTATTTTGTTTGGCAAAGAGATTGAAAATAAATGTTTCAGTTGCACTGGGCAGGAATATTTTAATACTTTTTATTCTTAAATGGCCTTTCATTCTGAAGTGTTTTCTTTTGTGTTGCACCTTATTGAAAATATAAAGCACATTTCATTGAAGCAAAATGTTCTAAATTATTGATTTGAAATTAATTGCTTTTTATTTCATTTTGTAAAGGAAACTGTGATGCTCTGGGCTTTCTTTTCATTATGCTATGAAAACAAAGAACAACATCTTGGAGCCTTCCCAGGAAAAGGCATATTGGATTTCAACCAGATCTTCTTAAAAATCTCCATTGTTACATTCACAAGCATATGAATTGCAGACTTTTGTCTGTATCTTCACAAACAATGTTTTTTAAATTCCATTTTTCCTGGAATTAACAAAGATTTATGAGCTAGGGAAGGAAGCTGGGGAAGAGTCTCATTTGTTACTTCTAAATGGTACAAATGTAAAACATTATCTATGTCCCTATTTACAGCTAATAGCAAGATAACATACTCAAGAGACAAATCATAGGCTCTTCAAAGTGCATGTTAGCTCAGAAACACAGCACCCCACAGCATTCAGCAAATAACAAAGGCTTGCAAAGGCATTGTTAAGTTTATTGTTAGAGATCAAAGGTGATGTGAATGGGCACAGGACTATAAATAATATGATTTCATAGCCACTTAGAGAAAAAAAAAATAAACTGGCACCTTTGCAGCATGGCCACAAAAGTGAACAGAGGTGAAGTCCTGCAGAGGGTGGTTGAGGAGGGTCCTGGACCAGCTGCTCTGAAAGTCAGTGGAAGGGTGCTCAACCATCCCAACGACCCTTGCTAAAAGGGGAAATAAAAGCCCAGAATTGTATTCATCTGCCTTCATTTCTTGTTCCTATGCTTTCAAAAGGGTTGTGGTTTCCTTGGACAGTGTTTCTTTGTTGCTGAAGCATGTGCTGGAAAGGCACAGGAGTTCACTGTAGTATGCTCAGAGAGGCATGGACTCATCAAATGGTTTGACTTGGAAGCCACCTTAAAGATCGTCTCCTTCCAACTCCCCTGCCATGGGCAAGGACACATTCCTCTAGACCAAGCTGCTCAAAGTCCCATCCAACCTCGCCTGGAACACTTCCAGGGATGGGATATCAACAGATGCTTTGGGCTTCTGTTCCTGTGCCTCACCACCCTCACAGGGAAGAACTGCTTCCTTACACCTTACAATCCCCGCTTTCAGTTTGAAGCCATGATCCATTATCCTATTGTTGTTGATATAAGATTATTTTAATCAATAACCTAACACCACAATATCTTGCTAAGCACTTGTTAAGCACTTGCTAATAATTTAATTAACTAACTAAGCACTTGCAAATAGTTTAATCACCTAAGGATTAAGTAAGTACTCCTTTAAATTGCAAAAACCAAAAGAGTTGCAAAAAAAAGTGGTCTTCATTTTCTTCATGGTGTTTGCCTGGTGGCCCTTCATTGTCTGATTCCTCTGTCATATGGACACGACCTTTAGACCTTTAGCAGTGATGTGTGGCAAACTATGAAACAAGTGGTTAATACAACAACTATTGTTACTTTAGTTTTCTGTACCTCATAATCACAAGATACTTGGCACAGGTGTTTGTTAGGAAAAACTTAGCTGTTGCCAATATGGGTGGCTAGGGTGACTGGACTGATATATTTCTATTAGCATTTAACCAATCGCTATGATAGTAAGAAATTTTATAGTAGTTAGGAACCAATAAAGATAAAGGGCAATTTAAAAGATGGACATTTCATGCACGCTTTTGTTGGCAAATGCAGTCCTTTGTTTAAAATGTACAGAACCCTTGAAAATTTTAACTAACACCAGAGGACAATTGGAGGATATATCCTCTGTGTTTCCCAGTGCTGCATAATAAAAAAGTGCCTGCTTATCTGCATTCTTGTGTAGATAATTTCATTCCTGACTGTGGATCCTTCAAAACTATCACTACACGCCCTTTTAAAAAGTTCCTCTCCAGCTTTCCTTGTCAGCCCCTTTAGGTACTGGAAGGTGCTATCAGGTGCTGTCCTCAAAGCTTTCTCTTCAGGCTAAACAACTCCAACTCTCTCAGCCTGTCTTCACAGGAGAGATGCTTCAGACCTCTGAGAAATTTTGTGAGCCCTTCTCTGGACCTACTCAAACAGGTTCATGTCATTTGATACTGGGGGCTCCAGAGCTGAATGCAGCACTGCAGAAGGGGGTCTCATGAGGGTGGAGTAGATGGATAGAATCCCCTCCCTCAACTTATTGGTTGTGCTTTGTTTGGTGCAGCCAAGGATATAGCTGTACTTTTGGGCTGCAAGCGCACATTGCTGGTTCATAGTTTTTCATTAACACCCCCACAGGCAGTCTCCACAAGGTTGCTCTCAATTCACTCATGGCCCAGCCTGTTTTGGTGCTTTGGATTGCCCCAGTCCATCTGGAGGACCTTGCTCTTGGCCTTATTTAACTTAATGAGTCTACTACCTGTGTCACTGACAGAGATGTTTAACAGTGCTGGTCTCTGTAATGACCCCTGAGTAATGTCACTCATCATCACTCTACACTTCAACATCAAGCTTGTTGATGGCAACTCTTTGAGTGGGTCCATCCAGTCAGTTCCTTAACCACCAAACAATCCATCAATCAAATCCATGTCTCTTCAATGTAGTGCAGGGCAGTATCAAAAGCTTTACAGAAGTCCAGGTAGATAATGTCAGTGGCACCCACATCCACCAATGCTGTAACCCTGTTGTAGAAGGCCATCAAATTTGTCAGGTAAAATTTGCCCTCAGCAAAGCCATGTTGGCTGTCTCCAATGACTTCCTTATTTCTATATACCGCAGCAGAGTTTTCAGGAGCACCTGCTCCATGATCTTTTGGGGCACAAGGGGGAGACCGACTGTCCTATAGTAGTCCAGCTCTTCCTTTTTTTCCTTTTTAATAACAGCAGTTTTATTTCCTCTTTTCCAGTCACTGAGAACTTCACCAGACTGACGTGATTTCTCAAAGATAGTGGCTTAGACACTTCATCCACCAGTTCACTCAGCAACAACAGATGCATCTCACCAGATCCCATGCACTTGTGAAACTTCAGCTTCTTTAGATGGTCATAAACCTAGTCTTCTCCTGCAGTAGGCAGACCTTTATTCTCCCAGCATCTGCCTTCACATTCTGTGATTTGAGCAGTGTGGCTGCATCACTTCTTGGTGAAGATTGAGGCAAAAAAGTCATTGGTACCTCAGTGTTCTCCACGCCCCAGGTTAACAGTTCTTCTGTTTCCTTCCAGAGAGGGCCCACAGCCTTACTTCTATAACCAATGTATCAATAGATGCTTTTCTTATTGTCTTTGGCATTTCTGGCCAGATTTTAGTTCTATTAGGGCATTTGCTTTCCTAAACTGATCCCTGTCTGTCTGGACAATTTCTGTGTATTTCTCCCAGGCTACCTGTCCTTGCTTCTACTCTCTGGAGGCTTCCTTTTTGCATCTGAGTTTGTCTAGGAACTTCTTGTTCATCCATGCAGTCTCCTGGTGTTTTGGCCTGACTTCCACCTTGTTGGGTTGCATTGCTCCTGAGCTTGGAGGAGGTGATCTTTCTTTGGCTACTCCAGGACTTTTTCCCATGGTACTCTACTAATCAGATTCCTGAAAAGTCCAAAGTTTGCTCTCCTGAAGTCCAAGGTACTGAGCTTTTTGGGTACAATCCTCACTGCCCTAACAACCTTGAACTCCACTATTTCATGGTCATTGCACCATGGCTGAGATGGGTTGGTGTATTAAATGAGGCAGTGCAGCTTCAGCAGGGCTGGATGAAGGCTTTTGGCTTTGATAAGGGAAAAAATAAGGAACTCTTCATTTGCCATCTGTCTGCCAGACTAGAGCACTTCTCTCTCATGTTATCTTGCAGCAGTGCAGGTCTCCTCTCTGCAAGAAATCTCCCTTGCTGACAATTCAGGAACAAGTGCCTCTCCCCATGTTTCATGCAGCACTTTGCTCTGACCTTGCCATACTCTGCGCAGCATAAGTCCCAAGAAATAGTCTTGTAACATCCTTGTCTTTTCCCAGAGTTACTTGAGCACTTTGTCATGGTTTAGCAAGGAGTTGCTTTTGCTTGGTAACAGGGGGAGTGGGTTGCAGTGAAAAACGCGGTAAAATGTTTTTGGACTCTCCCCCGGATCCTGGGTTCAGACCCAACCCCCGGCCCAGCTGGGCCAATCTGACGACTCTGCCATCACTATTTGAGGACAGGAATTGGAAGTGCTTGGCAGGAGGTGTAAGGGTGATACAAGATGGAGGCGACCATGCGGACCCCACAGTCGGAGAAGGAGGAAGGAAGGAGTTGCACCAGACCAGAGACCCCTTTGCAAGCCATGGTGAGAGTGCAGGCGGTNGGGGAGCAGGTGGTCTTAAAGGGCTGGTCAGACTCTTCATCTCTGTACCATTCTGTGTTGTTTTGTTTTGGTTCTGTTTTGGAGTTTTATGCTTTAGTTGGTATTAAATTATTTTCTGTTTTCTTCCCTAAGCTGAGCAGCCTGGTCTGTTTTGTCCTGCACCTTAAGCGGCAATTAAGCTCTCCCTGCCCTTTAGCAATCCTCAAGTCTTTGATACTTGAGGCTAATCATGCTCTTTTGTTCCCTGATGGGCCTAAACCAGGACACTTTCATGTGAGGAGTCTGAGAAATCGCCTCAACACTATACTGTAAGTCCTCTTTGCCACAAACTTCAGAGCCTGAAGCAGGGACACGGGTGAAAGCTGCAGTATCCCTCGTGGTTGCTCTCTTGGAGAAGGTTTACTTAACCAAAATAATGATTGAGTAGGAATAAACTGTGCCAGACTTGCAACGCCTAGGAGAGTTACTGTACAATTCATTATGAAAAGAGCATTTAATAGGGGAGAAAATACAGATAGTCAAACCTAAACTCATTAAGAGCTGCAGAGAAGGTTAAGTGAGAGGATGAACTTTTAATGATGCTGTCAGATGGGAGCTAAAAAAAAATAAATTCTGGTAGCAGAAAAGCTTCCCCTATTGGCCAAAAATTTCCTTTTAATACAAGTTTCACGAGATATCTTCCAGCTCTGAGTATGAGCAAAGGACAAAATGTTCTGCCAGCCTTGGAGTATGGGAACTGCTTCTCTCCATTTTAAAATGAGCTGGTTCTTATAGCTTTACTCACACTTACTGTTGACTATTCCAGAGCCTGATTAAAAGACAAAGCCCTGACCAAGTACACACAGAGCATCCTCATACCAAGCTCCATCCCACCAGCAGAACCCTGCCTGCAGTCTCGTCTGCCCCAAGGGCAATGGTGGCCTCAGGCTCACATCAGTACCCTCAGCCTAGGCATCACATGCAATTTTGTAATCAGAAATACTTATTTTGACATGTCGAAAAATAAACAGTGGGAATTATAATACACATCTCCATTATTGAAATCACAGCTTGACCTGCCAGCATTACATTTGCTCTGTCATCTCTAGCATTGTCCAAAATACTAATTGGTAAACTTTGTGCTATTTGGTTATCTAAAATCTCTGATAGTCTGAAAGTTGAACATTGCAGAACTACAGAATCTTAAGGGCTGGAAGGGACCTCGAAAGATCATCTAGTCTAACTCCCCTGCCAGAGCAGGACCACCTAGCGTAGGTCACAAACTCATCCAGATGGATTTTGAATGTCCCCAGAGAAGATGGCTATGTTCTTGTGTTCCAGTTTATACCCATTTCCCCTTGTCCTATCATTGGACATCACCGAGGACAGCCTGGCTCCATCCTCCTGACACTCACCTCTTATTTATTTGTAATTATTAATGAGATCACCCCTCAGTCTCCTCCAAGCTAAAGTGCCCCAGCCTCTCTCGACCTCCTCATCACCCCCCGTCTAAGACATTCCAGGATGCCATTGGCCTTCTTGGCCACGAGGGCACATTGCTGGCTCATGCTCATCCTGCTGTCCACCAACAAGACCCCCAGGTCTCTTTCCCCTCCACTGCTCTCTAACAGTTCATTCCTCTACCTGTACTGGTACATAGGGTTATTCTTTCCCAGACTGTACCCTAAGCTGTGGGGAGTGGCTGATACACCAGAAGGCTGTGCTGCCATCCAATGAGACCTGGACAGGCTGGAGGGTTGGGTGGGGAGAAATCTAATGAAATTCAACAAGAGTAATTGTAGAGTCTTGCATCTGGGAAAGAATACCTGCTGCCTCCTTGCTCCCTCATTTGAGTGGTTTCAAGAGAAAATCACAGGATTTTCAGGCACCATGGCTCATAATAAGGTGTGTGGTGCCTTTTCCAGGATAAGACAAAGACATTTTAAATTATCTTTATGCTGTGGCATTTCTGGCCCATGCCACTTGGTATCACTCACTCACTCACTGTAGAGTATGATTACTGTCTTCTCCTCCTTTGTCTTGCACACATACAGATGCACACATGCTGAGTATCCTGAGACTATCCCATTAGCATCTGTGGAAGACAAGATATAAAAAAAAACCCAGTCTTTTGTTCCAAGAAAAAATTGTAATTTCTTTTTTTCCTCCTAAGCAGGGCAAAGGGGGGAAAACTGTGCTTGTACATGGAAGGGCATAGGAGAGCCAACTCTGCCTGTGCTTACAGGGATTTTTTTTTTTCGTTTACTCGGATTACTTTGAATAATGTCTTTGCCACAGCTTCATTTAATGCTTAAAGACCTCCATCGTTTTGTGATGTCTTAAAAAACAGTAATGGCAACAAATCCAGCAGACAGGTGTTGCTGGGAGTGTGCTGGCTCCTTGCCACCAAGACGCTCACAGCCAGGGGCAGCATCAAAGCATCAGGGTCCACGCCAACCCAGAAAACCATGCTTTGGAGAGGAATTAATGATCCTTTTAGATTGCCAGATTAATTCACCTAAGAGCATATCCTTCCTGCTCTGAGGTCTTGGCCTTTTTGTGGCAGAAACTGGCTAAGAATTGGCCTTTTCTTCTGTCATTTCAGCCCATTTCAATATTGTCCTCTGTGTCCTGAGGGTACCACTTCCACCAATCTTTGCAGCCCCGCCCAGGTCACTCACTCAGGCAACTGCAGAGTGCCTCAGCATGGGGCACTGACCACCTTCTCCTCCTCAGTAAAGATGCCAGTGCTGATTTGTTCAGCAAATCCATGTATCTTTCTTTTTTTTTTTTTTTCAACCTTAAAGGATCGATATATGTAGCAAGACTCCAGCTGTATTAATTTTTATTGTTGAAGGCTTCACCTGCAAATAAGGGTGGTGCAACCAGAGCTTGTTTCATCTTATCTGGGCCCCAGTAATTAATGCAGATGAATGTGGGTTTGACTTCCCCAAGTCCTCGTAAACTGTGAAGCACTGTGTGAATGTACTTCACTGTGTGAAAATTTTGAGTGCTAAGTACCATAGAGTCACAGGAAAGCTGTTCACCTCCTATACTCTCTCTTCCCTATAGTTTTACAGAACCTCTCAAATTAAAGGCAGTTGATAGATTATAGTATTATTAGATTATTTCTAGATTTTAGCACAGCACATGTCAATACTTGAAAGCCACAGACTTCAAACATTCACTGTGACTCAGTGGTGAGAGCCCACCCTGGCAGCAGTAATCCTGGGATCCTTAGGATGCATTCTCAATTAATACATATGTAGTAGTTATTGTTTCATTGGCTAAAGCTACACTAGCTGACCTCCATCCACTCCCGTGACATGTCTGCCTCAGTAAGAGCATTATGCTGTGCATAGGATTGTCTTGTACTAAGAAACGGTCTCTCCGAGAAAAAAACTGTCAGCCACTGCCAAAATTTGCCATGTTAGAAGAACCATTTTGTGTATGACAGCCTTCAGATGTGTCCCATCAGCATCCCAGAGAATGGATGCAAAATCTCTGCATAACAGGCTGGAGTGCCTGCCCTTTTCACAGCCCTGCACAGCATCTACCAGACTTTGAAATGGGTGGTCACAGCACGGAGCAACATCAACTGTTGCACCACAGCAGTATTGCATAGAATTTCCCAGCTCTCCTGTTGCACCACGGCTTGCTCTGCCCTGAGGATAACAGTATGCCCTGCACAAACTGCAAACAACAGTCCCGGCCTCTGGAGGTCCCACATGGCCATGCTTTGCTGGAGACAAAAAGACCTTTCAGGTCAGGACGTCTGCTGCCTGTCTTCCTCTGGCCTTCCCCTCTAAGCTTATGCTCCTGGAGGCCCCAAGCATGTGCTTGATTTGAAGATACACTTAAACTAAACCTGTGTTTGTAGAGACCACTCAAAAGAGGATCACATCCAAATCCATACCCATGAGCAGCGATGACTGGCAGATGGGTTCTGCCTGCTGCACCCAGCTGACATTTGCTGCTCCCCGATCCCCCTAGCTCTTTAAGCTCTGCCACGAAAATAATCTGCCGCCCAACTACAGTCCCCATAGAAACATGCTCTCAGGTTGATACATTCCTAGAGGGATTGTTTTGCAAACTGTCGAACAGCTTGTTAGCTAGAGACATACAATAGCAGTGATTTGGATAATTAATTACCAGCCATGACCTCTCCCACCTTTGAAGTGAAGCCATCAATGACTCCCACCATTTCTCGTTTTCTCTGTGACAATATAAATCACCTCGAGGTATTTGTCCTTGTAAACATGGAGATCTTTTTCAGATTGGATAAGTTTTGCAGCTCCGTACCCAAATTGGTCTGTGGCATTTTTTTTCAGAACTATTGACCTGCCAGTGTACCAAGAATGACTTTCCTGCACGTCTGCACGTCTGCAGGAAAGTACTTTGGAAGTTACAAATGACATTTTTTTGAGTCTGTGGTTTATTTCATATTGATCTGCAGCCTCTTCTCTTCACTGCAGCAGTTAACATGTTCTAAAAATGCAGAACTGCTCTTGATGAGAACATGGATATGCTGCTGCAGACTAATTTCCCCATTCTTCAGTTTCATGGCTAGCAAATTTATAGCTGTTGTGGTATTTTTCTTTTCATCTTTTTCTTTCTTTTCCTTCTCCTTTTTTTTCTTTTTTTACTTCTTTTTCCCAGGCTCTAGGTTGCCCAAGGTAGAGAAAAATCTGAAAGTGTCAGTGTTAATCAACACACAAGCAGAGAATCAGCAAATACCAGTCTGTAAACCCAAAGCAGAAGAAAGTATCTGCAATACTATGAGGCACATCTCTTCATGCAACTGAAAGTTTCTGCACCAGTTCTGCCATGAGACAGAGAAGTGTTTTTGTTTCATTTCAATCCCAGGTCTCAGCCCTGCCTTTTGCTCTGAGTGAGCCATTTTAGCCAAAGCAGAAAGACATGGTGGTACAGCCCTGTGTCTGCTGCTGTAAGCACAACACATACAATGAGCATCTAGGATCTGAGATGAGCCACATCCAAGCCTAATGTATTCCTCCTCGCAGGCATAACAGCCAGAAGTACACCCAGCATTTGGTCTAGCAAACCCTTGGCTGGTCATAGAATCATCAAATAGTTTATGGTTAGAATAGACCTTTAAGATCAACTGTTAACTCAGGACTACCATGGCCATCACTAAACCAAGTCCCTACATTTCTTTTAAATATCTCCAGGGATGGTGACTGCCCTGGCGAAACTTGCAGCCATTTCCTATCATCTGTTACTTGGGAAAAGAGACTTACACTCACCTGGCTACAACCTCCTTCACTGAGATGTGTCCACTTCACAAGGGTGTATTATTTTCATTTTCCAAACACGAGCATACGTGGGATCTCCAAGTTGAAATGAAATGAAAAACAGACAGAACATACCATGTATCCTTTTTTTTTTCCTTTTATTTTTTTTTTTTTCTGGCAGGAGTAGCAGTGCATTAGAAACAGGCCAGCAAACCATGTACTGATGCTCAGCAGAGCTCTGCATCACCCTTCACCAGCATCACCTCTGTCTATGCTGCCCATCGCAGCCATGATCCATCTGAGAGCAGTCAGGGCAAGCAGTGGTTCCCACAGCCATCCAGCTGAGCACAGTACACACACAGAGCTCTGCTCTTCTGGCCCTCAGTTTCCCCCACTGCCATGGCTCAGTGGACACATGGACACAAGCTTCTACCTTCTCACCTCTACCTGAGAACAAGCCCAGGCTAGTAGGAAGACTGCTGAAATGTGCGTGGTCTTCCTTGGGCAAGGGAGGGAGGTGTTCCCTTAGGATGGAAAGGCTGCCCAAAGCAGAAAAGCATGAGTTTTCCTCAGGGGTAAATGCCAGATGGAACAGAATAGAAATCACTGACAAGCCAGAATGCCTGATCATAGCTTCAAAATCTGAATTTTAAGGATAGTTATTGGACAAGCACTTTTGCCTGCTATAGAGTCACAGTTTTTTCCTTGGAGAGGTCTGAAAGAATTGCTCATGCAGACAGATCTTTCAAAAGGGGTGAGTGAAGCACTGTTTTGCAGGATACAGGTGTCAGATCCCATTTGTAGTCTTTATTCAGTCACTGTCTGAAGAGATGAGGCCGAATTTGTGTTAGAATTAATGTTACTTTCTGTAGGTGGTACCAATGTGCTTCTGTGTCTTGCCTTTGCTCTTTGAGGTTACGTTTAAGTTTCCTTTTTACTCTGCTTTTGCTCAGTTTATGCAAACTAATTCTCCTCTTAGCTACAGTTTTGTGCTTCTTGTAACACGTTTCCCCTACAAGATTTCAATTCCCTTTTCTACCTATGTATCATGTACTTTACAGATGACAGAACCAAAGGTAACCTTTCAGTACAAAAAAAACCACAACCCAACAAGTAATTGACATAGACACCTATGAGAATTTTATTAACCTAGGCAATCTCATTTTAAAACGGAAAACCTGGCTCTGTACTGTGCCAAGGTGCCAGGGCATCTCACTGCTTGACCTGCCAGTTCTGTAGGTGTCTTCCTGTCCTTTTCTGACCTTGCCCAGAAACATCTGCCTTCATACAGGGAGGTGTTGACACACAGGGGAGCCAGACAGGAGGAGAAGAGAGTTGTCTACACAGTCAACATCTGTGTTAATAAAACAAAAGCATACTTCAGGCCTTGCGACTGCTGAGTGAATGACTGACACACTCGACTACTGTCTCCTGCTCCTTGACTTCTGTATTCACAGCCTCATAGCCCTTGCAAACATTCCTGCAAAGTAAATGCATATCCCTCAAAACAGCAGTCTCACCCAGACCACCCCACAGCATGGTGGGTTGGGTGCTTTCCTGGGAAAAGTAAGATGTGCTTTGAATCTTCTTGAGCAGGACTAGGAACCAAACCTTCACAAACACTCTCCCTGCACTGGGTTACTACAGGGAAAGAAGCATTACTGTCATTTTGTAAAGGAGCTGTGGCTGTGTCACCTCCACACTGAAAGCACATGAACCTACATATCTGGTGACACCTTTTAGTGGTTGGGCAGAAGGTCAGCAGCTTGTGAACCTCACATGTTGGGCACAGGCTGGTGAGACACACAATAACTTGCCCACTTCTCACCCTGTGCCACGTCAGCGGTGGCAGTGCCCGAGAGTACCACAGCAGCTGCAGCCTCAGTGTCTGCCACGGCTTTACACAAGTTTAACAGTTTTCCTCTGGACTGCATGCTTAGGGGATGGCTTTAAGAGCACAGAAACACAAATTCTAGTCATACATTCTGCTGCTCCAACAATTGACTGATGTTCTGTTTGGTTGTGCTAGTCATTGCAGTAATAAAATACAATAAATGCAATGGAAGTACTGCAGGAGGCAGAAGGAGAACCCATTGGCCTTGAAGGCAAGAATTTCTTCCATGCCCTCACTTCCTCTGAGTATGTATATATATGTGAACCAGGCACAGCAAGTTTCTGCAACACAAATACAACAGATACTTGTACCTTCACTGGAGACTCAAAATTTGATGTTACATAAATATATCCAGGAACGGATTTTCCACACCTCCCTGCCCACCCTCTAGGTATTCCCTGAAATTGTTCCATTAAAAACTGCCACATGTACCTGCACCATCAGTATATTCAGAGCAAAGCCCATGGTCCATAGGAACAGATGGGTATAGGCTAAAAGAATGGCTCGGGATTCTGCACTGCATCAAAGAAACATTGGGATACTGTAAACTGGGCAACAGAGAAAATACTGCTCAGGTATGCCTGCAACCAGTTGGTTTCCTTCTCCTCTTGTCAGAGAAAAAATTGACCTTTCACATTTGCATGAGTGGATTTTAAAGCTGCAAGCCAGGTGAATTATCTCAGTAGTTTTGTCACTTACCTTGTACTGCCCCCACCTCTTCAAAGGGGTGGCAGACTGTTGGATTTTGGCCATACACATAAATTACTGAAGAATTTCATTTCAGAGCAAATCACCAAGGTTTATCTTCACATTTAGCAACCTGCCTTCCTCTGATACTGAAGACAAAATGACACTATGACATATCTACTGATGGTCTCATGGCATGCATGGAAGGATGACTCCACTATCCACAGACAAGAATTTTTGTCACTTTGTAATCATTTACTTACGCATTTACCAGGTTGTTAATGGGATTTGTCTTTGTGTATCATCTAGCACTGTTTTCAGAGAGCAGCCACACACTAACACCAGTGATTAACATATAAAATGCTATAATTTCTACAGCAGTTTTAATAAAAAGGTAAAAAATCACTTCTCCAAGGATGACACTTGTAGTCCATTATCGGACTCCATCAAAAACCATGTCATTACAAAAATGAATGTGATAATTATGTTTGAGATTGACTCAATGCAGACATCAGTGAGAGTCGAGAACATGGAGAATCCAGCTGTTAGCTGAGCTTTGAGCTTCACTATTTCTATTTATCAAATCCTTCCACCTTCAACCTTGAGCTTTTGTTATGTGCTGAGGTGTGACCCACTGGTCTGAACACAAGCGAATCTTTTAATGCCCCCAATGACAGAACAGAACACCGCGATAAATGGTATCAATAAATGGAACCTGGGATTTTAATCTCTATTTTATTGATTGTTTTGCAAATACATAGAAGATTTTTTATGTTTAGCTTGCGCAGCTTACAGCACAACTACATTTTCCTTAATATTTCTGGGTTTTTTTCACTTTTTATGGGACAAAAGTCAATAAAACTGAAAGCGAAATAAGTCCAATGTGATAACATAGCGGAATCACCATCTTCTTCAAGACAGAGTATTAACTGTTCTTGTCTTGTGAAGTGCTGTCAAGCAGGGAATGATCTCAGGTCTGTCCCAATAACCCTTTGTGCATGCCATCAGCCACCAAAGAGGAATGAAATCTCTCACCCCTGTGACACTGACGGCCACAACTGCTGCTCAGAGCGTGTATTAGGAACCACAGTGGCAGCCATATCGAGGTAAATACTTAAGAGTGCTTCAATTTCCAATCCTACTTTACAAACCAATTAAAAAGGTGTACTCACAGCTTGTGGCAATTATCCTGGATGGATACATGGTGTTTTTATAACAATACCAATATTCCACCACAATACAGCGTCCTTAAGACACAAAAAACCCCTGAAGTGCAACACAGGGGTATTTGTGCCACTGCTATATACCGAGAGAGCCTGTTCTCCTTTCATCCCCAATTTTCAGCACCATATTGACTTTTGCTCCCTTGCATTAACACTGATACAAATAAGAGAAGACACAGAACTCAAAAATCCAGAATGTGTGACAATCTTGAAGTTCTCTTCCACACTCTCAAACAAGTACAATCTCCATGCTGAAGAGAAAAAAACCCCACCTGTCGCATGGACCTTAGCTGGTTATTCCTCACAACATCCCTGTGAGGTAGGAAGAATAATATCCCCTTTTCCAGCAGCAGGAGGCAAGGCAGAGAGCACAGGTGATATTTCTCAAGGCAATAAATGGAGAACTGGAAAAGCTGAAACTTGGGCATTCTTGGCTCCTAATTCTTTTCTTCAGAAACCAAGGTGCAGAACTCCCAGACATTATTATCAGGTCACCAGTCTTCGGGTAGCCATACGTTAATGGCAATGATGGCTTCTGTGCGTATGCCAGCAAAGCACAATTCTATGGCAGCAGCCGCAGCATACACCTAATGCTGTCCTCAGACACTTCTCCTCTACTTTATACATGTCAATAAATGTTCTCTGTAATTAACTAACCAGTCCTACAACTAATGTAGCACAGGTAATTACAATAGATCAACATTTCGTTTCTAGATTTAAGACTTCCCCAGCTTTTATTTTTTTTTTCCCCACTCTGAATAGGCCAACAGTAACTCCTGTCCCTTGTCTGAAATGTCTCTGAAGTGTCTTTACGGACTGGGGAGGAGGCCTCTGGACTGCCCTATCAGGAACCACTTTCTTACTGAGTTAAAACAGACTCAACTTTTGTTACATAGAGACTTTTCATCTGCAAAACCTTTGTGAGCAATAGACATGGACAAGCTTTAAGAAAGTTGTTTGTTTGGAATGAGTGAATAACATAAGGAATACACCTAAATAAAGCAAACTGTGTGAAAATTAACATGTGCTAATCCTGGGTTAAGTTATTCTGGAGCATTTTGGTGAAAGCAGTTTCAAGTCTTGCATGCAAAATACCTATCAACCAAACTACTTGTACAACTTTAATCACGAAATTAGCACTGGTCTTTGTACAACATCCTTCTTTCAGCATCAGGTCGTGCCTACATGTTCAGGCTATACAATGACTCCACCAGCCATCAGCACCCATGAGTTCAGGTCTTACCACTTAGTGGGAGTGCTTCTGTACTTCTGTAAGTAAAGGTGCTTATGAAGACATTTTGTTTATTTCTCTGGGAGAAGAAGGATAACCTGTGCTGGTATTGACAAGAGATTATCAAAGAACTGTTTAAAGTAAGTGCAACTAAAGAAACTAATCTCTCTAATCAATAAACAGTTTTACTGCTATACAACCCATGTGTGGATCAAGACAACTTTTATAACTGTCCCATGAGAGAAGCATTTCTTATTTCAGAATGGAAAAATACAGTACAAAGGCTTAGTGCAGGAGCAAACTATTGCAGGAGTTTTCCTGTCCAGTACCCTAGAAACGTGTTACGTTCCTTCCACAATACTCATTGACTATGGCAAACATCTCATCCACCTGGTGTTACAATGTCCTCCTACACCATATCCCCAACACTGCTTATCATACATATGATACGCATATTTTTATTCGTGCAGCTACATTTTACATGTTTTTTCAGTCACTTGATCAGCTCCAGTCCTGATACCAAACATTATGTCTGGAATTACTTTAACTGGAGGCTTTTAAGTTTTCCTATTTACATGAAAGACAGAAACCGTTACACGTGGAGACAATGCTGTATTTTAGTAAATGTGGACTTCCAGTCAATTCATGCTCTGTTTAATACACATTGATAATAAATATTTAATAAATTGCACTGGTTTAGGATGTGAGATCCAATGCTGTTATATTACCTATTTGCAAAAATAACAGTGATTTTGCAATTTAGAACAGGAAAAGAGAGATCTTTATCACACAGCAGAACCAGTATGAGAAAATGACTTTGCTTTCATTGTCTTGTAGTGTTCATTCTAGCTGTCGTGAATTTGGCTTATCAAACTCTTTAGTTTTTGCTGATGCCTTCATTGGCAAATGGTGTAAACTTAGTGCTTTCACCTGTAAACAGCTGTATTCCTTTCAGAAGAAAGTGCCCACATCATTGTCTTCCCTTGTTTCTCTATGAAACACTGGAAGGACAGACCTCACTCCAAAAACAATCTTAATTTGCCTTTGAATCAGGGCTGGGGTGAAGGTTCATATCTGGAGAGCAAGAGCAGTTCACATGGGACAGTTGTGCAGCTACCAGTTGTTTGCACAGGGACAGAGACTTTTTAATCTTCCTCTTCCGTGCTATCCCCATTCTGGTTTGTACGATTTAAGCTGAAGTGGTCAGAGTTAGAGTTTGAGAAGTGTAAGTTTCTTAATACCAATAGATATCCACTATGGAAACAGCAGATACATTCGGGGCTAAGGACCCAGTTATTTCTGCCGACACACACATTTTTGTCACAGACTCAATAAAGGTTCAAGAAAAGGGAAGTTCATATTCCTGATGTTCTTCTACAGCTGCATACAATTGCTACAGACCTGAAAAAGCCCATACTTTTACAGGAGAGTGGATAGGCTAAGTGCTTAGTTCCAGAGCAATGAAGTGACTTGTAAGCTTAACAATATCAGGAAAAGCAGAGGCAATCAGAAGTTTTGCATGGTCATTTTTTTCTGAATCTGTGTAAAAAATGTAGTATTTGGCATACAGACTACAAGGCAATTTTTGACATTACTCATTAACATTTCAGTGTAACATTATTCAAAATGTAGAGAATAAATTCATGCTTGTCATGAAAGTAAAACACAATTTAGGCTGACAGCCACAGCCTGAGTTTAACTATCTGGAAACTACTAACAAAGCCCTTTAAAAACAGAAAAAAAAACCCAACAACCAAACATAAAATTGCAAGATAGTCATCGATTTCTCTTCACTGAGCTCCCATTTGGAAACAAGCCTTCTGGCAAGTTAAGCCCATTCTGTATTTCACATTTAAATCTGCCTCATTGGCATCAGTTTTGGTGAAACCTAGCAAAAAGGAGAGAAAAACCACAACAGTTGTCAGGCACATGCAGCATTAAAACCCACTGTTCACTTCCACCTCCAAGAACTATGTACCACTGATGGCTGGAGACACTGTATTTTGTAAATGGATGTATTTGCAGTATTCCAGATAAAACACTCCTGTAACTAAATTTTCTGAAGCAGTAATACGAGATATGTGTGGTGTTAGTATCCACCCTCTAAATGTCACTTATTTTGAATTGAGCTATTGATTTAACAATGTAAGTAGATTAAACTGGGACAGTTGCACCTGTACTTGCCTCTGTCAACTGTCTTCTCAGACAGCTTTCAATTCTCAGAGAAGGGAACTGAACTCAGGTGAAGCAGCTCCTCAGTTACACAGCAGACAGGATGGCACATGGACATAATTCAAAATCAGGCCACGGCTTAGTTAATGCACCGCCCTATGCACAGTGCTCATAGTTTTGTGTAAGGTGGGCTGTGCTCATCATGACTGCAAGAGGACAGGTAGTTGCAGATGGTCAGTGGCTTTGTCCATCACCTTCTAATCTACTTGCATTCACACATCGATACACTGAACAATGCAGAGGCAACAAAACAAATGATATTCAATACACAATTGACTTGCCACTGGAGTTTTAAAACAAGCATACCAAAGAATCTTAAACTGATTGTTTCCCTTCTTTGCTCAATAGCAAAGCTCAATCTGCATTTCCTCCCCACCCACCTGAAGATAGGATGCACTCTGTCAATGCTGGGTCTGTGCAGAAG
This sequence comes from Urocolius indicus, assembly GCA_013401255.1. NCBI lineage: Eukaryota > Metazoa > Chordata > Aves > Coliiformes > Coliidae > Urocolius > Urocolius indicus. The sequence goes on along the minus strand of WBNH01000025.1, from coordinate 141,184 downwards.
CAGTGTCACCTGAGTTTTGGAGCATGCATATTAGCAGGGGATATGTAGTCAAACATATACATATATTATATACATACTGTATCTATAGTATATGTATATATTTGATGCTGATACAATTCAATATCCTTAATTTAACTCATTTTAAAAAAAAAAAACCCACAACCTTGTCATTTTCTGTTCATATTCATTTTTGTATGAGGACACACTTGTGTATTCTATTATTTGAATTCCATATACCCAAAGAAATAAAACAGCAACGTAACATATCCAGCAGACCAAACAATAAAACACAGTAAGTCCAAATAGGAAACCACATGAGGAAAGAAGGTGTAAAAGGGAACACTAAAGAAAAGACTTTGAAGACCAGAGATGGTTAATGTTTTTTTCAATGCCGACTGCAAGTGTACACAAAAACCCTGAGGAGAAGTTCTCCATAGAAGATCCAAGACTCTTTAGTTATCTTCAGTTCCCAGCTCTATTTAAACAAGTGCCACAGGATGAACTAGTGACAGGACAAGGGGTGATGGAAAGAAGCTGGAACACGAAAAGTTCCATTTAAACATAAGGAAAAACTATTTTACTGTAAGGGTGAGGGAGCCCTGGCACAGGCTGCCCAGCAAGGGTGTGAAGGCTCCTTCTCTGGAGGTTTTCAAACCCACCTAGATCTGTAACCTGTGTGACCTGATCTAGGTGAACCTNTCACACATCGATACACTGAACAATGCAGAGGCAACAAAACAAATGATATTCAATACACAATTGACTTGCCACTGGAGTTTTAAAACAAGCATACCAAAGAATCTTAAACTGATTGTTTCCCTTCTTTGCTCAATAGCAAAGCTCAATCTGCATTTCCTCCCCACCCACCTGAAGATAGGATGCACTCTGTCAATGCTGGGTCTGTGCAGAAGCAGTGTCACCTGAGTTTTGGAGCATGCATATTAGCAGGGGATATGTAGTCAAACATATACATATATTATATACATACTGTATCTATAGTATATGTATATATTTGATGCTGATACAATTCAATATCCTTAATTTAACTCATTTTAAAAAAAAAAAACCCACAACCTTGTCATTTTCTGTTCATATTCATTTTTGTATGAGGACACACTTGTGTATTCTATTATTTGAATTCCATATACCCAAAGAAATAAAACAGCAACGTAACATATCCAGCAGACCAAACAATAAAACACAGTAAGTCCAAATAGGAAACCACATGAGGAAAGAAGGTGTAAAAGGGAACACTAAAGAAAAGACTTTGAAGACCAGAGATGGTTAATGTTTTTTTCAATGCCGACTGCAAGTGTACACAAAAACCCTGAGGAGAAGTTCTCCATAGAAGATCCAAGACTCTTTAGTTATCTTCAGTTCCCAGCTCTATTTAAACAAGTGCCACAGGATGAACTAGTGACAGGACAAGGGGTGATGGAAAGAAGCTGGAACACGAAAAGTTCCATTTAAACATAAGGAAAAACTATTTTACTGTAAGGGTGAGGGAGCCCTGGCACAGGCTGCCCAGCAAGGGTGTGAAGGCTCCTTCTCTGGAGGTTTTCAAACCCACCTAGATCTGTAACCTGTGTGACCTGATCTAGGTGAACCTGCTTTAGAAGGAAGGTTGGACTTATCTCTAAAGGTCCCTTCCCACCCCTACCATTCTATGATTCTATGAAGATTAACAATGACTTATGTGAGCTTACTGGTGGGTCCTAGTTGACTAATGTGTCCTGCTGAAACATCACACACTGCATCCCTCTGTCTCTGTACCTCATCTCTTTCACTTAGAAGCCCTGAACAAGCTAAGTCATAAAAGAATACTGGCACAAGCTACCCAGGGAGCTTGTGAGTCTCCTTCTCTAGAGGTTTCCAAATCCGCCTGGACATGTTCCTGTGTGACCTGACCAAGGTGACGCTGCTTTGGCAGGGGGTTGGACTGGATGATCTCCAGAGGTCCCTTTCCAACCCCCATCATTCTGTAATTCTGTATGAATGACACATATGAATGTTTCTGAGCTTTAAAGTGTCTTTTAGAGGTGCATGTCTGTATTTTCTGTACCAGTTACATTTCTATGTTATCCTGCCTCCAGACACTATGTTTCATTAATTATAACTTTATGGGAATAGCCAACCAGGAAAGCTTAGTTTATGACGAACACCTTGACTGTATCAGATGCTAATGAAATGTTTTCAATGGATGGAAAATTGTTTGTTGATTTTTCAAAGATGTGTGAGAACTAGGATAATAGATGTAATAGGCACAAGTGTAAAGGAGCCAGAGAAACTTCTCGACTGCATCCCAATTCCTGGACTAGTTCCAGAAATGTTTCAGCATTTTTGACTCCAAATGCCCATGTGACTCAATTTGGGCCTATTTCTGCCTCACCCAGGGGTCATTCCATTGAAGTAAATGCAAAAACTAGAGGACAAAGATAGCACCATTAAAATCTGCATTCTGCAAATAATGACAAAAGGCCACTACTGGAGAAGATTATTGTTTTTCTGCTGTTGTAGATTTTGGTGCCATCAAAACCTCAAGTGTTTTACATTTGAATGAGTATATTATGTTAAATGTGATGTCTGCACATCTGATGCTAACAGCTGCCATTTGTGTGTACTACTATCCACTTCAGAAAGAGTCTGATCCTCTTGAGTGCTGAAATGCCATAATGCCTGCTGAAAGGTAACAGAGATGGTGAAAGCCCAGCACCACTCAGAAATGGACCCAAATAGTATTCTTTGCTCTAAATAAAGCAAGATTAAATAAGCAGAAAAAAACGCTACTGTAACAAAAGGTATGATTTGTGCTTGGAAAAAAAAGGAGTAATCAAGCATAAAATGCAGAAAGTCCCCTGAGTCTATTGCTTTAAATCCCAGCAGAAATCATCCATTTGGTAACATCTAGTGTGAAGAGCATGGCATTTGGTAAGGTCTGAATGTGGGTAACAGATGCTGTTTTACAGGACACAGACACAGGTGCCAGCTTTGAACAGGAAGGTGTTCTGGCAGAAGTTTGCCTGGCAGCCCTGTAGGCAGCCTCTGAACTGGTAAGCAGACACATGGCCTCAGGGACTCCCTGCAAATCAAGCTCATTGATTCTCCAATTTGGAACAACGAACTACCCTTTTCAGATATGCAAACATATCTATGCTTATTCCACTCTGTTTCTTTGTAGCAAGTAGTTCTTTCCAAGGCCTGATTCTGAATTGTGTTCATTCCTAATAACCTCTAATGACATTATCAGGTGAGCAAAGGCATATTTAAAAATTTTAAAACAGCCTCTTAAAAAAACCCACAAACTCTAAAACCATTAGTGGTAGTATATTTTCAAAATAATAGAAGTTGCTTAGCTCTTACTAATTCCTAATTATTTGAAATTTCAGATAAAAGCAAGCCATAATTTCAACATCAGCTTTTGCACAAAAATCTGCTCCTAATGTGACTTTTGCAATGGAGGTGACTAATCAGGAAAAAAAAAACCACCAAAACACATCCATTTAAAACAATGTTTCCTGGAAGGAAAATATGCTTCCAGAAAATAAACCCAATCTTCTACTATTTTGTACTCTCTGGGTTAAACTTGGACAGTTTCCTGCCTGTTTCCTTGTCAGATGCTTTTCCTGAACTCTATGTTATATTTTAATACTGTTTTATAAAACTGAGCGTTCACATCAAGAAAAAAAAAAGAAAAAAGGGGGAAGATGGGGAATTTTTACCCAGATAGACTTATCCAGATTCTTTTTATAACAAATTGCATCTGCAAAAACACTGTTCTCGGTCTGTTCTCTCATGGTCTCATCAACAGTAAAAGCCAGTAGAAGACCAAACAGATTACCTGCCAAAGTGATCTATATGCTAGTTTACAGCAAATCTGATTTAAGCATGCAAGAAAAGACAACATTTTGTCTTCACAGCACAGTGAAATTGAGGGCAAACTGTTTATTTTTTATATGATGCCAGTCTATAATGAATATTGTTGACTCTAAATCACATTTTCTTTGACATTTTGTTGTTGCAAATGTCTTTTAGGAGATGTTTTTCCAAATAAGTATGCAGGCTGTGAAAATGGAACTATATAGTCAAATGTGTCTCAAAGAAAGCTCTACAGGCTGTAAAGTTCTCTCCACAAAAGGACTAGTGGGTATGGGGAGAGATGTATGTAAAGCATACATACATGTATGTACAGCCACCCCTTAAAATCTCACCTGCAATGAACCCAGAGATGTGTTTGTTTTGTTTCTGGTCATTTACTGCACCCATTGTGAAGAGCTGCTAGGAAAGGGTCAGCTCCTTATTTCCCAATCATTCGTTCTGTTTTAAACTAGGAACATGTATAATGTAAAAATCTGTTTTTTCTGTAGCGATACAATATCACTGAAGTTTCTGTCACCAATATGAACATGAACAAGATGTCTCATTGAATGAACATAAATAATCACAAGCACAACTGTTGCTCTTGCAAGGAAGCCTCAGGCAGAGCCTTGAAATGTTGAAAAAAGGATTGACAATGCTGCTTTTTGAACAAACGCCTAATGCAATGCTCAAATCTCTATTTCTTGAACTGCAAAACTAAGTGAAAAGAGCTGCAGGTGTTCGCTGTATTTGAAAATCAGGCCATCAAGGGTCTAATATTCTGCAACAGTGACCCAGACTTGCTGTCAGAGATGGCAGTAGAAATTTTGGTAAGGATTTCAGTGAGGAGAGGATTGGGTCACTGTGGCCTGGAAACATTCTTTCGGTGGGGGGAGGAAGGAGCTAGTGTTTTTCTATGCCACAGCTTTAGTAAACAAGTCATTGCGGTTCTTGCTTCCATCTGCTGCACTATAGAGATTTCAGGTACATTTGGAACTATCAATCAGTAGGTAACACAGACTCCCGCACAAACCATGGCAGAGGTACGTGCTTTGCAAGCATTTATGCAAGCTGTGTGCTTTCAAGATAAGCACATGAAAGTGTATAATCCAAACAGCATCTACTCTTTTCACAGTCACAGCTCCATTAGTGCAGCTTGTGACTTCATCCATGACCTGCAAAGTAGATTGCATTGGAGTTTGTCTTCAGGAGAACCAGGAAATGGCACCTGTGAAGTGTCCCTTCCTGCTCCCAGTGAGACATATTCCAGGGACCTTGATTGTGGACTGTTGTAACATCTCTCATTAATTGCTAACTTCAGGCTACCATAAAGATTCAGAAATTATACGACTCCTTTGTAACATTTACAGGAAAGCACTAAAGGACAGTGGATGGTGTTAGTATTTCCTTTGGTTCTAATAGTCTTGCCCTATCACATTCACTGTGCTGCTGCAAAGATTCATCTCCTAGCCCATCATTTTAAGCTTATTGCTTCTTTCTCTGAATTCTTTGGTTGCTTCTGCTTTCATTGCCTTGAGCACAGGCTGCTGGCCTTTACTTTGGGTAACACGTGCTCAATTAAATAGATATATATTGGTCACCTGAACCAAAAAGAAATAATTTCCATACAAATGAACTGGTTTTGACTATGTTAGAAGACTGGTGTCTTCTAACAAAATAAGTCCTTTCCTGTAGCTTCAGTCTATGTAAATGTTTACTGCACATAGTACGTCCAAATTCATCATGAAATTAATCCTAAAATTCAGTACGCAAGGACAAAACAAAGTAACTGATTGCAATAGATACAAACCTACAAGGTCATGACCTACAAGGTCATTTTTATGTTTTAATGGTGGATGCCAGCTATTTGGCAGGCTGATCAGACAAAAAAAAAGAAGTCCTGACATTATTGAAGTTTTAAAAAATTGATCATTTTATCCTAAAGCACAGTCAGAAGCTGAATTAATAATTTCTTTTTCATACAGAATTGCTGAATATGGAATGTTGCTTTCACAGTAAATTAAAAAATAATAATGAGTTGCATAAAGTGTTACGTGGAAAATTAAGAATGGAGCAAGGTGATTTTGTAGCAATTTCCTGCACTCTGCAGTTGTAGATCACTCATCTTTAACCAAACAATTTTTCTCAGATGGACTAATGTATTTTCAGAAATGAAGAGCTCTTTAGTTAAAATATTTAAAACTCCATGCGAAAAACACAGGCTACTGTACTTTGTTACAAGAAGTGCTCTCTTCAGACACAGGAAAGGAATCAAACTCCATGGGCTCACTGCTCAGAAAATTTTACTTACTGCCAGTAGTATGCTCAAAGCCTTAAAAACCAACTCTCTCATGTGCTAACTGCCCTACAACCTTTCAGTTACGTTCCCTAGCCATGCCATGATCTTCTGCATACAGGAAGAGTACTGCACTTCATCAACAAATATTCTGCAACTATTTTTCTAGCACAGTTTGCACACTGTCATGCTTGCTGTCCTCGCCAAAGGAAGGCTGACCTGCCTCAGAAGACTTCACGATACAGAAGAAAAAAATTTCATAATGTGCACACAGGAGAAGGCCATGAAGAAACCACATGTTATCAACCACATGCACACAAACAGTTACAATTTAGTGTGCTACAGCTTTCCATTAACAAGCCAGTTTTCTGCTAGCATTAAGTGAGACTTAAGAATGAATGCGAAGGTCAAAAGGCAGTGGTTTTCTGGATTAATGCAGGGCATAAGTTTCCTTCATACAAGGTAATGGAAGACAAAAAGCAAAGATATCAACAGCAGGATATTTAATTGACTGGCACTCGTAATACAGAGTGTATGCTGGTAGTCGTCCATGTTAAGAGGAGTTCTAAAGATAGCATGAAAACTAAGCAACAGAGAGAACTTATACTGTGGAAAAAAAAATATTCATCCACTCTCAGATATGAATCAGCTCCCCTCTTCAAAGCATCATAAAAGTTCCCTTTCCACATGGTCATTTTATTCATTTCTCCATCTCTTCTGGTTTTCATAGCTTCTAACGCTTCCAATCAAATCAGATTAGCCTTAAACTATCTTCTTATTTCCATTGGAAATACCACAGATAATCTACGCAGCCTTCACCTATAAGGAGGAAACCTACTGTGTCTACCAGTCTTCATGTGACTTCATGTGAAGTCTTCCAAAATACTTTTTGAGAATCATAGAATGGTAGGGTTGGAAGGGATCTTTACAGACCATTTAGTCCAACCCCCCTGCAGAAGCAGGTCAACCTAGATCAGGTTGCATAGGAACATGTCCAGTTGGGTGTTGAAGACCTTCAAGGAAGGAGACTCCACAACCCCTCTGGGCAGCCTGTGCCAGGGCTCCCTCATGTTCACAGTAAAAGTTTTTTTCTTATGTTTAAATGGAACTTTTTGTGTTCCATCTTCATCCCATTACCCCTTGTCCTGTCACTAGATACAATAGAAAAAAAGGGTTGCCCCAACCTCCTGACACTCAGCCTTTAGATATTTGTAAATATTAATAGGATCCTCCCTCAGTCTTCTCTTTTCTAGACTAAACAGACCCAGCTCCTGCAGCCTTTTGAGAATGTTTGACACCAGGCTAACTGTATTTGTTTACTTACCGTGAAATCACAGCCAGTGCTTTTCTTGATATCATCCACTGTCAGTCCTTCCCAGATTTCCACAAGAGTCAATCCCTTCTTCTTGTCCACATCAAACACAGCCTGTCAAGTTCAAGTAGCACATAATTGATTTTTTATTATCAAAGCCAAAAATGAGGATATAAGCAGTAATGTTGAACAAGATCATGTGCTGAATTAGGTAGTGTACCCTCAGTAACAAAGATGTTATTATTAATTGATTTCGCTTTTGACTTTTCTAATTGACCAGTAAATATTTTTGCTACACTTGGTTGTACATGTTAACTTTGTGTAACAGAATATGCAATTGTTCTTTTTTTGCATGAAATGAGGACCATGCCTCCTTCTCCAATCTGCTGAGAATTGGGAGGTCCAAAGGAAAGGGTTGAGACATTCTTTACTGCAAGACAATGCTCATCAAGAGATTGTGAAGGAAAACAGGAAAAGATAGTGTCTCCCTCATTCTCTATTTCATTCTAAAGTCCGTACGGAGGTACCAAGTGGCTGATCACTTTTTTCAGATTATAAGCTTCTCCCACACTATTGCACACCCAGTGCAAGTTTTGGTACCTTCAGAAGATTGCAACGAAATACAAGATGTCTTTTTGTATTTTTAATAGAAAGCCTATGAAAAGGCTGAAGGAGTAAAGACTATTTTTTCAGAGGTCTTCGTAAGAGATGCTTTCTATTTCCAAAGTTCATAAGCAAATCAAACAAAAACACCTGTAAAACTATGTGCACTTTAATGGTGCTTATCAGAGGGAGCTACACAGGTTGCAAGCTAGTTGTCAGAGAAACCATAAGGTCTATAACAATCTTCCTTGAAAAACAAACCAAAAGGGCAGTAGCAAAAGACTGGTGAAGACTGAATTTGAAATGAAAGTGAAGTCTTAGCTCATCTCAGAGGTGTACTGAAGTTCAGCTGTCCTCTGGACACATGGGAATGTTTTATAGGACCAAAAAACAATAGTTTCTCTAAGTCTTAAAAGAGAAGCTGGGCATAAGGAACAGAAGCAACCAGGAAGATAGTGTGGAAACAGAATTTCAAACCCTAAATACTGTTGTATATTTGTGTAAAAAGCAACCAGATTTGACAAGTAGTAACTCTTGGAGAAATTTCTGCTGGTTGTTTATTTTTTATCAGCCGATGTTCACTCTTAATTTTTCATACCTGGCATCTGTATGTGTCCAGTTAGAAGGAGATTAGGAAAACTTCCACATTTTCATTTATTTTCCCTTACTTTGTGGAGAAAAAAACCCTTTAAATTATGGTAGCAATATCCCATCAGAAGAAAGAAAATTCTACATCAGCACCTTTGATACATTCTACTTAGTATGACAGATGGCTCACTGAGACTACTTTAAGCCCTTAAAAATATAAACATTGATAATAAAAGCGGTACAATCGCAGCAAAAACCTTAAGACATTTACCCTTTGCTGAAAAGGTTCACTAATGTACTTTGAGCAGCAGCAATATGAGATGCTCACATGTATCTGGAGAATAAGTTGTTTCACAGAAGGAATCAAGTAAGGACAGAGTTATTAAAGCTACAGGTTGTGTTCCTCTGAGAGAATCTGTAGTATTCTCCAAGAAAGATGCCAAATGTCTGACATACACGTGCTACACAGTTGCTTGCTGGAAAACCAAAAAGAGCTGTGACTATAGCAGTATTTGAGGATTTGCATCTCTCAGGTCAAATTTTCTGGAATGCTTTGAGAAAAATAGGGAGAGATACACTTTGCACAATTCTTATGCACTGCATCTTTGCTCAGAAGGTGTCTAACAGCACTGTCCAGTTATGCTTAGATGTCAATGGTGAGAGCTTTAAAAGGAAAAGCATGAGCCACCAACCTCTGGGTTTTGACTCCAAGGGAATATTTGCCATTCACCGGCAACAGATATCAAATACATTCATTTTTACCATGCTTTTACTACTTCTACCAAGTGTCCCTTCTTACGGTTAGAGAAGAGTATTGACAAGGATTCAAGAAAAATACTTTACCTTCTCTGTAATGATGCGGTTTACACACTGTTTCCCAGTAAGTGGTAAATTGCACTTTTCCAAGATTTTGTGGACATTGCCCTGTGTTTAACAATATACAGACAAACATTAATTTTCAAAACCAACATAACTTACTCAGAATTCTAATATGTATATGAAAATCATTCATTGTTACTGAAACATTCACCGCACTCAGAATACACTTTGAATCCACTTTTATGGCAGATTACATTTCTGGCAATTTGGGACAGTTATTACTTAAATCCCACATGTAGGGAGATGACTAATATGAATCTTACTGTACCACTGAGTGGGCTCCTGAGTTTAGAAGTTGTGCATACTTTCGCTTAATAATCTGTCTTTCTTATTGCAATGTGAGGACATGAGATACGTGGAACCTCACTGATGACACATAAAGGACAAAAACTATGGAAAGACACTGCAGGCATGATATTTTTGTCTCTTATACTTTATCACAAACAGTACATGCAGCTGATCCCCAGGGCTCAAGTGCATAGCCATCCTCTGAAAGTAGTAAAACCAGTTTCTTTACCCACATTGAATTCCCATTCCCTCCAGGTCTTCAGGAAAGCCCAAAAGCAGACTAAGAGTTGAGTGCAATATGCTCATCTTCAACTTCTACATAGAAGTTACATTATTTCTGTTTTAGATAGGAAAAATTAGCATGCAAATAGTACATAAGGAGATACATAAGCTTGTACTTTAAGGCAGTTATTTTTCTGGGGCATCAAATGCCAGGTACTCTAAATCCTGGCAAAAATATTATCTAATAAGAAGACATAGCTTCTGATGAGAAGCTGGGCATGTAAGATGTGTAGTGTGGGTTTGGGATATTTCCTTCTCTTTTTTTTTTTTTTTCTTTCCTTTTTTTCTTACAATCATTTAATAAGAGTTCACAAATGGCTTTCAATTCAACTAAATCAATGTAGGCTTCAAGAGCTCTGAATGGATACAAAAGAGATGGCTCACTACATTTTTAGTCAGTATTCGTAGGCGTTTTACAGACATAGCGTTAAGTGTGCATTTCTCCCACTATCCCATGCTTTTATTTTTTCTCTAATCATCAGTTTTCAGTTATGTATTTCAAACCTCTTAGAGTATTACGTGCCTCATTTAAGCATTTGAATGCAATGCTTTTTGAATTTACAATCATCAGTTTGCCTTAAGGCTTAATATAAATTCAGGAAGCACCTCTCATCCAGTTTGACTCCTGATTGATAACAAAATGAGCAATCCGTGTCCTTTTGAATTTATCTTTTTCTGTGAAGAACTATTTCTTCATTCTAATTCTAATTATATTGCCAACATCCACATCTGGTATCAAGGCAACTACTCTAGTGAAACTCACTCATTCTTAATGAAAATAATCATTTGTGACACTGTTACTTTCAATTGATCTACTTATATCTTGTCTGCATTGAGGATCTTCCTGCATAGTTTTCCTAAGAGCCAAGATTATTCTGTACTGTTTGTAGTATCTTCAGTAACATATCAGGTATACTTCTCATCCATATGAAATGAAGCATTTCTTCTTGGTGCCCAGTTGAGATTGAAAAGCATGGACTTCTCAAGGTGACAGCTTGAAAGGCTGCTGTGACCCTGAGAACTGATATATTCCAGCTTCTTAACACATGAGTTGCAGATTATTGTACTACTGGTTAGCATAAAAAGTGACTTTTGGAAGACATTGATCAAGGCTTTATCTGAACAGGAATCCAAATGGAACCACGTGAATTTTTACCATCTGAGATCATACAGGATTTCTTCTAATAAAGATTGCCGTGAAGACACATAAAACCTTACAGGTGTTTCAGCCTGCTTTAAGTAAAAAATTCTGCTGAACAAAAGCGTCCTTCGTTTTATCCAACACATTAAAATCAAAACTATTGACAATGATAGAAAAGAGTTTTCAGTTCCATGTTCCGTGCTTCAGTCATGTCCAAATCAAATGCTTAAGACTAGTTTCCATTCAATTTTTCTCAATGGCGTAGACAACTCATTTCACAATACAGAACAATTACCAGCCATTACTTTACTACCTTCTGCAAAACATGTCAATGATGGGATGGCAATAAGAACTTAACTTTTATTTATCTTACACAGTATTTACCCGTTTAGACATAGATTCACAGTGACTGTTTAAAGATTACATAACAACCTTACGTTCTGTTCTTTGTCTTTGTGGTTATAAACAAAAAAGTAATTTAACGAAATACACCCCAAGAAATACTGTAACAAATTAGACCCCAGGTCCGTGTGCCTAATGTCTTAGAGTGGCCTAAGCATGTTGAGCAAAAATCCTTCTACAGAAGGACCTTCCTCGTTCCTGACATGCTGTATCATATAGATTTCCTGAGCTGTACACTAATTCTGGGAAATGCTATTTACTGCTGATGAATTTAAACTCCTAAAATAGTTTAGTCCCTTTCATATAGACTTAACTCTTTGACCTCCTGCACCATCATTCACAGTTTCATTAGCTGACTGTGAAAAACGTTTCTTTTAAACATGCTGGTCACTAATTTAAGTTGGCTAAACCTACTTCTTTTGTAAGGCAGTGACTAGCTATTCTGCATCCATCTTCTCTATGTCATTATTGTTTTCTGTATTTCTATGTCATCCTTCTTCAATAGAATTTCTTAAGCCGAAAAGAATTCCACAAACTCATCTTATGTTCTGTAATCTTTCTTCTGTACCCTTTGGGTTTTATTACATGTAAAAATGGAAGTAATTAGAAATGTAAATAATTTGGGGTAAAGCTTTTTTTTTTTTAATGTACTGCACATCAGAATTTTAAAAGAGGAAAATTCTGAGTATTTATTTGAGTGTTAAGACAGATACCAGTTTCACTCCTGTAATTAAGTATACATTATATTTTGCCTACACTGCAAGGACTCGGTCTATTGCTGTTTAAAAACTGCAAAATCTGTACTGAGAGTAGAATGAATCAAACTCTTAGAAAACTTATTTTAATGTTTAACAAGCCATTAGTATGACAGAACAACAAAAGAAACCTTAGAAAGTATTCACAAGATCACAGATCGGTCAAAATTGACTCCATGAACTACCTATTACAGCAACTCTTGAACAAGTCCATTGGAAGTACTGAGTATATCCCATGCCTTCCACTGTATTTCCATCCATCAAATTTCGAGTTGCTGCTGATTTTACAGGAGACTTTGGTTTCTCATTATAGATTTCTTATTAGTTATTTGGAGAACAAGATGACAAAAATGTCCACATATTAAAAAGACAGCAGACACAACAGACTGTGACACTACAAGCAGAAATTTATTTCACTCAGGGGCACACTGGCCTTGAGCAGGACAAGATTGCTCCTCTGATGAATAGATACAGATGCAGTAAGCTTATGAGAAAACCTTTGTTGTAAAGAATCAAAAAGCCATGAACATAAAAATCGTCCCTGTAAGATGCATTTCCCCCAATGACTTTCAGAATTGAAATTGCCTTATGATTTTCAGAATTAGCCTCATGAGTGTTGTATTTGCTTGTGGATATTAAAAAAAAAAAAAAAAAAGAGAAGCATCTGAAACAACTGTAACAGCAGATCTTGATTTCAAAACATTTCATTTCCATATTTTATCATCCTCACTTTTGAGCATGCAAGAAGCAGTATGAAGACCCGTAAGAGTCTAAGTAACGGAAAGAGTGCCAAGAATACCCTCCATTTTAAAATCAGAATAAAATGTGAAATCACATGCATAGTTTAGTTTTGCAGTGCCTTCTCACAAAAGTAGAAGAAATATTTCATGAAAGCCTTTAACTGGCTCTCTAGAAGTGCACACCAGGCATTTCATATACTTAAGAGCGCAAGTTATCTACACATGTGCCAAAATAAATAAGTCTATGCCTGGACTGTTAATAACAGTGAATCTATCTGTGTTTCCATCTTTTTCAGGTTTCAGTACTCCTTCTTCATAAAAAAATAACATGCAGACACTGTATCAAAAAAGGGTTTTGGAAAATAAGAGAAAAACTGGCATGAATATGTGGCACTGGCACTGTGTGCGCACTTTGAGCCTTAATCAAATACCACCGTAACTAGAATTTAGCATAAATATTTACTCAGATCATATTAATACCTGAACTATGTATCTGACCAAATGGATTGTTACACATCCAGTTTTGGGGAGGCTGTGACAGGAATGCAAGATGAACTTGCTTTCTACATTCAAATACTTATTTACACATATACATATTCAAAAACTATTGGGTGAGACTTAGTCCTTTAACTGAAAATGGGCTCCTTGAGATCACAGCTTAGTATAAATTGTGAAATGATCATATTTTTCAATGTAATTCATTCTTCAAATTAAAGACAGCCCAACTGTTCATATATTCACCATAGCATGCAAATTCCTTATGCCTACCCTTATGCATTCTGAGAGGGATATTATTTTGCACAACACACAGCTAAATCTTACTGCAGACATACAACAAATTTAGAGTACCAGAAAACACAGAAATCAAATAAAGAGTTCTTTTTTAAATATTCAGTATAGTTCCCTAAAAACAGAGGTTTTTGTCCTTTAGCATAGTTTTCTCATAGTTTGGACTATTCTGGCTTAGAAGTTTCAAATGGTAACCCAAGACCTTCTATGGGAGACTGTTTATATCTATCTACAAAATTACCCCCCCAAAGAAGTCTCTAGATTAACTTCTAACACACAGTGATGTAAGGCAACTCGTATCTCATCACGCTAAAAAGATCTATTCTACGAAACTGTCAGCACCAATTTGACTGGTAATTTCAAAGGTAAATATCTTTCCATCATAACAAGTATTTAACCATGGGGAACCACATTTTTCAAATTATACTTAAGAGAAAAACCTCTGGGGTAGCATCTACTGTAGCTCACCAATTGCTGCTTTCATTAAATTTTCATGAAGTAACTAAAAAATGTGTGCAGCTTTTAAACATCAAGTTAATATTTCATTTTTTCCATGATGAATGATTCATTTACTTACAAAAGGAAAGGAACAATATTAACCTAGCCTCCTGTTGCACCTCTATAATAACTAACAGCAAATCTGTCAAATCTTCACAAAGTAGCAGAAAGAATGTAAGATGTCTGGTTGTTTTAGATATTTTTTCTCCCTTTTTGGTAAAGTTCAAACCAGTTATTTAGAAGGAAGAAGTAGAACCTTACCTTGGCTGAGTGCTCCATGGTGACAACCACTTTGGTCTGTGCACTGGATACCAGGTCCATGGCACCTCCCATTCCTTTCACCATCTTACCCTAAAATTAAATTTTTAATGGAAATTTAACATTTTAAACTTTTTTTAAAAATAATATATTAGCTGCAATGACAAAAAACACTATTCACCTTTTCCTGCATAGAGGGCCCACTATTTCACCACCACTGTATTAAAACATTAACAGAGCTCCACCAGAGCAAAAAAAAGCTATCTCATTTTCTCATTCTAGTCTTTATATGAGGCAAATAGGAGAAGGATGATGAGTAGAGTAAGGATTCACTACCACGGCTGCTGTCCTGGGATGTAACTCAAATCTGAGCTGTACAGAAACCTGACACTGAGGAGTGATGAATTTAGTTCTAATGTTTCTGACATTAGAAAAGCAAAGTTTTCATTCTCTGCTGATAGAAATGCCATTACTTTCTCAAAATAAATCTTCACTTATGAAACCAAGAAACAAGAACATCTGAGCACTCTTTTACTGGTCAGTTTAGAAAGCCACTGCCTCAGCACAAACCCAATCTTTCTGTTCTATTCCAGTTCTATTCCAGATGTCTGTGGATGTCATTTAAGAACATTGGCACATAAATGAACGTGGATTAGTATTCACTTCTGTTAATTCCTCAAACCAAGCAATGCTTTCTCTCTCTGTGATTCATCTTCTTCTTCTCTTAAAAAGTGTCACAATTTCACCTGTTATCACTGTAGCTGTACTATAGCTTGGTGTTCAGCTATTTCTATTTTGACTTTCCATAATGCTACAGCATTCAATCACTGCCTGCACCTACCACATTAAAGTTAATGCATCTGATCTTGGGAGGTAAGAGGCCCAAACTTGGCACACTTCTGACAGGAAATGACTATAAGCACAAAGTTCTATCAGTATGAGATGAGCAGTCATTTTTGGACAACAAGTGCTATGCCCCAAAACCCAAGAAGGCATCAACCTCATTTGTTACTTCGCCCTTGTTAAAGAGGGTCAGTATCATTCCATTAAAAGAGACAATGAGTTGATGACTTGGCAGCTTAGTGAGCCTTCAACATAGCGAAGGCAATACACGCACAGTCTCAAAAAAACCATATTTTCTTGCTTCTTGCACAGTGAAGAATAAATCACATCTTCCTGTACTTATGAACAACCCCTTTGGAATTTCTCAGGTCAGATTAATATTAATCAAATTAACATTATCACTAAATATTTCTTTGCAAATACAAATCTGAAAGGGATGAGTGGATTTACTTCTGTGCTTAACTTCAAGGCACTGCTCAGATCATTCTCCATTCCACCTAGCAATACAGAGCTCATTCAAAGACAACAGTGACCTCACACCTGCTTGCCCAAGGCTCAATGAAAAGATAATGCAGCCTAGCTGAAGATGATGGATTATTTCCTCAGTAAATCAAAATCTCTTTGCATTGAGGACTATGCTATCAGTACACATTTTGATAATGCCATTAATTCATTTTCCAGGCCTTTTAGTTCTATTAACTAGGAAAAACCTACAACAACTAGGAAATATCCAAGGAATTAAGTGCCAACAAGGACAATGATAAATCTGCTGCTGGAGGTGCTGTCATGCAGAATTGAGAGGCAGGTTGGACTAGATGATCTCTTGACGGTCTCTTCCAATCGCTACCATTCTGTGATTCTGTGAAGAGACTTCATCCCTTTCTTTATGCAGAAGCAGGAAAATGCAAGTTAAGTTGAAGAGAAGGACTTAGGGACCTTGAAATCACTATATCTCCTCTTTTTTTTGGCAAACATATTCATCACTGTAGCATGCCTGGTAAAGCAAATCAATAAGCATTAACTCCATCTAGATAAATAATTATATGCTTTTATTTTGAGGAATATCCAAAGTAAAAGAGCCTGACATCACCTTGGTGCATCTACCAAACTTCCACAATGTGCACTTTGCCCCACATCATACTGGCACAGGGGAAAGCTGCATCCCAAATTTGAATTAAAATGCTCAAAACTACAAGATGATTCCCAAAAGACATTTTGTTCCTTTTTGCTCAAGATCAGCATTCAGATAAAAACGGTTCTGATATTTATAAACACTGCACATTTACAAGCAACAAGAAATTTCTGTTTCTTTAAAATTTTAATAGCATATTTAATTGCATCTGACATAAGTCACACTATTTTATTTGAAAACTTTGCACGTAATATGCAGTGTCATAAAAATAAACATTTTCTTCTCCTGAAGACTGCTTGCAACTGTTACCTCTACTATGAAATCTCAAAAAAAAACAAACCCCTAAATTGGATTTATAGTGCTGGATACTAACTGAAGTGGGAGCTATACATTTCATTTTAATAAAATGTTAATTTTGAATTATTTGTGATTGAAGAGGGCAAACTACAGACAGTAAAACTGTTTACTCTTGGATATTTGACAAGGCATTTAAGTGTAATAAAATAAAAATGTACAAAACTCAAACGTTTTTAAACAATTCATTTAAGAAAAAAAAAGAGAGAGAGATTTCAAATAAGTAACTGCTAAAGTACATTTTTAGGCTCCTTGCTCCTTCTTATCATGTCAGTAAGATCCAGGGTTTGTATGCCCTGTGCCCCAATGGATTTTTTAATATTGTTTTTGTTAGTTCTCAATAACATTTGTAGTGTTGGCTTAAGAAACCAGAAGCATAGATTTAGTTCAGTGGGACAACACAGGTAACTTGAAGCACTAATATAATGCCTATCTCATCAGCAAAAGCTTGAACTGAGTTTTTTTAATTGGAAGTCTAATGTTGGCAATATTTATGCAGAGGAATTCAACTTTTCACATTGTGCTTCATCAGCAGTTCTTGCAAAGTTTTGGGATGTAAGAACTAGAAATTCATGGAAATTACGAATTTGAGGTTTATTTCATTTTTTCTTAAACAAATATATTCTGCTCTTCCGCTTCTTCACCACAATAAAACCACAGAAAATTAATGGAATTTCTTATATTTTTGCCTTGGGTGGAAGAGGTTAAAGACTTGTTGGCCAAGCTTAAGGCTTATAAGTGAATGAGTCCTGATGGGATGCATTCCAGAGTGCTCAGGGAGCTGGCTGATGTGGTTGTTGAGCTGCTCTCCATCATTTTTGAACAGTCATGGAGGACAGGCGAGGTGCCTGAGGACCGGAGAAAGGCCAGTGTCACTCTACTTTTCAAAAAGGGCAGGAAGGATGACCCAGGAAACTACAGGCCAGTCAGCCTCACCTCCATTCCTGGAAAGGTGATAGAACAACTCACTCTGAATGTTATCACTGAA
This sequence comes from Urocolius indicus, assembly GCA_013401255.1. NCBI lineage: Eukaryota > Metazoa > Chordata > Aves > Coliiformes > Coliidae > Urocolius > Urocolius indicus. The sequence continues at coordinate 123,181 of WBNH01000025.1, read as the reverse complement.
C
>WBNH01000025.1:61147-122741 GCA_013401255.1 Urocolius indicus | reverse complement strand
TTGACCAGCTTCTGCAGGGAGGTTGGACTAGATGATCTCTAAAGGTCCCTTCCAACCCTACCATTCTACGATTCTATGATTCTATGATAATGCCCATGTAGTAGGCGTCCGGAAGATCTCGGATTGTAACGCGAGGGGTGAAGAAGCAGTGAGAGGTCTGGCATGGGGCAGAGATAGAGGAGGTGCTTATGCCAGCAGATATAAGGGCATAATATAAACAATAAGGGGGAGACGGAGACAGAGCACCATCCACACCGTGTGTGCAGTGATCCTTTCCCTCGACTGTCGGAGAGCTGGGAGATCAGTCTGAAAAACCACGTAGTGCTGCCTGCAACAGCAACATGCCCACCTACTGCATGATAAATTACATTGCTATTGTGGAGATCAGGCATATTTAAGAAAATATGAGAATGGTACATATTTTCTCACCCGATGTCTTCATATCTGAACATTTTTTGAATATTATAAAAATACAAAATTAAAATACTAAATATTAAAATACAAAATTAAAGAGCCTGAGAAAGTAATTTAGCCCTTCCTGTTAGTTTTGTCACTTGTGGCATCCAAGACAATCTCTGGCATCTCAGCAAAAAAGAAGAGAGTGGTCTAAGGTGAGCAAGATAGTCAAGATAAGTTTCAAGAGAATGTCAAGTTTTTCCACAATAATATTGCAAGCTTGAAAAATGCTACAGCAAGCAGCAAACAATTTATTAAAAAAAATCCAAACAGACTAAAACAAAGTCACTGAGAGAAAAGTGGAAAACTCAGGAGCTTTCAAACCCTCTTAAGGTCTTGAATCCATGCCGGTCTTATGTCTTTCCTCTATATTCCCAGTGGGAAAGACTTTTCTTCTATAACTGAATTTCACAGCTACTCCCAACATCATATGATAAAACGTACCTGAAATAATCTGGTTATGTTAAAAGAACATAATATTTTGAGACAAACAAATATCACATCAACAGTAAAGTAAAGCAGATGTTAATGACATATTCAAGAAACAGTGACAATTTATCAGTAGTAAAAAGTATTAGAATGCAGATGGAAATAAAAGCTAGAATAACACCATTTAAAACTGAGTATCAAAGGACAGTCAAGGTGAGAACGTATACCTTTTTGAAAAGGAGCTCAGCTACTTCCTTGTTAAGAGTCCTTGTAATGTTGCCAACTGCCCTAATACTGTACTAAATAAATAACATTTCATCTCTTTCCTTCCATTTAAAAAAATGCATATGGTTTATATTTATATATCTATAAGTAAAAATATACATATATACTTTTTATATATATATGTCAATAAAACTACTATTACAAAATCTCTTACAGAAGATAATGAATGTTTGTAGTTTCAGCTACAGTTCTCATGCAGTTACAGATTCAAGCAAGATCACACAGTACTAGAGGCTGGAAGGGACCTCCATAGATCTTCCAGTCAAAAACACTGCTCAAGCAGGTTCACTTCCATCAGGTGACACAGGAACGCATCCAGGCAGATTTGAAAATCTCCAGAGAAGGAGACTTTATATCCTCCCTGGGCAGCCTGTGCCAGGGTTCCCTCACCCTTACAGGAAAGAAGTTTCTCCTCATATTCAAGTGGAACTTCCTGTGTTCCAGCTTGTCTGTTATCCTTTGTCCTCCCACTAGACACTACAGACTCATCTCATTCTCTTCCTATTCAATATGAATTTTCAGGGATCCTCCTGGAAGACACTAGGATGTCAGAGCAAAGATTTTAATGTCAGTATGGTATCTATGGCCACAGGCACAGACTAGATGGCAGGTACAGACTCTATCATCAGTCTCAGCTTCCTTATGAAAAGAACAGATAATAAAACTGAGGGATACTGAAACAATGTGGACTCCACAGAGGAAAGCTGAAACAAAGATAGCAGTGAATACAAAACACTTTTGTCAGCATCATCAATGATGCTAACACTGCAGTCAAAAGGATGAATTTAGGTCCTCTTCAAAGCTTTCTGCTCTGCCCTTCTCTGCAGCAGTATGTGTGCACTGCTAACATATACTAGCCACACAGGTCTCTCTGTCTATACACTGTCTGTCTTCACAGATGTGGCAGCTACAGAGCACAAGTAAGCAGCCACATGCAATCATTTAACAAAAATATCACGTCAATTGTTGTGGGGTCAGATGTGATTGGTTTGGGAGCATTTTGTTTGTTTGAAGGGGTGCACTTAGCACAGACATTAGCTTTGTACAAAAAACATACCAAGCAGAAGTTAGTACTAAAAAATATACAGAAGTGTAAATCTACTCTAACTACATAAAAATGCAGATAATAATTCATTGCACATTTTTAACAGTTCTGTTCAGTATTTAAAGAAAAGGTATGTTTATATACTCTTCTAAATTTCACTTTCCATTTCTTTAGTGAAAAAGAAATGGATGAAGACAGGATCAAAAAATATAGATAAAGATGAACAGTAAGTGCTCTGAAATATACTTCACTGTCCTATTTTCCACTTATTTTATTTCCTCATATGGCATAACTACAGAATTATTATAATTATACCACCAACTATGACACCTAGATTAGACTTTACTCTAGAAATACAACTGAATAAACATTACCAGGGGAAATCATTAATGAGATTTCTGAATCTGTAGAGCTGATAATACAGCAAAGAGTTAATATTGTCTGAATGCAACAAAGCTGAGCACTCTCTACATGCACATCGGAATGAAGATATTTTGTAAAGGACATCCAAAAAGTTATATGGCTTAGTCATACAGAAAATGACCTGATTTTCAAGAATGGTAACCAGGTATCACCTGACACACAAATAATTAAAAGCAAAAGTAAAAAAGTAAGTATATATTTTGAAAGAATGGAATGTAAGTTCTTGAGTGGCTGATACTTCCTGAGAAAATTTCCTAATAAACATTCTCTAAAATGTAGCATACACAGATATGTTCAACAACTATATTTATACTTTTACTTTCCATAAGCAGAAAATTTAAGTAGCATAAAATACAGACAAAGAAAGTTGCTCAAATTATATTCCTTTATTCTCACATTAAACTAACCTTCAATAATCATTGTTAGCAGAGTCAAATGACTAACTGAAATTCAAATGAACACATCGAGAAACCGCATTTCACGAGCAACCTACACCAGTCTATGACATGCATCATTCAAATGGATTTCCTTTACACTGATGAATGTTTTTATCAGTGTAATGGGACAGTGAAGCCTTCCATTACTTTTGCATACTGTTTCCAAAATACACAGCATAGCATGCAATAATTAAATATTGCTGCCAACATAATACTAGTTTCCCTTGAAAGTGATGGTTCCACATCATAGTCACAATTATTGCCACTAAGTCACACATCAAGACTTTTTTGATATATGCTTATATTTTTGAGATAGGCAGAATTTCTTCATCTGTTTTCATTATAGAGATGCCTAATGCATAGCTGCCATTTCCCACATGGAAAATTTGAGAAAGTACGAATAAAATACCAACTCCCACATTCCTTCCAGGCAGTCTGAAGAGAAATAAACACAACAAAACTGGTAGAAAAGGTCCTCAAAAAGGTGGAAGAAGTATTGCTAACACAATATGCCATCATTCTCCTTTAAGGCTCCAGGACTCTTCTGATGGTAGTAATTATGTGCTGCAGCTCTGCAGGGCTTCCAGAAATATATTTGTTGGAAGAGAGGCAGCAAGTTGATATAGTATTGTAAGTCTAATTTCAAGGCACATGTCTGCAAAAACCTAGTATCTCTTTTTACTAAAGATAATAGCCCATTGAAATGTAGATTTCCAAGGTGCCTCTAGGTAACTGCTGGTCCTGTCCTTATTTGTTCAACTCTTGCTGTATCAGCCCTACTAGATCATGTTCTAGACATCAGACTACTTCACATTATTTCTAGGAGAAACTCAGTTATTGAACATAAGTAATCTGCATGTTTTAATTTCATGCAGAATTTAGCTAATTTTTAGAGCTTATCTCATTTTAATAGTCAAAATATGCTTTTCAAAATTTCTTGCAGTGCTATACAACTTGAAATTAAATACTGACAGTTTGGTGTACTTGGTGCAACAGAAATATTAGAAGAGAGTTACTAGACAGTGAGTTTGGATTCACAGACATTTTCTGTTTTTTGCTCTTTCAGTTTCATCAACTTTCAGCTGCAGAGCTCCTCCACTGTAGGTTCAATGTTTTTTCTGCTAGTATGGCATATTTGTATTACTAGCATTATTTAATGGTTTAGAGACATTCAGAAATTAATATTAAGGAGACAGAGGCCCTGATGTCACAGGTGGAACATTTCAGAAGTCCTGATGTTTTGTTCTGATTGATGCCTAATCTCTGTTACATCTCACAATGGCAACCAGAGTCATGGATGTTTCATTAGCAAGGCTGTAGAAAATAAAGCATTACTTCATAGTAAGACGTAGCCACCAGCAGGGCAACAGAAACTGTTTCACAAAATGCTTCTATACTGGGGATGTCAAAAAGTCTTGGTCAGAAAGAAACTACAAACAACAGAAGTTCAGACAAGAAGATGGGCAGTCAATCCTGTAACTTTTAAAATCCCATGTGAGAAGTGACACGGGAGCCTAGACCACTGTGACAGTGCATGCTTGTGCTGTTACTCTGCCAGCAGCAATTTCTGACAACAGCTTAAGAGACACAGATAGGTCAGACACTGTGTTCCTTCACTTGCAAAGTGTGGCTTCACCTAGTAGCTCCTAGCAGCCACAGGCTCCCATCCACTCAGGCCTGTCTACCCTACTCCATGGCCATGTTCTCAGCATTTTACTTCTACCTCTCCTCACTACCACATGAATTCTGTTGCCAGGGGCTCCTTATAAATTTGCCACTTCTTTTGTCTTTCTCTCCCCAGAAACTCTCTTCTTAATTGGAGAAATACCAAAGGGAACATGACAAAAAGCCATTCAGTAGTAAACAGCATTGTTTACTGCACGTGCATAAAATATTCTCACTCTCTTCTTCCTTTACTCATGAGATTTTCCTTTCTATTAGAAATTACCAGATAAAGATGAAGAATGAGTTGTAATTATTGTGATGATCCTTCTTCAGCTAAGTTTTTTACGTGCAAGTAAATACATGCACGCATGCACTAGAGCTCAAGTGCTATCAAACTCTTATGGGACAGAAAGAATAACTTCATGACAGTACTTACTCAAACCACAAAATTTAGAGTTATTACTTGCCTCTGAAATAACGTGGAATACCATTAATCCAATAACTCAAAAGCATGTAATATATAGTTAAGCCAAATCTATCCATAAAGCTAAAGAAAAAGTGTTACAATAAAATACTGCTTAAACTTTCTTTACCTTATGAGCTTTCAGCAAAATCAGTCTGTACTGTACAATAGCAATAACACATCGGTAAAGCAGATGAAGAATAATCTGAACAGTACATCTCATAACTAAGTAAACAAAAGGAAATCACTGCTGATTGGAAAGACTCCCAGAAGTATTTATGGAGTGTCACCAGGCATATTTACACACAAGTAAATACAAAAGAAACCTGCAGACAGACAAAGGTTATTAAGAGCAACTAACAAGGATATCAAAAAGTCACAGAGACCCATGTACTGTATGTTGGTAAAAAAGATGCACCTCAAGGGTAACAAAAAAACAAATAAAAGCTACACAAAGTTGTATTTCCTACTTTACTGTTTTGAAAATGTACCTGTTTTTGTATTTGAGGCTGAAAAGAATAGAGATGCATCTTCATAAGCAAAATAAGCAATTTAAAATATGGAAATTCTGGAAATATTAATGCAAAACTAAAATCACCATCTTGTAAAGAACATAAGCACTCCTTTTTTCAGTATCTGAAGTCTGCAGACTTTAACTCAGAATACAATCTAAACTTCAATGTTTCAATAAATATGTTTGCAAGTTAATCTGTTTTATTAATGCAAAATGCTGGCTTCATCTTTAGATAGTTTGGACCCTGAAAGACAAGTCACAGAAATTGTCAGTGACAGAATTTCAACATCATGATCAGAAAAAGGAGTTTAACTTGTATATTGCAAAAAGTACTCTGAAAGTACTTTGTAAAGTAAAAATAGCATAAAGCTACTAGAAAAGTGAATATTATTTCGTTCCTAAAAGTACTGTGTGATTACTATTACCTGTGACTGCAGCGTCTGTGAATGCTGTTCTTTTGTTCAATCTAAGTCTAGGACAAAAGCTAAACTGTAGATTTTGAAAGCATTTTAGACTGTTAAATGTTTTTGTTCAACACTGATGTTACTAGCAAGTTGAAAATAACACAGAAATAATTCTGATAGTCTCCAATTGTGACATATCTTTGGAAATTGATGCTAACAGGAATTAAACAAGCTCTGGACCATCAACTAAATACATTGGGAAAATATCTGTTCAAAATATCTTGATTTTAAATTTTAACTAAATACAGAAAAAGTTGTATTTTCACCTCATTTTTTGATTCAATACTTAACATCAAAACATACTTCATTCTATGAAATATAAACACATGTAGTGTATGAGGGTTAGAAAATGCTTGCTAAGCATGACTAATTTTATCAAACATAGAAAAGAGAGAATTATGAAAACAAAAAAAAACTTATCATATGAAAATGTTGATTTTAACTGCAAGTTCTAATTTTAAAAGTCCTGCAACTCTATTTACAAATAAGATAATGAAAAACAACCCCAAATATTGCTTGCTAAAAAGCTTTGGAACATAGCAGGAAACTTCTAGGGAAAACTGGTGGGAGTGGAGGTAAAAACAAAAATGTAAATATAGTACAATAGGCTTTAAAAAAAAGTACCAAAAAATAACCAAAAAACCAAGAAAACAAAAAAACACACGCAAAAGAAAATGAAACCAAGCAAGGAAACCTGTGATGAATTGCTAGCAGCTCACCAAGAATAAATGCTCTAGTGAATAGCTTTTAGATTCAGCACATCCACTACTGCATGAAATTTTATATGCTGAGATAGAAGGTTATTGGAAATTATTGAGATTTTTTTTTTGGCATTAAAATCTAAGCCCTGATGATTCAGGAGTGCCCTTTGTCAAATTTCTCAGCTCCATCAGCTATTACAAGAGGTGCTTTTTTGCGCAATTACAGGAATATTTTAGAGCAGGAATCTTTATTTACTTGCTCACTTGGATATTTAGAAGAATACTTTTCTTGCCACTTTGATTTACAAAAGCAATGAAAAAGCAAACAAAGCAATTCTTCCTGCCTAAAATTCAGTTGACTCCCTTCTGCTCCCTAATAGGCCTTTCAGAAACAGCTCGAGTAAACAGAAGGCTTTACCACATACGGGAATATTTAACACTGCTTTTGCAGGACAATATGTTTGTCAAAAAAGAAAATCTGAGGAGTTAAGTAAACTTGAATATAAAAGACAGTCTAGGAACACATATAGTGACTGTCATTTTGCAAAACTATAAAGAGAATGTCAGTCTAAGGCAATGCAGCTAAACAAAGCCTAGAATTTGTCTCACAATGGAAATAAAAAGATGTATAGATTGAAATAATCTTGAACTGTGCCTGTAAGAAAATCTCTAAATATTATTTTTTAAAAAAAATAGTTTATACTATAACAACTCACCTTATCTTCAGAATAATTTTTAAAAACTGCTATGTAAGCAAGTCATTTTATTTGTATAAGACATCACAGCCACTATAAGTTAACATGAAGGAAATGCTTTCATAAAAGCAGACCAACTTCGCACACTAAAAAAGAGTTGTTCTTGGGCTGACAAGGAAAAAATAGCCCACTCAGCATCTCAATGACATTTACATGCAGTACTGGACTGACAGTTTAGACTACTTACATTTATTTATGTTATCATCCGAAAAAAAAATACAGTTTACTAAATGTAAGATTTTAAAAGTTGGTATTTAAAATACATAATTAGAGTTTAGGTGACTTATCATATCTTTGAGATATGGAGCCATGGATAAATCAGATGAACTCCAATTTTAGTTACCTGGAGTTTCAATTCCTTGAAAACTTACAGAATAATACTTTTGCTTTGGCTCAAACAGCAAGTCTAAGGTAAAAAATGGAATTTGATTTACTTCAAAATGTCTGTGGGTTCATCCATTGAGGCTGGTTTTATTATTTTGGATTCTAGTGACAAGTTCTTGTAACTCAAGCAAAAAAAAAAAAGAAATTGGAACTGGATAATGCAACGTTAACCACTATTACTCTAATGCACAACACTTGGACTCTTACTTTGTATCTGACTATCAGGTTATATTTAAAACACAGAGTTCTATAAAAAGACGTAAGAGAAGAGCACACAGGATCCCAGAGTGACACACTAACAAGCAGCATTAATTTCCAGATCACGTTTTTTTTCTACAATATTAACTGGATGACACTGCAAATGGAAAAGAGTCTTGAAAACGCTAGCACTTGCATCAGTGGGGTCTGAAAAGACCTAGCCAGCACCAGTCTGTCTGCTCTCAGTTGTGTGACCATAAATTCAGACTGTGCTGTGAGTACATCTAAGGAAGACTGATTTCTTACAGATTTATATATCTCCTATGTACCATATTCCAACTCAGACATAACACTTTCACATCTCCTAAAATTGCTCACACAGACACCTCGACAACCCTTCAAATAACCCCTCTCCCACATCTGCCCGTACAGACTCTGTCTTTGTACTCTGTCACTAAAAGCAGCTTATGCTCCAGATACCGCTCTTGACTTCAGCCCTCACGAGACCTGTTGGAGAAATCATACAGACTGCTGGGCTCAAATAATGCTTCTCCAGGAGACGGGATATTCATCTGGGGTTTCTACCTCCTCTACCCAGCTTTCAGTTTTCAAAGACTTTCCCAAGACCTTTAGCACTGCTCAGACAGATAGAAATATGCCTCATTACCTTAAACTGGGCTAAAAAGAAAAATTTTTCTGGATATCTTTGATATAAACTGTATTAGAAAGCACCATATTTCAGGTCATTGAAAATATCAAACTTGTAAACCATGTGAAAGACATGTATGTTAAAATATAAACCATGTTCAAAGAATGGCTTAATGTCATCAGCTGCTTAATTAATACTGGGAATAGCTTGTCTTTCTGTGGCTGAAAGCTGTAGGGCTAGTTGGGTAAATGCAAAAGTGTTGCCTCCTTCTAAAATGGCAATGCTGTGATCCTTTGTCAGAAACACTGAGAAAAACAATGAAGACTTTTAAATAATTTTATAATGAGCTACATGCTGTTTTACACTTCAGTTCAAGTTCTTGCACTATATACAACTATACAAGAACTATGACTCTCCAGAAAAAAAATACATAATTTCTCAGCAAAAATCCATGAAATTTCAAAAGTATAGACCCACAAGGAAGCAAAAAAGGCTCACGTAAAACATGTTTAGCTTTCAACCATACAGAAGCACAATTTCAGAGGGCTGACTCCTGATAACTGACTGCTTGGTGCCAGCAGTACACAAGAAAACCCGTTAACCTTAAAGCTGCACATATTCTCTACTTCAATGCATTTTGCTTCACAAACCCCATTCTGCTGCAGCCGTTTTCTCCTTTGCCTGACCCCCAGCTACATTTATATTATCCTAAATACAGGATAGTGACAGCAGTACAAACACCTACTTACAGGAATCATCCAGTTGGCCAGGTCGCCATACTTTGACACTTGCATAGCTCCAAGCATTGTCAAATCAACATGGCCTCTGGCAACAGAAAGCATGCAATTAGCATACCATGTTCAAGTAATAGCCCACAAATCTTAACAAGCTTTTGTTCACATTCTCATAACATCAGTATAAAAATGGTGGTATACCACAGAGATAACAACCACGTTACACTACACATGCAGTTGTTTTTTTCCCCTCTAAATGTATTGCTGACACAATTTTTTCTGTCTGCTTATTGAGCCTCAAAAAGGTTATTACTTTTGTCTCATTTTGGTTAATTGCATGCACAGTCAATCAGCTCTGAACTTATACTTTTAAGTGCACTCCTTATCTTTTCAGAGCCATTAGGATTTAGTGTTTGTTTGCATCCAACCTGCTTCCCAAAAAACAAACAAAAAACAGGTGCAGACAGTGTATTTCCATTACAGAGGTAGAATGAAGATCACAGTTGCAATCTGAGCAAAGAGAATACAAAGAGGGCAAGTACAGATTAGATAGTTGGAAATGACCAAAAAGTAGATGTTAAAACATAGTTATAAATGTGTTTATATATGGCCAGGTGGTGGTTGACATGAACATCACTTTGGTTATCTATTAGTTACAGTGGTTTTCTATTTCCAATAGCTAGACCTAATCTTTTATAAACCATCACTGATTAAGTCCATAATCATTATACAGGTTGTTAAATGCTAACCACATTTCCAAGAATTGCTAATGAGTTCACTCACTGGCACAATTTATTTCTCTCCTGTTTCAAAAGATCAGGGTTTGTGTTGTTACATACCCTCTTATCATTGCAAATGATTCATCGCTGGAGAAATAAGAAGAACCTGGAAGAACAGTGACTGTCTCCTTACCTGTAAAAGAAATATGTTATAGTATGTATGTATTTTGTATTTTTGACAAATGAAGCCAAAGCTATTAACCAAGAAACAAAGGGGTTTTAAAATCAAATTTCTTTGGATTCTGTACAACTATGGACCTGATTACACTTAATGTGTCACATGTAAACCTAATCAATCATAATGACTTGCAAAGCAGTTTGTTACAGTTTTAAATGATAGGATTGCCTGTTCTTTGACCATCAACACTTCCGGGCAAGACATCACTGACATCAGAGACTAAGAAATTTCTATGCACTTCAGCTATCTGCTCAATCCACAGAGTAACTCTTCTGAAACAGAGGAGCATCTTCAATGAGAAAAGGAGGTTGCAGGGAACAGCAAGCAGACCAGACTGCACCGTCTTGAGTGTTAACACAGAAAAATAAACGACAGATCTAGTTTGCTCTTGCTTTTTAAAAGTGCACAAGAAAACGTGCTCCTGTGTACTGTACTGTTCTCTGCACAGTGCTTGGGTCAAGCAATGGAGCACACATGGAAGTATCTTATTTTGATTGTGTCCAGATCCCACTCTTTCTCTCTTGACAGCACTTCAAGTAAGTCTAACAAATATATGTACCAAGTGCTTCTGGAAAGACAACAGAAACACAGTTGAAGGTGCAATACAATTACAGTTGCAGATAAACATTCAGCAAAAGCCCAAACTGAAACTATATTTTGAAAATGTGGACTTTGGGGACTGATACATGTCACTGGTTTATGTGGTGCTGCATTTTGCTTAATATAAGGGGGAAGGGGCTGCAGAGCTGGTCCCAGTAAGAAGTTCTGGAAACTCTTCCCTGGCTCTGAGTTGGACCCACCTCTGGCCCAGATAGGCCAATTTGGCGCCTCTGCCATCACAATTTAGGAAGGCAGAAGAGGAGGTCTAGGAGTGGTACAAGATGGAGGTGACCTTGTGGACCCTCAGTCAGAGAAGGAAGAAGGAGCACTGGACCAGAGACCCCTCTGCAACCTGTGGCAAGAATGTAGGCTGTGCCCCTGCACCCCATGGGGGCCAATGGCAGGACTGAGAGCCACCAGCAGTTCTGGGTGAGTGTGCTTGGACGAGCAGGAGACTGTGTGAGGAGGTGACCATGGCACAAGCCATGTGGAGAGCTTGTGGGCCCCAGAGACCCACACAGGAAGGAGAGGAGCTGCAGCCTCTGGGATGAACGCACATTGGAGCAGTCTGTGCAGGGTTGCCCAGAGTGTGAGGGGCCCTGTGCTGGAGCAGGTACGGCTGGTGAGGAGCCTATCTGACTTGAGGAGAGACAAACAGTAGGGCATCAGGAAAAGACTGACTGAATCCCCCACTTCCTGTTCCTTCTCCTCTCTGCCACTCAGCGAGGGAGGAGATAAAGACACCAGGATCAGGGCTCTGAGCCTGGGAAGAGGGGAGGAGTGGTGGGAATGTGATCTTTTAAAGGGCTGGTAGTACTTTTCATTATCGTCCCACTCTGTGTAGTTTTGTTTGTTCCCTAAGTGGAGTCGTCCTGTCTATTTTGCTCAAGACCATCAGTGGCTATTGAGCCTTTCCTGTCCTTAGGGAGTTCCAATGGCCCAATGGTATTTATGGCTCATTGTCGTCCTTTATTCCTCGATTGGCTTAAACCACAACATACTGGAGCACTCCAGTGACAAATAAGAACAAAATTAAACTCTATTCTTTTGCCGTGTAGCTTCTGTTTTCTTCGTATGGTTTTATAAATATCTGGGAAGCACCTAGCATGCTCTTAATCCAACTGTCAGTGGGATTTAGCAGCTTCTGAATGTTTTAGCAATTGCAGGAATAATAAATCCGGTTGCAGAGCTGAGGTTCACCTATGCAGTGTCCTGTCTACTGCAGCTTCGGAGGAAGATATGAATGTGCCTAACACTGAGTTATCAACACTAGAATAATATGATTTCCTTGTGGCTTTCTGATCTCCTATGTTAGCTTCACATCTGCAAGACTATCTCATCAAAAATATTTATTAACCATAAATAACAATTTAAGATCATACTGACATCCACATAAAAGTACAATGATTTTTTAGAGTACTTACCAAATTATTGAATCTTTTTTTCCCTTGTCCCTCTGTTAACACATTCACTTCTAATGTAGCCATATTAGAACTGAAATTCTAATGTGTGTGCATATAATTTCACCTTGTACAGTAAACCTTTTTAATCTAATATTTTTCAACTTCAAGTGACACCTTCCACGATTTATTTCTTTAAAAAAAATCCCACTTAAATTTCAGTTCAAGCATTAACAGAGCTCTCAGGTGCCTGTAAAATTCTCCTTCATATTGTGTATCAAAATAATTACCTAGCTACTCGTGAAACAGTGGGCTCAATTTCTTGTAAATTTATTTCAAATCAGAAGACGACTTGAAATATTCCCTTATTTAAAATATAATACTGAAATGGGCAATAACATAGCAGTATGATAATGCAATCTATCAGTTAGGTCAGGTATAAGTGTTTCAAGTCAGTGAACAATTGCTGAACTACACTCTGATACTAAATTAAAAGCTTGTTTGATATCAATGCTTTATCTGCTTTGGCTTTCCAGAATTTAATTGTATTTGCTTACAAACACTGAGGAAAGTTACTGTCTATAAAGATACATACATACACACAGCTATGGGTCTATAACTTACACCATTAACATCAGTGAGAATTTATAAGGTGCCAATTCTTTCTTCTGTTTGTGACAACATAATAGAAGTAATTTTACATGGACACAACCTCCCATGAAGAAAACTAACATCAGACAGAAGCACTAAACCATCAAAAGCTTAAGTTTTCAGGTTGCATGGCTTCTTCTGAGGTGAAATGCCGCAGAAGAGCTGGGCAAAAACAGTACCTGAGGACTGGCATTCCCCTCCTACAGAGGCAAAAGCACCCGCCCACAGCACAGCCTTCCAGTGGTCTGGGGAGCTGTTCTCCCTGCCCTGCTACTGCTCCCCATCTAAATGAAAATGAGTTGCATTCCTAGCAACTCACTAGCCAGACATAAATCAAGTCATTATACACAAGACATTGCTAAACATGTCCTAAACATAAATCTCTGAAAACCATTTTCTGGAAGACACAAAGTGAAAAGTGGCAGGCAAACAAATCCATATATGCATATAAACATCACAAAACAATCTCACGTATTAAAAGGAAGCTTTGACCCTTTACTACCTGGCCTGGAAGAGTTTTCTTCAGTACTTACTACAATGCATTAATGTATAAGCTCTCTTACTAGAAAATTAAACACCTTCATTGATCAAAACCAACCATCACTTGAAAGAAAACAATTAAATTAATATTTTTAAAAAATAAAACCGAAGTCTGCATTCAAATGCTGCATCAAAACATTTTTTTTGAGACTAACAATGCGCAATAATTTTCCATAAATTAAATTTATGTAAAGTATTTTACCTGCATTAATCAGATCTGGATCTACTTCACTTTCAAGTGGATAAGGACCCTGACAAAAATCAGACATACATCAGCTTTATATTAACATACCTTTGAGGTACAATTTATAACTGCTTTTTTATTTCTAATGCTTATTACTGAAAACATCATCACAGACATGAACTTTTTAAATCTATAGCAGAACAACATCCCTGGTGATACAAGCTACAGTTTACATCAACTAACATATCAGGACTGATGCGTAAGAGGCTGTTAGAATTACTAAATTAGCCATGAAATTAAGGTTCATTTGGTTCGGTTTTTGGTGATTTTTTTTTTTTAAATGCAGTAACAGACATTTTTCAGGCAAAGATATGTGAGTCCAACTCCATAAAGCCATACAACAGTGAAAATAATACTAACTTTAAGCTTTATTTAAAATCGTGTTTTCTAAGTCTTACTAGGCTTGGTCTTGCAAGCTACTAAGTGTTCTGACTCCTTCCTGCAAGAACACACTTAGCAAAGTAGCGCTATACTCCTGAAACAAGCATTCCCTTCAAACCTTCCTGCACTACAATGAGAATGTTATGATCACACAATATGGCATATATTTGAATACGATGTTTAGTAAAATTATAATTAAGGGAGAGATGGGCAGGGAATAAAACCCAGCCACTGCCAAGGTAAATACACTGCAGTAAGTAACCAGATATATACTTACCAAACCCAAGACTCCATTTTCACTCTGTAAATGAACAGTTATGTCAGGACTGATGAAGTTACTGGCCAACAGTGGGATTCCAATACCCAGATTGGCTGAAGAGAATTGGTTAAGGCATAAACAAGAACACATTGTAAAGTTATTGCAGTATGATTAGATTAGAGCTGTTCTCCCAATAAACACATTTTTAGTTAGGTGCCTCGTACTTCTGATGAATTATTTTCCCATTTGGACTGTTTAACTGCATTCAGTCCAATGCTTTAAATTACAAAAAGTGCATAACACAAGTAAGCTTCATTTCCAACATACATAACTTTTTAAAAAAAAATTTACAAAATATTCAAATGGTAACAAGCTCTTCAGATATATCTAGATAAAAACTTCAGGTATCCTAGTCTTAACATTCCATCTATTCCAATAGACTCTTAATAAAATGAGAGAATCCCAAGGTCCATGAAAGACAATAAGCATGATAATTAACTTGTCTTAACAAAAGAGCTTCAATTGTTATTCTAGAGAGTATTCACCTTAACCTACAGGACAAATGAAGGATACCATACATGCCATCCTCGAACTCTAAAGCAGCACGTCTGATGATCCTCTCCCTCACATTGTCTCCTTGTTTTTGCTTGGCTTTTGCATCTTCAGGCTTTCGAATTGATAAGCGCTGCAAAAGAAGAAGTAATAATAAGCAAAGATTAGAACACAGATTCTTGCTTCTTAAGACACAAAAGCCTAACTTGTGATTGCAATGAGACACTTGGTCTGAGAATAATGCTATTTATGCATCTTCTACAAGAAAAAAAAAAAGACCTTTCATTCTATAAGTTCAAATTTATCTAAACTAACAGAACCACTGAATATCCTGAATGATAGCCTTAGAGCAAAATTGTTTTTTTGTTTTATTACCTTGGCTGGGAGACCATGTGATATGTAGACAATTAATTAAGAAGGCATCAAGCATTAGTGCAAATACTAGCAAGTGTAAGATTCACTACCCCAGAGATATGTAAGTAGATTTGTAAAACATCAGCCTAAGATATAAATACTGCACTCTTTCCACATTGATCCAATTCAATGGTGCTATTCTAGATTTACACAAGTGAGATAGACAAACGCCAGTCATCTAAAGATACCTGGAGATAAACAAGTTCTAAAACATGTATCTTGCATAATCTTGCATAAAGCTACCTGAAGTATTTTCCTGAGATTTCCTGGCCTTAAGCTGATGGTTTCTAAATCACACGTAGGTGAAAATGCCATGGCATTCAAGTAGTTTGCAAGACCTTTTTTGTAAATTATTGTTTACATAGATTATGTTCTTTGTGCATCTCTCCCATGCATATAAAAAGGCTTTGAGCAACATCACGTACTGAACACTCATATGTCTCCACAGCTTCTCCTACTTCAGGACATAATGAACGCATCGGTCAAAATTATCTTCTTTTTCTTTTTATCACCACAGAAGAATTTCTGCACTGTCTTTTCTCTCCATGTTGGAAGCAATTTTTATCTTAGGCAGTCAGAAACAGTCAGTATTAATCCCCCTGAATTTCCCAGCAACATCCTTTTTATGCTTTGGTTATTTTCCCTAGAATTGCTTCACTTGTGAGTTATGGAAAAAAACAATTACAGAGGGTTTCTCTGCAGGCAAAAATAAGGTTGGATAGACAGTATGGCTTGCACCGAAGTGACCATATCTGAGTCAAATTAGGCAAGTAATCCAGAAAGAATGATTATTAAAGCCAGTAACAATTATGATGGATCAGATTCTCCTTCGTCACTTTATTCCTCATCTCTGCTCTTAGTACCTATCATAGCGCTTTCATACATACAGCCACTTCATATATAATCTTTCATGGAAGAGTAAATACATCCGTCATTTCCTTGCTATACTTTTATTAATCAGAGGTGTCACTGCCAGAATTACAAAATGACACAAACAAAACTAATATCTGTTGGAACTTTCTGTACAGTTTGTAGTAGTGCCTCTTACCCCCCTCTCTCTCACTTCCTTTTTTTCTTAGGCATTTAGGGAAGGGGGCAGCTGACTAGGTAGGTCCATTCACTTATGCAGCCAAGCCAAAGAAAATCAGGTGTTCGTACAAAGATCTTTCCTGGACAGAGGGTCACTTCTTCACCCACTGCCAAACTACAATAAGAACAGCAGCTTTATAAACAAAAATCAGATTTTGCTTATGAAAAGTAAAAGCTTTTCTGTGAGATATTTTATCCATTCAGAAGAAGGAAGTAGTCCACTAATTGCAGTCTAACAAAACATGCCTACAGAACAAAAAAATGAGGGGAAAAAACCCCACATCCATTTCTAGTTGTGTACTCAACAACATGCAACATGCTTTTGCAGAATGAACAGAGTTCACTCAGAGAAAACCCCACATCCATTTCTAGTTGTGTACTCAACAACATGCAACATGCTTTTGCAGAATGAACAGAGTTCACTCAGAGAAAACCCCACATCCATTTCTAGTTGTGTACTCAACAACATGCAACATGCTTTTGCAGAATGAACAGAGTTCACTCAGAGAAAAGCCCTTGTATGGCTTTCTAGGACTTTGGGACTTGATTTTAATAACAAAAGTCTAATTATTACAATTCCTTTATGCAAGTTTTTTTATTTTATTGTGTCATATATGTCCTCCTCCACCAGCTCTTCTGATGACATTTTGAACAATTCCCACCTTCAGAGTATGGAGACACAGTAGAAATACAGAATTTTCAATTGCTCTTCTAAGAGCTTTGTCACATCACCAAAATTAATATAGGGACATAGCTTGAGTGAAGCAAAGCCACAGAAAGAACAAGAATTACATAATCATCATTTTCTTGGATGTTTTCAGTGACAGAATCTTATTGGTGCAATTTTTAATAGTTATTCACATCTTTTGTTCAGACTAGAAATACTACTGGCTGAAAAAGTTCATGATTAAAGACAAGGAAAGAAACATTCCAGAACCTTTGCAGTGTAGCATAATTCAATATACAGCATAAACAGAGAGTGTCCCTACATGCCAAATAGCGCTCCAGTAGAAAAGAAAGTATTTAATTGTCAAAGTCAGGTCCCAGTCTAGGTATTCCCTTTGTTATGTCTCCAGAAGGTGAACTAAGAGAAGGAAGGAGAATGAAGAAGTGCTTTCCATCATATTTTCAAATGCCTTAGAGCCATCTCCTACTACAAGCCGTTGCTCCAGATTATTCCTTGACTGAACCAGAGAGGCTGAAGTATAAGGAAAAGACCCAATTCTCAATTCTCCACCTAGCTTCTAAATACTTCAGTACCTACCTAAGCTCCAGTACTTAGCAAAAGTTGACAGGTGTTTCTCATGCTATTTTCTCAGTGCTAGGCCTTAGTACCTAGAGTAAAAACCCTATAAATTCTGTAATACACCCAAGCGGAAGTATGTTGTGACAATACAGCTCAGTTACATACTTCAATTCTCTTCTCAAACTTCTCTCCTCGTATCAGACGATCAACATAGATTTTGGGAACATGAATGTCTTCCGGGGCAAATGCTCCTACATCAACAATTTCTTCTACCTACAGAGAGAAAAGGGAGAGTCAAAATGTTTAGACAAAAGTTTTCAATGAGAGACTTTATTAGCAATGAATTTCCAAATATTACATATACAGTGTATCAAATCAAGAAAACGAATGAATGAGATGAAAGATATATACCCTTTAAAATAGCTTATTTTAAATGATAACCTTTCCTCTTCTTTCAAAGAGTATTTCTACATAAAAATAGAAAGTAGCTTATGTTTTAGTGGCACAACCTGTACAACCCCCTTGAAGAAATATATTATGTACTTTTACGTCAGAGTTGTTTGTACCTACAAATAACTTCCATTCAAAGAGAAGGAAACAATATACTGGTAACAAATTGTTAGGAGTACAAAGCAGAAATATGAACTTTAAGGACACAAACACAGAAGGTGCCTTGAAGTTTCTTCACAGTGTACTCAAAAATAAATTTGAAAAGATTTGAACTATAATAACTGATTGCAAGAAAGATGTGAAGATCTAGAACTCTCTGCAGTTAGTTGAAACAGAGATACAGCACAAAATGGCACTGATCCACACAAAGTAGATTTGAAAGGCCACACCTTAGGAGCACCACAGAAGTCAGGATTTTCCCTCCTTCTACATTTGAGTTCAGCACGGTCTAGCTTTAGATCCTGCTAATGGCAAGATGCCAGCAGCACAGACCTCAGCCATGTCTGGTGCTTTCCCTCAGAACTCTCTGGTGTGGAAAGTACATACTGTTCTGCCACAATACAGCCACTACTGTTAGGATTGCATCTGACCACAGAGAAAATGTATGATGTTAAAGCAACATGTCAAAGGTAACAACTGAAACAATCTACTAAAAAAGAAATTAAATAAGTAGATGCTGGTTTAGATTAATGTCCAAAGTCTAAGAACCCCAAAATCAGACTCAGGGTATGTCATATCAGTAGGGACGCACCACTTAGCAGCCATCACCAGTGGCTACACTAAGCAGCATTAAGAGTTTAAAATGCAATTTGTCATCCTACCATTACTGCACAGTATGATCAATAATAAAATCTACAGTGCATCTGATAGACAATTGTCTTCCTACAGTGCCTTGCAGTGTGACAACAAACAAATCCACCCTAAGAGCAGCAGAACAAGAGGAAAAATTAACAAACTAAAGACCACAGAATTGGTTTCAGAAAAGAAGCCCTGGGGTATACAGACAGGAAGAGACAAATTTTGAAATCTGGAAGGCAAAGGTAGTAAGGGAAAGGAAAAGTCAACCACAGTGACACCAACCTCAGTGTTCATGGAGAGCAGAATCATACATCCAGAAATCCACAAAATGAGTTACAGTCAAAACAATATTTTAAAAATTCAG
Organism: Urocolius indicus; assembly: GCA_013401255.1. Classification (NCBI taxonomy): domain Eukaryota; kingdom Metazoa; phylum Chordata; class Aves; order Coliiformes; family Coliidae; genus Urocolius; species Urocolius indicus. The sequence goes on along the minus strand of WBNH01000025.1, from coordinate 103,194 downwards.
CCTACTGCATTCATTAAAAAAAAAAAAAAAGGTGTGATTGCATCCATGTGCCGTCTTACCTAAAGTTTCTCATTTTACACATGACTTTTAAAATTAATATGGAGACCAAGTCAAGTGCAGGATAAAACAAAAAAAAAATCCTGAATCAGAAAGATGAAACACACTGCTTTCCTGATGCAGTGACTACTGTCAGAACACGCTCAAAAAGGAGGAGAAGCCAGACTCAACGTTTTTCAATGAAGCCATATGCAAGCAAATGATTTGCTACCAGAACAATTTCCAAATTCACCTTGTCTAATCAAATTTGTCTTCACTTATCAGTTGGAAAATTAGGCCTAGGGAATACTAATTATTACTGATTTGAACTTTATCATAAGAGAACTACATTTATTTGTTTCAGTAGCTGAAATTATAAAACCACAATCTTTGCTGGCACAATTCAATCAGTGTCAACAGAATTATGCTGTCAGAAAACTTGACAGACTCTTTCTCTGCCCCCATAGAGTACACAGAATAAATAATTTATCTAACAATAATTTTTTTTATTTTCTTACTAATCATCCTATTCCCTTAATTGGTTAGTACCTTGGTTTTTTTTTAAATAGTAGTCAGCACAATAGCTTTTCCTCTTAAGAACCATCAACAGAATTATTTATTATTTCCATGTATTATCCTAAAGGAAGACAACACTGAAAAACCGTATTTTGTCCTAGAGATTTTAAATGAGCTTACGGATCACTGCAGACTGGAATACCTTTGTGTTCACAAGTAGGTTGCCACTATTCTGAGTGGTATTTTGCAATTTCTGAGTTTCTGATGTCTGATTCAAGAATCTTTTCAGTGTTTGATGAGTTTTAAAGCATTGGCTTTCTTCCTTGGTATACATGCTCTTGCAAATCTTGTCTGATTGCTGACAATGGTAGCAAAATGAATTAATTCAGTCATCTCTGAATACTGGTGTATCTGCAAGTACACCCAGAGCATAAAAGCTGTTCCCTGCTATGATTCACAAGTGCCTTCTGCCATTCCTTTTGGTATCAGCACTCATAGAATCAATGGTCATTTGCTTCACAATATCACTTCATTCTGTAACATAGGTCTACGTTTCTGTTTCTAAAGTAGTTTCATTTATTTTTGCTTATGGAAATTCACTTAATCTTCTACAGTTTTTATCTCAGAATTTCTGAAGTCTTACAAACAGAGAAGAGAGAACCACAAAGGTTACGGACTTTGAGAAAGACAAAGAACCAAATTTTTGGTTCTTGACAAAAAAATTGCCAAGGAAATTTCAGTGACTATTCATGCCAAAATGCTTGAAAATATACAGGCTTTTTCTTTGAGTAGGTACCTTTTAACCTATTTCTGCAGCCTAATTAGGTCCTTTATGATACACAAAATGTTTTCAGCTGTTTTAGTTTTAAACCTCGGTTTTCATAAAACTAAGCTATAACCAGAAATGACAATTCAGTACAATGGGGAAAAAAATCAAAATATGCATGTGTGGGTGGGTGAGAGAGAGAAAGAGATTGGGAGAGAGTGCGCTTAACAAAGCCTAAGCATTTTTTAGTAGCTTATTTTTACATTTGCTTTATTAAATCTCTCGAACACTATCTGTTCTTCTAACTGAAATAATAGAAATACCCAGCAGAACATAAGTACAATAAAACATTACAACCGGTCAACTGCCCAAGACAAAACAGGAATGAAATTAAATTTAGCCCCTTAGATGCTCAAGACAAACTCATTAGAGCACTTCAGTTCACTACTGGAAGAGTCAGGATGTCAGTGCAAAATTCATTCTAACATTAGAAGTTAAAACAACAGATCCCACAATAACAGCTGTGAAGAAAAGGTGTAGTATGCGTCTGGTTCACTCAAGACCACAGAAATGGTGATCAACCATTTCCCATGGCTAATGACTAACAAGGGGGGAAAAGAGAATTTTAATGGTTTAAACTGAACTTCACAAAAAACTTTGAGACTTCAGAGTGAAACACACTCTGAAAACAGGTCACTGTAAATCAAGAGTTTATATTCTTATATACTCTGTACGGACTTACTGGGCTACACGAAAAGAGCAAAACAGGTTGTTATTTACTCAGTTCTGCCTACCCACTGGGAGATGAAACAGATGATCTTTTGAGTTCAGTTCTGTCCTTTTCTGACTTTTGTAACAGCCAGACTACAAAATCTCTACTGCCAAATCCTGAAGGTAACAAAAAGACAGTCAATCATAGCCCTGCTGGAGAAGAGATTGTACCACAAGTTGAAAAAACAAACAACTACCAAGTACTATGATAAAGGCACATATTGGTCAATAATTGCCACCATAAGGCTCCAACAGACTTGGAATAAATGTCTTCATAAGCATGCTGAGGGGCAGAGGAACAGTAAAAATCAGGAAAGTTCAGATTTATTTGTATAGCTTTAGCCTAATGAGACTGAGTCATGCTGAGGGTCCATTTAGTCCAGTAAATCTTCTTTGCAAATAACAGGTATGTTCTTGCTATGAAGAACATTTCTCATTATTTCTTGCAATTTCACTGTATGAAATTTTTGCATAAAACTTTGCAAAAGCAATTTTTTTTCTCTCTCTTTGCGAAGCAGGTATAGCACACAACTGCTCTTTATTTGCCTCTTCCATACCACTGAAGATCCTATATACTTCTATTTTTTACCATTGTTTCTAGCAGACTATTACCTTTTGTAAACATCACATAGAAAAATAGTAAGATGTGTGTTGCCACTATGTCACATCTGATCATTCGGGAAGTAAAACTGACTTAAATTTCTACACTTTTATCCTGGTTTTTTTTTTTTTGTCAGGTGACTACAGATTCTCCTATAAAGTAGGAGCCCCTGCTAGATTATATTCATTTCACCATTGTCTTCTGTTCTAAATCCCCTCAATTACCTCTACTTCTAGTTGCCTCAGGCTTAACCTCTTCTCTCACACTTCTCTGCACTTCTCTGCACTTGGGTTCAGCTTTATCAAGATGAGTCTCTGCCGCTGATACGGAGTCTTTAAAGACATGAAAATAAATCTCAGCTTCACCAGTTCTCTCCACAGAATGCAGGGGAGTCTCTGCTCTGGTACACCTTTCATCACTGACCTTGGAGTCTGCATGGTTGTTTCTCTCACTGTTCCTACTCCTTGCACCACCAGCAGCCAGAAGACGAAGAAGAAGAGACAGAAGAAGGAAGAAACAGGAAGAAGATGGAGGAAGAAAACTCCTCTTTGGCTTCTTCTTAAAAAGTGATCGTGGAGGCGTATAATTGGCTCAGCCCCAGCAGTGGGTCTGGCTCAGAGCTGGGGAGAGTTGCAAACAACTTCTTACAGGCACCATCTTTACAGCCCCATCCCCCTTACCAGAAAAGGCTGTCATGTCAAACCATGACAGTTCAAAGTCAGAAGATACTGAAATTTCTCACAGGAATAATGCTTAGAAAATATCATTCTTGAAACGATGTATTTTCACTTTTTCTTTTTTTCTGGGCAGTTCTACTCAAAAGGAAAACTCACTTAGGCAGACTCACTTAAATCACAATAGATATGCTTTTATAAAAGAGTAGCTGTTTCAACAATAAATGTCTGCTATCAACTGTGCCTACAAATATGTACCATAAAAATGTACTCTGTAAGTACAAATTGAAACTGGCAGGTTTTTCCTCAAGATGTTCACAAAGTAGACAATGAAGAAAAAAAGCAATCTGCTAAGTATTACTGGTTATTGAAGTTACTTCATTAAATTTACAGAACCGCTTGTCTGAAGATTTGTAGATCTGTACAATTCTGTATGCATCAAACAGCAAAACTGAGAAATTATAGATATTTTTATCTTCCTTAAATTAATTCATTTGTATTTTATACTATTTTTCTACTGTAAAATTAAGTGAACTAAAAGTATGGGAGATTACTTTCAGATCCAGCAATCCACCAGTTCCTGTTTTACCAACCAAGCCAGACTCCTGCAGCAGGAAAACCTAAGGAGTGATCTCTTCCTAAACCTTTCTTAAAACTTAGTTGTTTTAATTTAAGCCATGAATGAACTTATGTTGGTTGGGATCATATTTTGACTTGTTCTTTCTTGGTGAAATTAGGTAATTTTAAAGATCTCAGTGTTTATTTTTACTATACTCAGCTGGATGGTAATAGTGACAACAAAAACATGAGCATCATTATGTTCTTAACTTTTAATTATAAAGTACTCAATTTGTATTCAGTACCTAAGTTCTTAACACAAAATGAAACATAATCATCCATATGGAATACATACAAAATTGCTTTCTCAGATCTGGTAAAGGCAATTTTGGAAGGTTTTGTTTGTGTATTTTTTTTATATTACATGAAGTAATTATTTTTTCAGTCAAATAATTAAAATAATGGGAGAATAGCCAGGAGAAAAACCAAAAATCCACACTCAGTGAACACGGTCTTCATTTGTTAAGAGTTAGCTAACAGCAAAAGAAACTGTTTAACCTGTACTAAGTACCTCTGCTGAATAACTGACTGCATTCCAAGCCCTTCCACTCCAGCATAGCACAGTCGGTAACAATATTAACTACTGGAATTACATCACTTAACATTTTTGCAAACAAAACATATGATACTTTAAATATATCATTCACTTATTTCATCACTTATATTAGACTAGAAGGTAATCTACATTAGATTAGAAGGTAAAAATAAGTAACTGTTTTTAAAAATTAAAATTATTCACATATTATCAGGAAGAATTGAAACCTATTAAATAAAAAAGCTAGCTTTAACTTCAACAAAAGATTTTATTTTCTTACTCATATCAGAGAAATGATGAAAAGAGGCTGAAAGAGGTCTCATCTCCTACACATTCAAAGAAAAGTAACTTAAAGGTCAGGATAAAATTTAAGCTCTACTTTCAAAAATGAAAAGAAGAATTTAATTACTGGAAAGAGAGGAAGAAAAGAAAATAAAAGAAAAAAAAATTACATCATCCAAGAAGGAATTCTTTGTATTTTCCAGACAAGTCCAACTAAACCACTCTCAAATTCGAGGAATACCCATAAGTAACCAGAGCATGCAAAGCAGGAGTCGTAAGAAGGTAAGTAAAACAATGTATTAGCAGCTATTTTGTAACAAACTGTGCCTCTGGTTCTTTCTAGTAAGAAAATGAAACCGTGCAGGTTTTTCAACAGAGATGAAGAAATAAGACATCATCTCAAAATGGCATTTGATGTGCACACATGTAGCAGTTACCCTCCTTATTTCAGATGTTCATTACAGACAGCAGTTCACAAAGATTTCTGAAAACTACTTTAATGTCACCACTTTCTCGACAAGGTATCAGTGTGGTCCATTTCACTTTCAAAATAATAGCAGATATCCCAAAACCCAAAAATATTTAAGATCAATAAAACTCCACAGAGTTAGAGATGAATATACAGTATTTTTTTAGGGAAAGGACTGGAAGAAAGAAAGTAACTGATGGTAGTATATCAGGCAACTTTAGACATTTTCAACAGGTTATTCAGAAAGCTCAGGAATGTGGGTTTCCAGAGATTGTATGTAAAAAATTTTAAGAAAAATAAAAAAATTTTTACACTTAATCATTATCCTTCCTGAAAACTACCTGGAAAGGAAAGCACTAGGACATTAAAAAAAGAGAATAAAGTGCTCCACAGAACCAAAAATGCTATTTAATGCTGAAGCTGACAGAAACTGTTAAATCAATTCTTCACACCATCAAAATAAAAAACCTTTTGTTTGTCACACTCTAATGAGAAAATTTTTATTTCTTTCCTTTTAGCTATGGTGAAAATTGTCTTTAGCACATCTGATATTCAAAGTCATAACAAATATGAGCTCTAATCTCCTTAACATACCAAGTTTTCTACTCTGTCTCTGTCAAGAGAAATAACAACTAAAGTATATCAAGCCAATATCACCTGGCTTTAAATTCCATACAGAACTCTAAAATAACTTAATTGAACTGTTTTTTAGATAAACTGTTTGTTTAGGTTTTTTACCCTTCCCCACCCCAGTCCTCTTAAATAGAAATATGTTAACGATGCCTTTGCTATCTCTGATTCCTCTGAATAGTTGAAAGAAAAAAACAGCACTCTCAGAAACCTTCACATTCATTTAGCAATATTTGTTCTTTTTGTGTCTGAAAGTCTTCGATGATGTCTTGAAGTGGGTGGTTGGGTGTCCAACTTCATGTAACTTGTCTAGCTGTCTGCTTTCATATAAGCCTCCTAGCAGATGTCTAAATCAGACATATTTGGTTTGCCTGTGTTCAACCTTGATGGAATGTGATGGAATCTATTCCAAATAGCTATTCACTTCTACATGTATGTCAGCTAAATTTCATCCCTTGAATGTGGAGCTTCTTAAAATCCAAAATTAGTTCTAACTTTGAATGAATGAAGCACATCTACTATCACAGTTCTGTAAAATTTAAGACCAAAAACTTGTAAACATGGCACAAACAACAGGAGAAACTGAATGTCTACACAACTCAGGAAAATCATCAGTGTGCATTGGGAGACAGGAGTCTTTTCTAACTGCTAGTGGCAAAAGCAAACACCAAGCACATGTAAGCCTTACAGGAGATGAATAAATACCACAGCATCAAGGATGTGCAAGCTAGGATGCCTGTTCCCATCTTGTTTTATCGCAAGATGTTACAAAAGCTACAAGACTTTTGAAAATAGGAACTTTCAAAACCAAACCAAACCAAACCAGCCCAGCACAAAGCAACTGAAAAAAAAGGTACATAAGAACCTAACTGTCTTAAAAGAACAAGGGAGAGAGAACCATGAGAAACAGTATAACTTCTATCAGCCTGGGATTCAAATAGTCAAAACTTTTGGCATAAAAACATAAGAATTTACTTTGAAGGTACTGTGGGAAAAAAAATAGTGCCTGAAATTGATTTTATTAAGAAATTTAGTTTCCCTAAAAAAACCTAACAGTTACATGCATTTTTACCTTCATTTGCAGCTCTTATGCTAAGTGAGAAATTCCACACTTTGAGAGCTCAGGTGGTGGAGCAAATGCTCCTCTGTACATTGCTTACAGAGACAATTGGCTATATACCTCCCACATTTTGCTCAGGAATATAGCTTTTCCCTGCTTCTTTCAATTAAAAAAAAAAAAAAAAAAATGTAGTACATTTGACATTGCAGGCTAACACAATAATATAATAATAAAAAGCCTAAAATGCTTGTGTGATGGATTTGTGCAGAGCTAATTTTTGTTTGGGAGGGAGGGGCTGCAGTGGTGGCCGCTGTAAGTAGTTCTGGAAACTTCCCCCAGCTCTGAGGCAGACCCACCTCTGGCCAAGCCCAGCCAATTTGTCTCCTTTACCATCACTATTTAAAATGGGAAATCTGCAACGGGAGGAGGAAGTAGCAGGAGTGGGACAAGATGGAGGTCACTATGTGGACTCTGCGGACAGAGAAAGGAAGGGGGAGTACTGCCAGATGGGAGGACCCCTTCCTTGCAGCCCATGGTAAGAGAACAGCTGTCCACCTGCACCCATGGAGGGCCCTGGCAGGACTGACAGTCACCCACAGCTCCAGGAAGACCCTACGGCAGGGGAACTAATTGCCCTGAGATGGGCAGGAGACTGTGTGAGGAGGTGGCCACGGCGCAGGCCATGCTGGAGAGGCTGTGGGCCCCAGAGACCCAAACAGGAGGCAGAGAGGAGCTGCAGCCCTCAGGATGAACGTATGTCAGAGTGGCCTGTGCAGGGCTGTTCGGCCTGTGAGGGACCCAGCACTGGAGCGGGGAGGACCAGCAAGGAATCTGCCCTGAAGAGAGACAAACAGCAGGAGTCATCAGGAAAGGACTGACTGAAACCCTTATTCCCTGCTTCTCTGTGCCACTCGGTGGGGGAGGAGGTAGNAAAAAAAAAAAAAAAAAATGTAGTACATTTGACATTGCAGGCTAACACAATAATATAATAATAAAAAGCCTAAAATGCTTGTGTGATGGATTTGTGCAGAGCTAATTTTTGTTTGGGAGGGAGGGGCTGCAGTGGTGGCCGCTGTAAGTAGTTCTGGAAACTTCCCCCAGCTCTGAGGCAGACCCACCTCTGGCCAAGCCCAGCCAATTTGTCTCCTTTACCATCACTATTTAAAATGGGAAATCTGCAACGGGAGGAGGAAGTAGCAGGAGTGGGACAAGATGGAGGTCACTATGTGGACTCTGCGGACAGAGAAAGGAAGGGGGAGTACTGCCAGATGGGAGGACCCCTTCCTTGCAGCCCATGGTAAGAGAACAGCTGTCCACCTGCACCCATGGAGGGCCCTGGCAGGACTGACAGTCACCCACAGCTCCAGGAAGACCCTACGGCAGGGGAACTAATTGCCCTGAGATGGGCAGGAGACTGTGTGAGGAGGTGGCCACGGCGCAGGCCATGCTGGAGAGGCTGTGGGCCCCAGAGACCCAAACAGGAGGCAGAGAGGAGCTGCAGCCCTCAGGATGAACGTATGTCAGAGTGGCCTGTGCAGGGCTGTTCGGCCTGTGAGGGACCCAGCACTGGAGCGGGGAGGACCAGCAAGGAATCTGCCCTGAAGAGAGACAAACAGCAGGAGTCATCAGGAAAGGACTGACTGAAACCCTTATTCCCTGCTTCTCTGTGCCACTCGGTGGGGGAGGAGGTAGAGACACTAGGATCAGGGCTCTGAGTCCAGGAAGAAGGAAGGGGTGGGAGGAAGGTGATCTTAAAGGTCTGGTCATGCTTTTCATCATCATTCTACTCTGTGTTCTCTGTTACTGTTTTGGTTGATAGTAGATGANCCCCCAGCTCTGAGGCAGACCCACCTCTGGCCAAGCCCAGCCAATTTGTCTCCTTTACCATCACTATTTAAAATGGGAAATCTGCAACGGGAGGAGGAAGTAGCAGGAGTGGGACAAGATGGAGGTCACTATGTGGACTCTGCGGACAGAGAAAGGAAGGGGGAGTACTGCCAGATGGGAGGACCCCTTCCTTGCAGCCCATGGTAAGAGAACAGCTGTCCACCTGCACCCATGGAGGGCCCTGGCAGGACTGACAGTCACCCACAGCTCCAGGAAGACCCTACGGCAGGGGAACTAATTGCCCTGAGATGGGCAGGAGACTGTGTGAGGAGGTGGCCACGGCGCAGGCCATGCTGGAGAGGCTGTGGGCCCCAGAGACCCAAACAGGAGGCAGAGAGGAGCTGCAGCCCTCAGGATGAACGTATGTCAGAGTGGCCTGTGCAGGGCTGTTCGGCCTGTGAGGGACCCAGCACTGGAGCGGGGAGGACCAGCAAGGAATCTGCCCTGAAGAGAGACAAACAGCAGGAGTCATCAGGAAAGGACTGACTGAAACCCTTATTCCCTGCTTCTCTGTGCCACTCGGTGGGGGAGGAGGTAGAGACACTAGGATCAGGGCTCTGAGTCCAGGAAGAAGGAAGGGGTGGGAGGAAGGTGATCTTAAAGGTCTGGTCATGCTTTTCATCATCATTCTACTCTGTGTTCTCTGTTACTGTTTTGGTTGATAGTAGATGAAATTAATTTTGCTTTCTTCCCCAAGTGGACTAGTCGTGTCTGTTTTGCCCAAGACCACAAGTGGTGAGTGAGCTCTCCACATCCTTCAGGACTTCCATGAGCCCCTTGGTTATTCTTCTCTTCCAGTCCCAATGGGAGGGGCTGCTCATGATTCTTTGTTTCCAGCTGGGCAAAAACCACAACAACCTGTTTAAACATGAAGTTGTTTTAAGATTCCTTCAGCTATCAATTTCTGCAGCTCAATCGTAAGTGGTAAACTAAGGAACTTAGTATCTAATTTATTGGAATGTCAAAAGCAGTGCATTTCCGTACACTGGGCTTCATGACTACAAGTGACTTTCAAATAAACATCAGGGAACTGAGAGAAACAGACAACTACTCCGTGGCCTCCATCCATTCTTTTACCATCTTCTGCAGCCTGAAAAATCAGCATGTTTTAAAATCCAGATAGTGTTGGTATCTCAATCTTTTAATCTCTTTAAATCCTCACTTTCTTCACCAAACAATTCTATTCTATAGCATTTGCAGGGAAGGTTGCTGCAAGAGAAGAGCTACTGATTTAAGCAATTACTCAAAATTTCTCACTGCAGCAACAGTTACGGGGCTGTAAGCTTTTCAAATCTCAATGTTTTGACCACTGAAAAAGTACATCTGTTTCACATCAGTAGGCAATTACTCACGCTGTGAACTTTTTGAAAGATTTTCTGTTTGAATGTCAAATCTTTTTTCACTAAAAATCTCCATCAAAGGTGTTAGTAGCACAGAAAACAAATTACTGTTTTAAGACATATAAATAAAAGTACATACAAATTCACACAGATGAAAGAAAAACAAATTCAAATCTTCCAGCACAGTGTTGTATGTAGGCAAAATTATCAGAACAGCAGTCAGCAACGATGTGATCTGTTATGAATTTTAACCACTTAACATTCACTACGCCAGCAATGAAGTACCAAATTTGAACGCACGTAATTAGAGGTTATCTATGAAATAAAAACCACTGTAGGAAAAAAAAAAAAAAAAAAATCAACCTACCACATACCTTACTTAGCTATTAAAGAAGTTTATTCTCCTGAAAATCAGATGCATGCTAGTTAAATGCAAAAATAACTACCTTATGAACTCCCTTCTAGTCCAGTCCATTCGACTCATCAGAAGATGGACTGCACAACAGCTGTATAAATGTTCTGTTTTTCCGTTCCATCTTTTATTAAACACATCCACACACAGAAGCAAGGAATCAATTACAATGGAGGGAAATAATAGCGGAGGGCTTCTTTTTAGCAAAATAAAATTACTGTGGCAACAGTGTCCAAATGTTTCTAGGAGCTGCTTTTCCAAATCACTAGCCGTAGTCCCTGGATTTCAATTCCAATCCTACTCTCATTTACTCTTTAACCTTTGATGATTGGTGCTATAACAGCCAAATGGCTTTCTATCATTGCTGAATACTGAAGCTGAAAAGGGATTAAACACTTCAGAGTTCTTTGTACTCTGCATTGGTGACTTCATTGAGCAGTGAAGTATCACCACCCTTGGTCCTCCAGCCTACTATATTCTAAAGATTTCTGGTTAACTTTCAAGTCGTCTTCATTTTGTACTCCACTGTAGATTTCTGAGTGTGCTCCTATGTTCTTAAGCTATTTTGTTTGTTTAAGGTTTGTAATACTCAGCATCCAACATTTGATCTTGGTCTCACTTTCAGTTACTTTTCTGTGTTTGAGATTGCCGTGATTGTAATCAAGGTCAAACTTCCAATGCTTTCTCCAAACTGGAAACATTTATTCCCAAGCTCTTAACACAGTCTTTCCCTAATTTAATTTCTTCTTTAGTTATACCTCCCAGAAGCCTTCATCTACCAAGTCTTTGAGCTCAGAAAATCAGCCTTCCTAAGAGGCATTCCTGATGCATTGCTGTTTTCCCTTCCATGCTTTCTAAGAATCATAAGCTTGCGTTTCACAGCTATTCTTCCAGAAGCGTTCACTCAAATCTTTTATGTGCAGTTCCTTTTGGAAAGGATATTGTAACATCTATACTCTGTAACTGAGTTACCTAAATTCAGATCCACAAGCATCTCTGATTCAGGATTTAGCCAAAACCTAGGCATGTAAAGACAATCACAAAGTCAAAAGGCCTGACTAACCACTTAGATGTTTAAGATGCAAAGACATCCATACTTGTAATATGTATTTATATACATATGTATTTTGCACATATTATACTAATATCTTATGGAAACCAGAATTCTACTGTCAGTTGTGCCAAAAGATGCTGGTAAGGTGGTAGGACTTAGCATCTCAGTGTCCATCCTGTGCCAAATGAGATGCTCCACTGCAGATCCCTGGGACAACCCTTTAGCACCCATCTCCTGAGTGCACACAGAGTCATCACTGCACTCGAGTTCAGCTTCAAGTTCCATGGCTTGGGCATCCAGATAAGGAAAAATATTATTTTACATAATTCTGCCACTTTAAAATAGTATTTACAGGCTTTTTGCAGTAAACCGTCACTGTGTAAAAACCTTCAAGAATTCCTCAGAACAGAGCTATGTATCTGAGGAAAGTTTTACCATTGTTAAGGCATTTGGAGGAATAAACATCCAAAAAAGGAAAAAAAGCTAGTTAATTTTCCCAGTTTCCTAAATAAAAAACAATGCCATGATTTAGCAGATAAAAGGATACAAATAGCTTATTTCAGTCTGCTTCTGTCCCTTATTGCAGCATAGTTCATTGTACCTGAGATAATGGTGCTCAATGACGTGGCTGTGTTGTTACTAGGCAACCAGAGATAAACTGCAGGGTTTAATGATTTTTATTTAATGCATTTTTATGAGAAAGTATACTCTCTTTTCTCCTCACCTGGTATTATTTGAGGTGGAAATGCTGTTTACAGAGGGAGATATATTTAGTCATCCTCTGCAGTTTGAAGAAGAAAATTATTCAAACTGGACATTCAAATAGCCAATCAGTAAATATTTCTAAACATACTATTACCACTATCCAACACACTATCCAATACATCACAGCAGTAGCTGAGATCTCAAACCACTTCACTGGGAAAAAGCATTCAGTAGGTCTCACAGAAGAGAATAACAATGGCAAGAAAACAGACAACAGCTTCAGGATGTTTGGGGCTGTTACGGATGTCTGTGTAGTCCTCCATGTACTGCCGTACTGCTCCATAGCAGAAAGCAAGAGCCCAAGCCTGTATCATCCTTCACTGCTGACATCCACACCTGACAAAGTCAAATTGGTTTTTTTCCTATGGCTTTGGGTTGCCTCAATTTTCTCTGAAAAGTAGGCATCATCTCCAAAGCTGTCCCTCCCAGCAGCATTCTGGTCACAGGAGCCCCTACAGGACCATGCCCAAATTAGAAAGTGTCCAAATACCCCAGCCCGTGCCCTAGCAGTCTAGGCACACAGAGGCCTCCTTCTAACTCTGAACTGCTAAAAATTTCATTTGTTGAGGGACCTGACAACAGTGCCACCTGCTAAATTCAGCAGCTTGCGTCCATTCAGGAGACAGAGTTGGAAATGTTACCACACATATAAGGCCACACAAGCCCTTGAGTTTCTTCACATGCAAAGCCCTTTTTCTGCATCTTCACAAAGCGCTGTTGCCTTGCATACAACTTGTGAACGCTGAGGTCCTTTGAGATTCACTGATTTTCTGACCATTCTTTGTGATAGGAGTAGGAAAGTGTCTATAGATCTGAAAATCAACCAAAGGCCTCATGTTGAGCGCGTGCCTGAGGGTTCAGGTCCAAAGAAAGCTATAGCTCTAACTGCATACTTAAGTCCTGCAAGTTCTGCAAGATGAAGTGAAAAACAGATGAACAGATAACTTTTTAAAATGCAACACTGTAGAAGAACTAAAAAAAAAATAATTAACCTCCTGCATCACTTTGCTTTCACATCTATGTAAAGCCAAAGTAACACACTGCCAATATTGGATTATTTAACATTTTTTCTCTGTAAAGGCTATCTTCCATATAAAAGGAATCACACAATCCAGACGAAAAGTAAATTTTGACCTTAATACTGGTCATCTAAATTAAAGCAGAAATTCCACTAGACTCAGTGTAGCTGAATCTTTACTGACAGTTATCTGTGCTTCAGCATACATCCTTACTTTCAAGAACGTTAGCAGACTCTACCTCCTGTCACTCAGATAAACAAATCAAATGCATGTAATGGTCCTACATGTTTGTGCAGGTCAGAAAATACCTCTCGCATTTCATTAGAAGTTTACAATCCATGTATTTCTGATCTCAGAAAAAGCACTAAAGGCTACTTCTGACCATTTGCCTAAGTCAAAATAAACAAGGGTGAGGGTCAGACAAATTTGTTCTAGGAGAATTCTAAAAATCCATAATTCTCCACTGTGTGTCACACACATAACTGGTAACAGTACAGCTTGACCTCCTTCAGAGGCCTCTCTATGCATAGACAGCCTCATCAACTTAAGAGAACAGAAGATTAAATACGTCAAAGAAAGAAGTGTCTTTTACGGAGCATGCATGTCACAGTATCTGGAGTTCACTTAGAAGGACACATTAACAAATGCAATTGATTCCCAGTGACCAAATTCACTGACACTTTCATATTGGATTTCCAGTAGTTTATATTTTTCTTGATGTGGATCTTTCTATGTGCTATTCCATATTTTATTAATGATCAGAAACTAAAATAAATCTGAGGAAAGGCTTGTGAAATAATAAATACTAAGGAGGACTGGCAGTACCAGACACATAAGGTAAACAAGGTCTATTCAACAGTGAGACATTTGTGATCAAGTAATACCTGCCATACTTATAGAATGCATGTTGGAAAACACTGATTACACTTCTCCCGAGTATGCTGGAAATACATCGATGAGGTGTAGCAACTAATGTTGTAGGACACCCTGTATAACCATCAGCAGAGTACAGGTATACAAACAAGGAAGCAGCAGGACCAAAAAGTAACTCTGCTTTTGAAGTTACATGAGTGATGGCATTGTTACAATGCTGAGACACTCCAGCTGATCACATTTGTAAAGTTTCATAAAAAAAGCAGAGCAAGGAGGAGACAGACATAAAAAGGACAGGACAGCTGAAGAAAATGTTTTTCAGTTAGAATCACTAAGATCTCAATCTGTTCATCATGTTATCAACACTGAGAAGTCACTCAGTGGAAAGGAAATGCTGGCTTTGGAAAGGTTTTTAATCTGTCAGAAGAGAATAAAAAATCACTGGATGGAACCTAAAGCCAAACTAATTAAAATAAAAAGACATATTTATACCAGTAAGGGTGATTAAACACTGGAACAAGCATAAACAGAAGGATGAGTTTTCCATCTCTTATTTTGTTTGCATCAAGGCAGGATAACTTTCAGATTAAAATTATCTTCCAAAATTCAAGTTATACTCAAATATAATCATAGAATCATAGAATCACAGAATGGTAGGGGTTGGAAAGGAACTTTAGAGATCATCTAGTCCAACTCCTCCGCTCAAGTAGGTCAACTTACACCATTGTCGCACAAGAACACATCCAGGTGGGTATTGTACTTACTGAGGTGAGCAGTGACGTAACTGAATGGCCTAGCATCCGTCCTTCTAAGGTAAAGTTTAACAAATGAAGTTCTGGTCCTGATAAAAAGATGTTTTCTAAAGGATTGGATAAAACTAGATGTATACATATTAGCAAATAAGGAATTTTTCTTTTTTTGGTGGGAGAAATTATAGAAATTTCCCAAAAAAGGGAAAAAACTCAGAATAGCTACAAGGACTACAACTATTTCTCTGAGTATTTGTAGCAAAAATTGTAAAGAAAAATTTCAGCAACTCAAAAACCAGAAACACATACAGATGTGCCTCTAATTTTTCGTAGTTACCTCCTCAGCCTGATGCTTCATGCTACACAAGCAAATGATAACAGCATAAGTCTGGTTTCACAACAGGTACAAAGGTCTACATTCAAAATTGAGACAGGAGTGCCAGAGTGAAAAATGACAGTCCTGCAAATGTGAATTAATCGCTGCATAACTCTGAAGAAAAATCTGACCTTTAGTTTGATGGAAAGAGGCAGGGATTGCTTGAAATCTCTAATTCTAGGACTGTCTACTTAAAGTGAATGGTCAACATGCAAAAAATAGAAACAGTGCTGGGAATAGGTACCAGAATTCAAAAATCCCTGCTGACAAGCAAGTATCCAAATTATTATTCTACACAAACTCTTTTCTTCGCCCTGTAAGTGGGACTGAGAATTTCAACCTTCAGCCTTGAACAACATTAACTAAGGAGTCAGGCAAAACTCTTTTCAGTTGCCTTAGTTCCCTAGTGATTGCCTCCAGATAGCTGCAGGCTGACAGTGCTGAGTAGATGCCATATTGAGAAATCTACTTCCAATTTCCTGAGCTGCACTCTTAAATCCCAACACAACACTCTCAATTTCAATTTGGAAGAAAGATACTTAAAAGGTACACCAATGAAGCATTGCCTTTGGCTCAAAAGGCCTATTTGTTATAAATTTCTGGTTATGCCTCTTCACTCCTTAATCTGTCCAAAAAAAAAAAAAAAAAAAAAAAAAAAGTAAGTAATATTAATATGCCATCTTGCAAAAAGATTGTTTTTTTAAATGGTATTGAAACTGCAACAAGACTCACAGTGGACACAATTCACAGCAGACCTAGTGAAGACTGTTAAGAGAAATTAAAGGAAGAAGGATGTCACTAATTGGTGCTCACTGACAAGAAAATTCTACCCTATCACATGTGGATGGAAAAGTAGAAAGGGAGAATGAGATAGAATGTAGGTGGAAGGCTTTGATCTATTCAAAAATCTCTAAACACCAGAGTGAACAAAGTATGAAGCTTAAGTGACTAAAAAGAAAGGGAACGATGAAAGATTCCTTTTGCATTTTTAAATGGAAAAATATTTTAAGCCTTTCTTGAAAATCAACTGTAAAAATCCACATAGTGTTGCTGAGTTGACACTGCGAGTCATGTGACAAATTCTGTGCTATTTTTTTGCCATAGTTCTGTAAAACACAAAAAAATTCCCAAATGTATCATCCACAGATGTGTATATAACAAACATAATTTCCAGATAAGACTTTACAAAAAAAAACCCACAAAACAACCCAAAACAAAAATCAACACCGAAACACAAAAAGAAAAACCTTGAAGAAACACAAGCCTCTTCCACTTATAATTTACTAGAAATAGTCTAGAAGAGTTTGTCTTGATTTTAATGTCCTAACATATTTAGCTTTTACTAAGCATATAAAAAAGTACCAAAGACTGATGAAAAAGTTAATAGAGCAGTCTATTTTTTAGATATTGCTATGCCTTAACAGTCACCAATATATTCACAGTGTAGACTGCTCCACGTTTTTAAACATTATTATTTTAGATAATAAGGACACAGGACAAAAAGACTGGAAGAAACTTCTAGATCATCTACTCCATCCTTTTTCTCAAGGCATAACCAAATATCTGTATCTCATTCTGGACTGATATTTAAGTAACTTATTACATTTTAGAGAGTGTGATTGTGATAGCTCCATGACTTGCCCAATCTATGTAGTTATGTACTTACTAGTATTAGCGAGTTTTGCATGGAGTCTTATGTGAATCTTCTCAAACACACTCTCAGCCTACTTTTTTTCCATCTTACTACTACTCTATCATCCGCATATTATTTTATTTAAGATATTTGAAGTTTGTTGCCATGTTTCCCTTTCAAATGCTGATCACAGTGAACAACAAGTCCTGACCAGGATCAGAAGAACAGTAAAAAGCTGGGGAATCATGGTGAACTAGTCAATAAATCACAGAACAGTGTTAGGAGCACTAACCCAAGCAGACAGATTAGACCAGAGTCCCTGGTATAAAGTACCCCACTGAGTCAAGAAAACGAGAAATCTGTTCCAAGAATATCATGCAAAACAAAGAGGTTTAGTATTTTTCATTTTCCTACCTCCACCACAGTTGTCTTGGCAGCTTTGCACATAGGTTGATTGAAGTTTCTTGCAGTTTTCCTGTGAAAGAAAACAAAAAAAAGTATCAGAAGCTGTAATAGTATAATTTTTCTGAGATAACCTACAAGAAGTATCTCTGTAATCTAACATCCTAAAACTTTTCACCAAATGGCTAGAGGATAAATAAAAATATAGTAGAGAGGAAAAAATATTATGAATTTGTGTAAGATGCATATGAAATCAACCGTATTTTTCTACATTAGAAAATATTTGTTACAACTGTTTTGACCACACTGTTCAATTGAAATTGAGTGTGCTACTGATATCTTCATTTATTAAATCCAAGAGCAGCAGCAAGCTGGGCCTTGTACAATATACCTTGCCATTATTTCACTGCACAAAGAATGAAATTAATCTCCACAGGGGTGCCAGCACAGAGCCTAACAACCTCTCAAGTCCCACATATGCCTTCATAATTCAGACCAAGACTTGTGATAACACTCTGCACAGTAGTAAATTTAATCCCGTTCTCTTGATTAAAAAAGCTGTGCCTGTTTTGGCACTCACACATACTCTGGCATTCATCCTAAGTATTTTCAGACAGTACTTCTGTAGCAATGAAAAAGAACCTGTAGGGATTAAAAGTAATATATGACATGTATAACCATGTTTGTATTTGCTCAGAGATCCCAGCAGGCACAAGGTAAATCAAGAGACCTGTGTCAACCTCTCTATACTTTTCAGAAAGCAAACAGAACTGCGTGGCATCCTATTTAAGAAAAAACAATACATATTTTAGTACTGTTCCACTGACAAGTTCTCAGCATTTTTCTCTTTTAAAAAGTAGAATTCTTGAAAAACTTTCATCAAAATACATAAAAATAGGATTCAAAACAAGTCAGAACTGCCTTTCCCATGTTTCCTCTGTTTCTTTCCACAAAAACATTTTTTTTCAGAACAATCTTACATTCTAAAGCCTTCTCCTCCCTACTTCCCACTTCAGTGCAATGACCGTGCCTAGCGCTAAAGCCATTCTGATTTTGGGATGCTGCTGCCGCCTTGTGGAATTGGGGGAAGCAGGGAACTGAAATGGCCAAATCCTGAGGCTACCATGCAGTTTTAATAGGATTTCTAGTGCAGAGACCTACAGAATCAAAGTTACAGTGAAAGATATGTGTTTTGAGGAAATTCTGGTTTATTTGCAATACACAGCAGGTGTGAAGACTGTAACAGAGGGACAGTGTCTTTTGTCTATGAGTCTCCTTTTTAGCTGTGTAAACACAGAAGGGTGTAAGAAGAGGAAAACATTAACAACAACAAAAAACTGAAAAAAGAATTTATATTCATCTCTTACGGAAACATACCTTAAACTAAGTAAAGTAAACAATGACACAAATAGAAAATAAGAAGAAAAATTGAGTTATAAATCTGAATTAAAACAATATGGGAATGGACACAGATGGTAGAAGGCAGAAGTCTAAACAAAAAGCTCAGTATTTAATCCCAAGTGAGTACTTTACTGAGCCAAAGACTTTCTCAAGATCATAGTGGCTGGTCGGACAGTAAAAGAAATTGACATAAAAGTATTTTTATGTGTGGGGAAAAGTTCCTATACCAAAATTCTGGTATAGGCATTCCAGTTTCAATGTCAAATTAAGAAGAGTTAACGGGTTTGATTCTGATCCTATTTATAAAAGCTTATGCAATTCAGAGTGCTTTTGAGTTAGTAAAGCTGTTTCAGAAGCAGCAGTCTTGCACAAGAACAAAGGTCTTATTTCTAAAGAACACATCACCTAAAAGAAGGGAAGAACAGAAACACAGTATTTATTTTCCAACACAGAGTAATGTTCAGGTTTTTGGAGCACGAAATCCAGAAACTAGCTAGTCAAGTTTGCCTTTTTATTTTAAGATATCTTTCTGGGCATCTATTGTTAGCAACATCTAGAAAGTCCATTGGTCCAGCAATGAATTCCTAAGTTCATAGCAGACTAAACCAATGAACTATATTTACTGTGTACCTCATGGTGCATAGACAAAGAGACACCTCAGATGTGAGCTGAATTTATGTACTTCAGAAGCACTTGAAGCATGAAGAGACGACCTGATATGACTGACTGTGGTAGCAGTGACCCTGACTCAAGTTACCCCTTCAATATCTCTGTTCCTTCTTTAATCATCACCAAACCACATCTCCACTTGTAAAATTGAAGTATATTGGGCTAGAACAATCACAATACAGAATAGTAACAGATGAGAAGTGAGAGGAGATAATTAGGTAGAACATCTGCAAAAGCAGTGGCACTCCCTGCTGTAGTCCCTAACACGCAAAGCTCCAAAGGAGCCTGGAGACAGTGCTCTGCTTAGTAGCAGTATCTCCATCAGAGTAATAATAATTATTATATATAAATAATAATTAAATTAAATAATAATCATATATCCTGGCAATGCTGCACTAAACTTAAGAATTGTTATCTACAGGGCCAGACACATATCTTGTTAGGCAAGAGCTGTGGCACAGAATAGTCCACTTATCATGAAGATGTCTGGAAAGCAAGCAGCTATAGCATGCTGTGCAGAACAAAAGAGCTACGAGACACAAAGACGTAGAAAAATCCAGTTTGAAAAGTTGCTTTCTAATGGAACCAGTTACACTCCAGTATAGGCACTCCAGTACAGCTTCATGTATGAGAATAGAAAAAAAACCTCATGCTGATTTTGAAAAGTTCTTAGCTTGAGGGTGATGAGCAGTTTGGCAGACATTTATTCCATTCCCATTGGCTCCACACATACTAGTCATGGGAAACACAATAAATAGTACCATGCTGCAGTGAAAGGAGCTGCAGATGTGAGTAAACACAGAGCCTATGTCTATCTAGGTATACTTGAGCAAACAAGAACAGAAGTCACATAATTTAAAAAAAGGTATGGAAGTGTCGCACTGAACACTGAATACATACCAAGTATGTGACAGGGTGTCAAAAATACTTTTTCTTTTTCATCCTGTTGATCATAGAAATATTGCTGTTATATTCTGTCTTTTGAGGTGCCTTCAAACTCTTAAGATTCTGTGATTCTGTGATTACAGTTTCCTCCTCTCTTGTCTCCCACAGGCTATGAGATAAGCCTACGTTTCTTTGCTCTAGTCTATATGGTAATCTGTGTCTCACCTGAAAACAGAATGGGTCATTGCTTATTATGAGCAAATTCTTCTAAGCTATCAATATCTAGAATAAGGCACCAGATGGTATATTTACGACTGTGATTAGTTACACTTGAAACAGTCAAGATTTTTAGGTTTCCACTCCAAATAGAAGTAGTATCTGGTATCAACTGAATTGTGCTACTGTGGGAGACACATGAAGACTTCCAAAAGGAACAGAAGGGAGAGGGAAAGTCATGGAGACCAACATAACACAAATAAAGACAGGAAACAAAGGAAAATGCAATCAATCTGTTTGTATGGAGAATTAAAGACTTCTTCAGAGGCAAGTAAGCATCAGTAGACAGATAAGTGGTAAAAGCACAGACCGTAGAGGCTCAAGATCAAAGACAAGCCCATGAGGGAGGAGTGTTTTCTGTATTCCGTGTCCCACAGCCTAAAGAAAACAGTTTAGCAGCCATCACATTCACATGCATGCACACAAGTTCAGATTTAAATCAGAAACCATCTTGTCTTGGCAATGGGTAAGCAAAAACATTCAGAGTTTGGTAAAAGAAAAATCCTTAATTTTAAAGTAGATTAATATTAGATTATTATAATAAAATATAATTGATTAAAAAATATATCTACATATACACAAAACATTACTTTATTGGTCTTATTTTATCTACTTATTTTTCAGTTGCTTTTTCAACTCTTCGTTTGTTTTTTAATACATACTAAGACAGACTGCATCATTCAGCTTCTTCTGATAGTAAATTAAAACTGATTACTGTAACACTAGTCATCTGATAGCCATAAAACAAACAAATAAAAACCAGACATTAAACATAAGCAATTTGTCTCCAGGACAAATCAGAGTAACGCAGTAACTCAAATAAATGATGTTATCCCCAGTCCAATGTCCAATTTTTTTCACTACAAAAGATGTTTAAATTCATATTATGTCTTTCCCTATACTGCTGAAATCAAATCAACTTTAAACACACTTCTCTAAGGACAGAATCAAGTTTTCCCATCTGGCCAGGAGACTGACTCAGCTCCCTTCTCTTCTGACATACCTGCACTTCTTGTGTCAGTCTTCAATTGTGCAAAGAAAAGGGTGTAAACTAATGTGAAATTTTAAATTAAGAGACTGTCACTACATTTCTCCATAGTCATCCTAATGACTTTGGTCTGCCATGTCTCACTTCAATTAGCAATGTTTTATTTCATGGCTATGTTTCAATTCTCAAAATCCACTTAGAAAAAGCAATTCTTCTTTTAATAGCAGTACAATTTGACAGTAGGGAAAGGAAATACGAAAGACAGTGAAACCAGTAAAACATTACTTTGTCATCACACAGGAGACGGGATTCTCCTTCTCTTTCATCATCTAAACCATTAAAAAAAAAAAGTCATACCTGAAAATGATGTTTCCTGCACGATCAGCCTTCCATGCCTTCACAAGAGCAAAATCTCCTGTAATTGATTTCTCCAGAATAAAGTGACGGCCATCAAACTCTCGCACCTATAGAGAAAAATATGCTATTTAGATGAAGGTTGTTCCAAACTGACCTCCCATGCAGTACTTCTATCATGGGGTTAATTTTACAGACTATCATATTTAAACTTCTGTTGTACTACATAAAGTTGGAAAAACTGTAGCTCAACTGTGTAATAACTGAAGAACACTAAGAGGCTAGTAACTCTCATCATGGTGTCCCTGTTTAGTGAAACACAGTGAGAATCAGATCCATATTCCTGTGGCTCCATCTAGTGGACTTAGACATGCTTTTTCCTGCACATGTACCAGCTAACCAAAAACTTGAAGGCTACAACAGAGCTGTTGAAAAAGTTCTTAATTACTGCCCATCACCAGAAATCCAAAATCTAAAGTGAAAAGTATTTGAGACGGAGTACTCAAATCACATCATCTGCCAGGCTGAATTTCATTTGGTTTTCTCTGCATTTATGATCAATATTTGTAGCAATATTGTGTCTGAAGCCAGAATATGTAACTGACAAACAACTAGTCTTTTAAACCCATGTAAAAACAAGAAACATCATTTCTCTTAATGTAAAAAGTTACAGTATACAAATACTACTTGAGAGCCATTTAAAATTTCTGAGAAAGAGGGCAAGTAAGATNGGAAGCCCTGGCACAGGCTGTCCAGAAGGGTTGTGGAGTCTCCTTCCTTGGAGGTCTTCAAGACTCACCTGGACATGTTCCTATGCGACTTGATCCAGGTGAACCTGCTTCTGCAGGGGGGTTGGACTAGGTGATCTCTAAAGGTCCCTTCCAACCCTACCATTCAATGATTCTATGATATCAGAAATCAGTTGTAAAAGGACATCTTGAGCTTTTATAAAATGACAGTTGCATTTAAAATAACTTTGGAAAATGAATTTGATCAAATCATCCTAGTCATGTTATTAGCCCCCCAAAATACTGAGGAGAGTAAGAGAGACTTTTACACAAATGTTGAAAGTAGACTAAAAATGTTATTTAGATTATAAGCTCTTCAATAAACAAAGCATTCCTTCCAATGGCAAAACATTGTATCAATATAGAAAGAAAATTAAGGGAAAAAAAACCCCACTAAGAAGCCCTCATTACTCACTAGGAAGCCTCAGTTTTTTTATTTGTTTACAATTTCAAATAGTCAGACCAAACTGCATTTCAATTGCCAGCTGAGCTCATCCCTATCTAACAGGAAAACGTCCCTTCTCTCCTAATGCTAAATATTCGTGCACAGCTGCAGCATTGCTTACTCCATACCACAGTATTTAAGGACCACTCATCTCACGAATATGAGGTTGTTCTCAATCCATAGTGTGCACTGCAGTGGCCTGGTACAGGACTTTGTTTGAATACACAGTGAACCTGGTCAGAGAACTGTCAAGCAAAAACCTAACTTACTGAATTAACTCTACACTTGGACAAGTTCTTGATGCTAACTCACCCTGAAGCTGTAAAAACTTTTTTAATACATCACAGAGGACAGAAGTAAGTAGGAGGAAAACTGATGTGTCTGGTACCACAAACATCCGGTTAATCCAACATAGCAAGGTTAAACTTGGTCGGGAGGTGATTAAACTACTCTTTAACTTGCAAGCATGTCAGAAATTCATTTGTTCAAAAGTAGAAGGCTTCCTAAGAACACACTGACTTCTTACCTCTCTTGGCTGGCTGGCAATGGCAATGGTGCCATCTGTGTTATATTTGATAGGCGCACCCCCTTCCTGCACCAGCGTCCCATAGCCAGTACTGGTGTAAAATGCTGGGATTCCTGCTCCTCCTGCTCTAATACGTTCAGCGAGAGTACCCTATAGAAAAACATATTTAAGAATGCAATTTGGTAAAAATAAATCAAACTTTAACAAATGTCATTGATGGATTTAGTTAAGATGTAGTGAGCAAGCCCAAAAGAGTTATGTCGCACATTCAACCGAAATCTCCTAATTTGACTCCTACCCACTAGATGGCAGACACTGCACATGGAACCTCCCCAAAAGCACACATGAACCACCACCAATACGGGAATTCAGCAGTTGGCTGGTTTTTTACCGCTTATATTGGCCACAGTAGTAAGCATATTTGGTGTGTTTTTCTACAGTCTAGGAGAAACTACAAAAAATCAAACATTTTATAACAAAACATACAGTTGTGTGTGTGTGTATATATATATATCTATATATATATATATACACACACTTGACTATAATGTAACAAGCCATAAAAGGAATTCACACAATACAATCAGTTAGCTCTTCACAGATCAGTTGCAGCCTACAGCCCACAATCCCAAAATGCTGTACTGGATTTGTATGGCAAGCTTTTGATAGTAGGGGGCTACAGGGACCCATAAATCTGATAGAGCCAATGCCATTCAACTCCAAGATGGACCGGCCACCTGGCCTAGGCCATCCCACTCAGTGACAGAGGTAGCACTTCTGCAATAACAGAGTTTAGAAGCAGGAGGACTAAGATGAGGAGGTCAGAAGAGAGACAACTGAAAAGACGAGAGAGAAAGAACACTGCAGACACCAAGGTCAGTGAAGGAGGGGGGAGGAGGTGCTCCAGGTACTGGAGAGGAGGTTCTCCTACAGCCAGTAGTGAAGACCCTGATGAAGCAGGCCCCTGCAGCCCATAGAGGTCAATGTTGGAGCAGGCTCCTGGCAGGACCTGTGGCCCCACAGAGAGAGGAGTCCACACTTGACCAGTTTTGTTATCAGGACTTGTGACCTCATGGGTAATCCACACTGGAGTATTCTCTTTCTGAAGGACTGCATTCCATGGAAGGGATCTGTGCTGGAGCAGTTCATGAAGAACTGCAGCCTGTGGGAAGCACTCATGTTGAAGAAATTCATGGGGGACTGTCTCCAGCGGGAGGGGAGAGACATCATGCTAGAAGAAGGGAAGTGTTAGGAGTCCTCCCTGGAGGAGGATGGAGAGGCAGAAACAACATGCAATGAACTGACTGCACCCTTCATTGCCCATTCCTTTGTTCCACTGAGGGGAGAACACATAATCAAGAGTAAAGTTAAGCCAAGGAAGAAGGGAGGGCTGGTGGGAAGGTGGGGGCTTTTTTAGGATTTATTTCTCATTATCCTACTCAGATGTTGTTGGTGATAAACTAATTTCCCCAAGTCCAGTCTAGTTTGCCCATGACAGTAATTGCTGAGTGATCTCTAACTGTCCTTACGTCAACTCATGAGCCTTTTCTCTCCCCTGTCCACTTGAGGAGGTGAGTGATAAGAGTGGCTTTGATGGACACCTGACACCCAGACAGGGTCAACCCACAACTGATGGCAAGTGCCATCTGTCTTTACTGCATGTCTACACACAGGCAAAACATTTGGATTGCAAAACAATTCTATAAGAACACTTAAGCATTATTTTATTCAGTATTTTAGGTGAAAATAAATCACTATCTCCTGAAGACACTCCTTACCTGAGGTGTAAGCTCAACTTCAAGCTCGCCTGATAAATACTGGCGTTCAAATTCAGCATTCTCTCCAACATATGATGACACCATGCGTTTTATTTGCTTAGTCTGAAGCAGGAGACCAAGACCAAAATTGTCAACGCTGTATAAAAAAAAAAAAATCCAGACAATACTCAGAGCTTCACTATACTCAGAATACTTCGTAAATTTTACTGACTTAACAAGACTATCTCCCTCCACTTTAGACATAAGGAATTTGACACAAAAATGAAATTCCAGCTTTTAGAAGGAAAAGTGTCAAAGCCATAATTAAAATTTAGGAGTCCAGTGCTCAGATCTTATCTCTTCCAAGGCACTAACTTCATCTGAAACGTCCTTTCAAAGATATTTGAAACATAGCAGCTACAAATATGAGCTTAACTGGTGCTATTTTACATACCCTATCCTTCAAAAAGCCTTACTAATAAAAAGCCACACATGTGACAACCTGGTTTTGACTGAATAAAGGTTTACTCTTTTTTTAGACTCTTGCTTTCCAGGAAAAAAACGTAAGTGATTGCTTAGCAGCTAAAGAGGAAAGGCATGTTCATAGTGCTAGTCCATACATAAGGTAAGAGGGTATTTGTACTTATTTTTTTGTATTACAGTAAATAATTCAACTTCGTATCAAGGATTTGCCTACTTCAGCAAAAGATAATACAATGAAGTCAAGATTTCATTGTTTGTGACATATTACCAGCATAAACTGAATGAAAAAGGTAACATACAACATTGTGCCAGTGATTCTAAATTCTGGCATCCTGAAGACGTTACTTTATATCAGTGTTTAGCATTTTTGTGATGTGTGTTACCCTACATTGGGTACTGACGGGACAAGAACATATTTCAGGAGTTCTTGTGACCAAGAGACTCTGTAAAAAACCCAGCTATTTCACTTTGAAAAAAACATGAAGTTAAAATATTTAAATAGAAATAGAGATGATACTACAAAGGCGTATTTCTTCCACATTCCCAAAGTATTATGCAAAATGTTGGCAGATTGATACATGCATTCAAGGCTTCACTACTTTTATGTTGCTCTCTGCAACAAACATGCTGAGAACTCAGGCCTTCCACTCCCACCACAGCAAAAATGCCATTATCCAGAAGCACCTATCAAGGTGATGTGTATCTGAAACTAGTTTTTTCAACTCAGTGTAACTTGACTATCCACACAGCGGCATGAGATTTCAAGACAAGAAACACAGTAAAGCATTAAAAATAAATCTTAATTTTGGTTGTGGGGGGCTATAGGGGTGGCTTCTTTAAACAAAGATCTGCCAGAAGCTTCCCCTGGAGTTGATAGGGCTAATGCCAGTCAATTCTAAGTTGGACCCGCCTCTGATCAAGGCCTGGCCAATCAGTGATGGAGGTAACGCTGCTGTGAGTAAGGTCTTTGAGAAGTTGCCGCAGTTGCTAAACTGCAGCAGCAACAGGGAGTGAGAATGTGAAAACATTTCCACAGACACCAAAGTAAGCAGAGGAGGTGTGGGGGGATGATGTACCCAGGAACTGGAATAAGTATTACCCTGGGACCTGTGGTGCAGCCCATGGAGGTTCACCCTGGAACAAGGATCCACTTGCAGCCCATGGAGGACACCACACCACAGTGGGTGAATACCCAAAGGAGACTGACTCCATGGGAAGGCCACACTGGAGCAAGTTCCTGGCAAGACTTGGGAACCTGTGGAGGAGCCCACACCAGAGCAGGTTTGCTGTCAGGACTTGTGATCCTGTGAGGGACTCAGGCTGGAGCAGTCTGTCCCTGAAGGACTGTTCTCCTGGTGGATGACCCACTTTGGGGCAGAATGTGAAGAGCTGCATCCCATGAGAAGGCCTCATGCTGGAGCAGTTCATGATGAACTGCAGCCTGTGGGAAGGACCCACATTGGATAAGTACATGGAGGACTATCTCCTGTGAGGAGGGACACCAAAGTGTGGCAGTGGAAAATGTGAGGAGGCCTCCTCCTGAGAAGAAGCAGAGGCAAAGTCCATATATAATGAACTGACCATAATCCCCATCCCCCTGTGCCACTGGGGGAAGTGAAGTTTTTATTTCTCATTTCCCTGGTCTGTTCTGATTATTCATTAATAAATCAAACTGTTTCTCCCCAAGTTGAGTCTGTTTTGCCTGTGACAGTAATTGCTGAGTGATCTCCCTGTCCTTCTCTTGTCTCATGAGCCCTCTCTCCCCTGTACAGTTTAGGAGGGAGAGTGATAGAATGACTGGGTGGGTACCTGGCAGCTAGCCAGGGCTAAAGCACCACAATTCTATTGAAAACATCACATCTGAAGAAGAGTGGCATATAATCGAGTTGGAGGCCTGTGGCCAGTGGAGTTCCACAGGGATCAGTTCCAGGGCCAGTCTTGTTCAACATCATGATCAACAACCTCACTGAGGGGACAGAGTGTGCCCTCAGCAAGGTGGCTGATGACACCGAACTGGGAGGACTGGCTGATTCCCCAGAAGGCTGGGCTGCCATTCAGCAGGATCTCGACCAGCTTGAGAGTTAGGCAAAGCGGAACTTCATGAAGTTCAACAAGGACAAGTGCAGAGTCCTGCACCAGTCTAGGCTGGGGTTCAAACTGCTGGAGAGCAGCTCTGTGGAGAGGGACCTACAAGTTCTGGTGGTGACAATAAACTAAAAATGAGCAGAAATGTGCCCTCGTAGTCAAGAAAGCCAATGGCATCCTGGAATGCATCAAGAAGAGTGTGACCAGAAGGTCAAGAGAGGTTCTTCTTCCCCTCTACTCTGCTCTCTGAGGCCTCATCTGGAGTCCTGTGTTCAGTTCTGGGCTCTCCAGCTCAAGAGCAACAGAGAACTTCTGGAGAGAGTCCAGCACAGAGCCAGCAAGATGATCAGGGGACTAAAGCATCTTTCATACAGAGAAAGGCCGTGGGAGCTGTTTAGTCTAGAAAAGAGAAGACTTAGGGGGGATCTTATTAACATTTACAAATATCCAAACAGTGGACGTCAGGAGGTTGGGACATCCTTTTTTTTTCTGTTGTAGCTAGCAACAGGACAAGGGGTAATGGGATGAAGCTGGAACACAAAAAGTTGTGGAGTCTCCTTCCTTGGAGGTCTTTAAGACCTGCCTGGTCATGTTCCTACGTGACTTTATCTAGGTTGACCTGCTTCTGCAGGGGGGTTGGACTAGATGATCTCTAAGGATCCCTTCCAATACTACCATTCTGTGAGTCTATGATTCTAGGAAAAGTAATACATCAGTAATATATGAGTAAGTAAAATTTTCCCCCTACTCTACCTCCTTGTACTTTACGCAAATTATCAGTACGTATATCCCCTAACCTTGGCTTTATAAGCTATGTAAAGGAGACTTGTAAGTACTGGAATACAAATCTATACTTCTCCATACTGAAAACATTTATTCAAAAAAAAAAAGGAGAAAAAATCCCCTTAAAAATTAAGACACATTGATGAGTGAGTCAAGATATATTTGTTTTGCACAATAAATCAATGTAGATAGAGGAAAGAATCCAATGAGATGTTACCAAATCTCAGTGTATTAACACTCTTACCACTTCAGAACCCATGTCAGATATCCCACCTGCAACCTCCTGACATCCTTTCAAAAGGCCATATTCAAAGAGTTTACTAGTATATGGTATTCTTTTTCAAACATAAAAGTGGTAAAGATGAACTCACTTCTAGAACAGCACCACTATACCCTTCCTTGCCAGTGCCCATGTCCTACAGCATGTGCTACATACAGTGCTACACATGAATAGAGAAGGGTTGAGCAGAGCAGTACCAGCACCAACTCATCTCCTACCACAACACCCACAATGGCTGCATGGACAAAGCTGCTGCCAGAAGACCTCTCAACTGCATGTGTAACAGGGACTATAATAAGGTTAGGATTATTTTTATAAAATAACTCACATCTACACATATTTAGGCTCTTTTAAAACTGCATGAGAGGAAGTTAAACAGGCTGATCTCATCTGCTTCTTTGAATTTATTCTGTTCTTCACATGTAAAGAACTCTAATTACTGCAAGAGTCTGCTCCACTCCTCAACTCTGACCTATTAAAAAAACCCTTAAAATCTAACCCTGGTGCAATATGTTACAGTGCCAAAACTTTGGAAAATAAAATGTGTGCTCCCTGGAAACAATCTGTATTTCTAACTTCCCACATGAAAAATATCCAGAAGTTTGAAACTAAAAAAGCTGGGAATATAGTAGAAAAGGGAGAATAAAAATACAAATGCCAGAATTTCCTGTAAAAGGTCACTCAAAGTGGGACAATCCCTCACACAAGAAAACCAGCAAACCTTGACATCTCATTATAAAAGGTAGTAACCAAATGCAACAGAGCAGCCAGTTACCGTATGGCAGTTTAATGGCCTTGGGTAACTACAGTAATGTATAGGAGTTAAACAAAATTGTGTAATACTTTGTAGTGCAAGAACAATCAGGGACAGCTTGAACTGCTTACAAACTGGAGTTTGCTACTTCTGTGCATCATTCAGGTGGTTAACACCTCTTACCATTTCTAACTTTGCAGCGATCAAATACAAAAAGGCAGACATGAGATTTCTGCAGGCAAACAACAAAATTCTGAGTGCCTGTTCCCATGAGAAAGTGATGGCAACAAAGGGAGCAGATGTGTAATGGTTAAAGAAATTTCTGCCTCATTTCACTAAGATCCATTATCCTATCCTTTCTCCTGTCCCCAAACTAATGGACAAGGAGATCAGCCAAATTCAGCACCAGCCGGGCAGGCTGACAAGGCCTGGGAGGAGTACTACAAAAAATGGGTATGTGTGCAGGTTATTTTCTGTAGGAGGGTTCAAAAGATGTGCACAATCCACATGTCTTCTGAACCATACACTGCTGAAAGCTCTGAAATCTGCAGAAAAAACAGACTTAAAAATTTATGTTGTATCTAAGCCACTTACTTGTACTCGTGCCAGTAACCAGCTTTGCAAAAACCCTTGATACCTAACAATATGTCTGTATTTGGTCGTTGGGAGACAGCATCTCTTAAATACTTCAATGAGTATTTTTAAGTATATTTTGAAAGTATATAAGTTTGAGACTTCAACTTTGATCTACTTTATGAAGTTGTTATTCTTGTTTTGCAGTTGTTTCCTAATAATCTTAAGATTACAGATAAATGGTTTTTTATTTGTAACTTTCTTTCTGTGTTCCAGGTTATTAAACTATCATAACTAGATTCCATTTTTATCATGCACTTTGAAAAAAAAAACACAGCAGCACTTAAGAGCTGTGTTTAAACTGCAGGTTATACCTTGATAGCTTTTTCAAAATATTTTGCTTGAGCTGACTTAACTAGCAAGTACATTTCAGTTTTTTAAGTCAATGTTTTTATGATTTACTGAGTAAGGAGAGATTATGTGGTTTTGGTGCATTGTCAGAAGGTGCTGTTGTGTTTCAGATGATGACGTCTTGCAGGTCCCTGTTTTGTCCTCCCATGGATATTGCAGTTGATGTAGATTTGTTTACTGATGACCAGTGAGCTTGTGAATGCCAGTACTTTCTCTTGTATCTCTGTTTGACCAGATAATATAGCAGCATCTAGTCTGGATTGTTTGTTTGTCTTGGTGAGAGGCTTTGGTAATTTTTTTTTCCTCTTTTCCAACTGCACCCCATTTTCTCATGGAATATTAAAAAGCATTTGGAGATCAAGATTAATAGCATGTTTAATTCCTCTTACCAACCTTCTATCAAGTTGATCTCAAATTATTTGCCAAGACATATCTACTTTCATTCTACCTGGACAAGGTTCCTGTGTGACCTACTCTAGGTGGTTCTGCTGTAGCAAGGAGGTTGGACTAGATGATTTTTCGAAGTCTCTTTCCAACCCTTATGATTCTGTGATTTACTCTCAGAAGCAGCTACTGGAGCACACTGTCATTTGCAGGATTTTAAATAGGATCCCATATTGATACACCTGATTCCCTCATCTACTACAGGCGCGTATCTTCTCTCAGACAAAACCTAGTGGTTACAAAGTTCCCTATAGAACTTTAACAGAAAGTTGCACAGGAGTTATTCTTGGTCACACTCATCCCAAGTTCTTAACTTCTTAAGTCACTCTTTCTCCTCACCTCAAAGGCGTCTAATTCATTAAAAGATAAAAGTGCAGTGAGGATCAGTCACAGAGCACACAGGTCATACAACGTTATTTCCCTAGCACAAGAACAAAAATTTTACCTTCGGAAAGCTATGCACCAAGAGGCTCTGCCTGCCTGATAGCACAAAATTACCTCAAAGAAGCATTACAAAATCCAATTGTTATTACTCATTTTTTAACATGTAAATTTCTTAAAATAAATAGATTATCAATCTTTTTTAAAGATGCACTCTTTGATTTTAATTTTTAATATTAAAATAGTATGTTCATGCTGAAAATATTACCCCTAAAATATGTCTTGCAGGCAATGCCTTTTCTATCAAATAGTAACTGTAAGAAGAAAATAAACATCCTCTTTTGAGTGTATGGAAATAATACATCCTGGATATCCATTTTAAAAGCTGGATTCCATCCTTTAAACAAAGGTCAGTGCAATAAAAATCTGCTACCCTAGACAGGAAGGAAAAAGGTGTGGTGGAACTTGATATAGTTATGTGTGCTATCAGAAAAATGAAAGTACACATTAGTACTTGACAGAGAATGCATTCTTTTGACCTCAAAATTGTTAAGATTTCTAGAAGTTTCCCCACTCTGTACTAGCATGAAATCTGAATCAACAGAATACAAGAAACACATATAGGAAAAAAGATGTAACTTGGCACTCATCAAGAACGTAGGTGACCCAAGTTCCCCATTCTAGTCACGAGGAGAAGAAAAATTAAGGTCTGATTGTTTAGCAACACATTCCTTCCTATTGTTTTGTCCCTCTCAGACCTATGAAACCTTCCTGTCAAAAATTGTCTGACTTTTCTAATTAAAAAAATAGTCAAAGACAACTTCCAGGCAGACTTAGCCTACAGATCTCAGGTATACTGGAAAGAGTCAAAGGCAACATGTTGAAGTTACATTCCAGAGATACAGTAATTTCCAGCTTTCAGTAAAACACATTCTACAGCATCACATGGAAGACATTACCCAAGTTTCCAATCTGCTAAAAACTTCACACATCAACAAATCCTACACAGACCAATGAAGAAAGGAATGGAAATTTGCATTCTTGTGCAGAAAAAAAAGAAGACATGGAATGTTCATGCTACTCTGGTAAAGTGGCTTTTGAGGTTCTTTTGAGTAAAAGGAGATAATTACACTGTTCTCTCTTTTGCCTTTGTAAAGACGTTTATCGGTGTCTAAGAAAAGCAGTGGTGGTCATGACAGACTGGCTGCCCATACTGGGAACACTGTGATAGTGAGCATTGCCAATTAGTGTAAGGGATTCCTTCTTCACCTCTTAAAGAGAAGTCTCCCGCTATACTCATTTTTCACAGATTCTGCAGGACCCAAGATTCTTATTCCCAGGAGACCCCATAAAACCAGAAGTCACTGGTTATAACACATTAATCTGAATATTTGAGTTTTGGAGAATTAACATCTGTTGGCCAAAGAGGAGCGAACATGATGCCTTAACTGACTTCTTCTTATAGTTTGGGCACTGGAAGGATGGGAGGGTAACGACATCACCTCTGAAAACTATGAATTGAGAAAGAAAAATATGTAGTAAGAATCCTGGGGTGAAGCTCCACCTCAGGCAGAAGTTAGCTTCCTGCAGCTTGCTGTTGCTGAAAAAATTAGTATTTATGGTTAGTCTTACTCCTTGAGAATATTGTAAGTAAAGAAACTAGTCAGCTTCTGAAGATATATGAGCAGCTGTGAAGGTGCAGGGAGGACTGGTGCAGAGCTTACTTGCCCTGAGGAAAGGCAAATGGCAGAAGCCAACAGGAATAGACTGACGGAAATCCCCATTCCCTGCCCCTCTGAGCCATTCATGAAGGGAAGAGGGGAGGGGTGGGGAGAAGGTGGTCTTAAAGGGCTGGTTGCACTCTTCATCATTGCACCAGTCTGTGCTGTTTTCTGTTTATTAGGCTTTGGGGTTTTATGGTTACGTTGTAGTTGGTGTTGGATTAAATTATTTTCTGTTTTCTTCCCCAGGCTGAGTAGCCTGATCTGTTTTGTCCTGGACCATAAGCTGCAATTAAGCCCTCCCTGCCCTTTGGCAACTCTCAGGTCTTTGGTACTTTTTTAAAACCAAGTTGACACAGCTTCTTGATAATTCTGAGCTGTCTACCTATTTTGTCTCTGTTTGTCAATACAACCAGAAAGTCCTATCTGCAGATGATTTCTCAATAGTTCACGTAATGCAAAGTTTAGTACAATTTGCCCTGCCAAAATCCTAAATCACCTCCACACTAAAATTAGCAGGATGACCTGGGCAGATTTTCAGGGATTTGCAGTTCACACTGTGTCATCAATTTAACATCTGTAACAAAGGACCTGATTAAGTTCTTTACAAAGAATGGAGGTGGTTTAAAAAAAAAAAAAAACACAAAAAAAAACCCAAAAAATTGCTTCAAATAATCTGCTTAATACTGAAAATATCATATACATCACGGCTCATTATTTTGGCAACTTGCCAAGCACGGGATTTTACCTAACACCACTCTTGAAGACGTAAGAGTCACTGTTAACCTTGTAATTCACTTCTGAAAGCATCTTCAGTCTGGGATGTTTCAAGAATTTCTCATGTATACAAAAATGACAAACGCAATGTCAGATACTCTGAGCACCACCTTGATCATATCTTTGTGTAAAGACAAGGTTTCTTGTCAGTCCCTCACAGACCTTGTCAGTTACATTTTAGCCTTCTAAATCAAAGGATTGCCAAATCTATGCCATTAAAACCACTTAATACCTTATATCATGTCAAAAAAATCTCATCTTTCTGTGCATCTTCCACCTGATGTTATTTTATACACATTTTTAATATACTTTAATATATATAAATAATACAAATATATAAAAGTATATATAACGTATAAAGAACAAATAAGGATGAAATTAAGCTATAGGAGCTACACGTGCAAGAGCAAACAAGGTATCTGTGGCAAAGATGGTAGACATTTGCTTTTAACAGAAACATATAACTCAAAGTAATGACTGAAAAATTAGATAACCTTAAATGTACATAACATTTATCAAACCTGACTTATATTAAAAAATAATTAATTGCTAGGAACACAAAAATATCTTTTGAGCTTCAGAATATAAAATGCAGTAAGCCTACCATTACAGCTGATGCTACAAGTAAAGCCTTATGTAGAGACTTGACAACCGCAAACCACCCTTTGGGAAAACAAAGGTATTTTTGTTCAATAGAACTAAGTAACAGTGCATTCAGGCATCATGACTAGCACTTCAGCTATTTTCTCCTTACTAGTGCATAACATTGTAACATAAAAAGAACTTCAAGAAAAGCAAAAAGACCAAAGTTTTAAAAATATGCCTTTTAAGCAGTCTGAATCTGTGATAATCTGACAGCATGCTGTCAATCTCCTTTTAGATGATCACCCAGATTAAGATACTACTGTGACTTCTCTGTTTTTACTTTATGTTCAACACTGGTTTTCATTTAAATAAAAATGATACATATTTAAATCTGAAAAGCACATAAAGCCCAAAGGAAAGTATGTCATTTGATACAAAGGTGAGACTACATGTGGACCTGTTACAATAACAGACCTCATTTTTACCAAGTAGAAGTTCAGTCTATTGAGGTAGTAAAGACAGAACAGAAGTGCTGAACTCGGAATACAATTACAGCTAAAATTACTTATCAATTTCCTAAAGAAAAATTGTTTAAAAATCATCAGGTCTGACAGCTTGCGTTAGAGAAGTCTTAGTGTAAGCTGACTTGAAACATCCAAATCCACTGTAACTTGAAATCAGTATGCAACAAGGTACTACAATGTCACAAGCAGATGAAAAAACAGCCACGTGTAAGAAGGTTTGTACACTAGTCACAATTACGCTGTAAATCTACTGGATCAAGATTCAAAATGATGACAGGCTGACATTTGTGGAATAAATTTAAACAAAAACTTAATAAAATGGATTTTAGTAGCTTGCTGAGTCAGAATAATCTAAATTTAAAGGGCTTATAATAACATAGTGTTAACAGACATACTTAAAACACAAACAATGTAGGCAAAAGGTGTTACAAGGGAAAGTGTGAGAGGTTGCACTTCAGAAGCACACATTATGGTATCTTTCACTATCTTCCTGTTTCACAAGTTCCAGTTTCTCCTGCAGCAAGTTGTGTAAACACTAGAGATAGTGGATATTTGTACTGCCTCCCTTTCAGACACTTTGCCTTATTTGGCTTGGCAAAAGAGTAACCACTCTTAAAGGTGCCATTTCACTAGCTAGCACACAGCGTATACACCACACAGCAAGAGACAAGAAGTTTAGCAGTACCTAAGAGTGCTCACGCACTACTGTACAGCCTGTTCTTGTCAAGCCTTTCAGAAGCCAAATCAAGGAGTTTACCTGACAGCAGCTATATGACTGGAACAAGGATTCACAAGTGCAATCTCCTCCCTATTACACTGCAGCACAGAACAGTAGGTTGTGAACTTGTGAACAACATACTCCTTTAAAGTTGTTTCCAGACACTGCCAAGCATTTCTAGGCTTTGCTAAATCTTCTTTTTAGCTGAGAGCTGGTAACAGCACTTGAGGACTTTGTAATTACTGCCTTCCTCTAGTTTTAAGTGAAGTAATGTCTTCATCGCTACTATTTTAGTTATAAACAGATAGCTCTGCAATACATTTTGTGGTTCACACATGTGACTTATTTCAAGTAGCTGCACTGCTCTCCAGAACAGGTTGTTTGTGTACATGCTTGGCTCCTTCCCTGCTTCAATTACAAGCTGCCTACTAACCCCACTGCAGGATGAGAAAACCTAATGATGATCAATTACCTCCTGTTTGCTGTAAGAGATGGAGAAAACAGCTGCAGTGACGAAACACAGCAGGGCACCAACTGAAGCACAACAGAACCAAAGCAAAACATACTGAATCCTGAGGCATCTTGGCAAGTGACAAATTACTCATCCCACAAAGTAACAGACATCTCTACAGTACAGGAACAACTCATCCTTTGAATACTATTCCTGCAGTATATTTGATTGCTGTGCTACATCAGTTTTAAAATCAATTTACTATTGCAATACTGGAAAATATCACCATACTTTCTGACATGGTATTAGAAGGTGCCTACATGGTGTGAATTCCTGTGATGAGGATTCTGCTTTTATTAATTACGACAACTGTGCTTTCACCTAGTTCTCAAACCTTACAGAACTACAGCAGGCTATATTCCATATAAAAGAACTCGAATAAATAAAAACAGTAGATGAGACTATATTTTATTTTTAATTTATATATAAAAATGAATTATGCTGCCCAACACTAGAGCAAAGCCAGTAGTTTTAAAAACTTTACAAAAAACCTAGATGTCTTGAGACATTTTTAAATCATGATGCTCGACTGTGAAGAGTTTAAAGAAAAATGTTGTTTTCCTGCCAGCAACCAAGCATTTTACAGCAATCACTTTAGCCTCAGAGTCCAAAGAATTTTTAGGAAAGTTAGTGTTATTTCAAGCAAACTTAATTTTAACCTATAACACCACCAATTATACATAGAATAAAAATGTCTTCTCCTCTGTTTCCCTTCACAATGCCTCTCTCTTCCCTCTTCCACATTCCGAACTTCACCTCCCTCCTATGAGAATCTGTGCAGTCTCTCTACCCATGTATATGCGTGTCATTCAGAAACAAGAGTATGAGGAAAGTGAATGATCTCTACTCTTAATTGGGTTTTACACTCAAAATCATTTCTGTCTCCTCCTCTCTCCTTTCAATCACCCAGCATAAATTGTTTAGCACAAGATTCTAAGGAGTTTTAGTTTGACTTTGTATGTGCCAAATAACAATACAATCAGTGTGCAACAGTAAGCATGAAGCATTGAAAAAAAAATGAAGATCAACATACTGTGACATTCAGGCTCAACTGTAGCTAAAAAATAAATCCCTATTTAGAATTTCACACACACGCACACACAGAGACTACATTTAAAGCATCTAAATCAGAATTTTCAGTTACAGTCAGCCAGTTAAATATATATAAACATACAAAACCGCAACTGTCTACTGCTGCCTGAGAAAGCTGTGTATACATACCATACTGTGCTTTTTGGTCTCACTCCAAAAATAACAATTTCAAACAAAGCTATGTAGTTAATATTTAAATTCTTACAATGAAAAGTAAGACTTTTCCATACATATCTACCTTTTCACTTGAATAGAATACTTAGTCTGTACTTACTAAATCACAGTCATACAAACACCTACCCTGCATTATTACTGACTGCTGTTATTCCCTTTACTCCAGTCTTCAGTAACCCCGCAATGAGGTTTTCAGGAATCCCACACAATCCAAAACCTAGGTAAAAGAAAAGAAAATTGAGTATGCAACAAGAGTTTGAAAAAAACACATATTAATCAGAAGTCTGAGAATGCACACTGGTTAACTAAAAAACTTCCCTGAGTAGAACAAGTTCCTTAGTTAACTAAATAAACTAACACTTCGGGAAAGAGTTGCACCTTAGTACTTGAAGTCACTATATGCTTCCGAGTTTGGGTGAAAACCATTTAATCATCGGCGGTCTGCTTGCACAAAAATAGCTTCTGGTGAAAGGCTCCAGGACCTTGATTCTCCAAATGTGTGCCCTAACCACTGTACTCATTATTCCCCCTTCTCTTTCTACCCAATTAACCTTGAGTTCTTTCCTTCACATAACAATGTCAAATAGGAGGTCTCACACACAGTCTATAACTAGGTGATAAAACCCTGGGAACTTTATAGCTCTTGGGAAGACATCTAACTGGAAGCACCTTAATCCAGATCTACACCCAGGCTGAGGTGCCTCACACTCCTATCTAATACACAAGAGCCCACTATGCCCAAAATGAGATACCATGCCACATTTCACACTTAGCCTGAGATGTTCTTTTGTTCCAACAACAACAACAACAGTCTAAATAATTCTTACTATAAGGTATTTTCCATCATTACACACCACCAGTGAGGTTTCCTGTGTTTTCAAACGCTCCATTCACTACTTCTTCAATACTGAAAACCACTTACAATACAGTAAATGGAGGGACTGCTTTTCTTTCATTAAATTGAACCACAGGAAATTGTGGAAATCCTCTAGAAGATACACAAGCTCAAGTTACAGTGAAAGTCAGTATGACACAACTTCTTGACTCTTCTGGAAATGCTAAACATAACAATTTAGTGTAACACAGATAACTATTATCTTCAGTCCTATAGCCAGAAACAGGTTAGGTGACTTGTTCAAGGTCACAGAGACCCAGCAAATTAGGCAGACACGGAACACAGAAAATGTCATCACAAAAATAATCAAACCAAATTTTATTTATTTACCACCTGAGATGACAATGCTAACTTGGAAAATCCCAAGTGGATTTTCCACATTCAAACAGTCACAGGTAAGGTCTAACATTTCACTAATGGGGACAAACACTTAACTATTTTTCTGACACTTTTTCCCTCCCCTAAGAAACAAACAGCAGTTTTCTCACTGAGAGTCTGCTCCTCAATATCAGAGTAGGAAACCACTTTTTTAAAATACCCAGACAACTATATGGATTCTCAAATTAGTTAATACTAGGAGAAACACACTAAAATGCTATGAAGTATCTCATTAATAGAATGTATGACTGCATCCACAAAAAAATTAAATATTTACCACCAACAAGTATAGTTGCCCCATTAGGTATATCTTTGACAGCTTCAACAGGATCAGTATAAAATTTGGTGTTATGATGACAGCTGGTCGAAAAAGAGCATCCACATATCTGGAACAATATTAAAAGAACCAAGTGAATGAATAAAAAGCATTATATAGTAGCTTTATAATGATGACCAACCCTCTGGCTAGATAAGGGGGAAAACACATAAGAAAAGATATTGCTACTGTAAACACTAAACATTGGCGGAAGGAGCAAAGGGTTCAGGCCTACAAAACAAGGACTTTATTATCTCTCTGTCCTATGAGAGACAACATTCCTATGTAGTATGAAGACTTCAGGTTTGACATAAGCTGCATCAAACAGATTTTAAGTTTCTAAATCTCATCCTAAACTGCCAACAAATTGTGTCCTACTGTAAAGATATTCACAAATGTAACTCCTCAATATGAGTTAGAGTAACACAAGCACTGCTCTAACCTGTCTATCGCTCGCTATGTGTAGCTTCAAAGATACCCAGACAATAAATTCAACCAGAAATTGCTGAAGCAAGAGAGTCACCACCACCACCAGATTTGAGTGGAGGCCAAGGAACAATATGATGTACAGTGCTGTGCTGGCAGAACAGTAAGTAGGGACTCTCTTCAACTGAATGAATCCTCTCTCAGCTACATAACACAGACTTAGAGATCTTTGCATGGTTGAAGGACAGCTCAGAACCAAGGAGATTCAAACAAACTGATACAAATAGGGAGGGCAAGTGAGAAATCAGTACAAACTCTGCCCCCAAAACTTGACTTTACAGTGCAGAGTCACTGCACAGAAACCACCAAAATTCATCTATTATACTCTTAGGTCACAGCTACTCCCTTTTTTATTAAAAAAAAAAAAGCAACCTTGAAGTATTTCCTACTAATACTACCATGCATCAATACTAAGCAAGTGCTGTGAAAGGAGCAAATGACATTTGTCACTACATTGACACAGTCTCCAAAAATTTAGATTGTAATCAGTAGTTAAAATTGAGAGGAAGTTATAATACTACCTACTGGTGTCTCCATTTCTAATTTTATGGTAAAAGTGAGAAATCTTAAACTGGGAAAGAAGAAGGAGTAAATAAATAATCAACAGGCTAATCTACCCACGTTTAAAGACAATATCCTAATTCTTCCCTAAACAGGTGCCTTAAGATCCAGTTACAACCAATGCAATATTTTTTTTGGCTCAGTTTCAACGTTACACAAGCTGCCTTCTTTATGAAATTAAACCTGCAAGATTTTATACTGAATATTAAGGAAACCTTTCTCAACAGTGAGTTCTTTCCTACCTAATGGAAACACTGATGTTCCTCCGCTTTGATGGGCTCAAAACCAAGAAAACCTACAACTTGGTCACAAGGAATACTGTCAGGTGAGAAAAAGATCCTTTTCCATGCTCAATTATGCTATGACCATTTCTTTCAGAACCATTTTTCATAAAACAGTAGGACTGGTTGCATTCAGTTGGCAACATGAGTATTAAGTCTTGCCAGCTTCCGTACCATAGGGTTGCAAAGCAGGCATAAGAACCAGAGCTGGAGGAAGGCCAGGCCACCACTACTGTGTCTCTCTACCAACACACTGGAAAATATTTAAAAGAGACCACATGGTATCTTTCCTTTAATCTTCCCAACTGTCTCTAACAGTGGGTAACAACAGAGCAGCATGCACATCTGTACACTCCCAGGTTAGATGTCTCTAAATGAGGGTGTCTGTCCTTGCACACCAAACATGTTCTTTTCAGTCCCTTTCCTACCCTCAGTGCCATTTGAGAGCACTGGCGTTACAAGGACCTAAGTTGCCAGGGATCACAGACACTCCCCTGCACACCATGGCAGCAAGCTAAGACCTCAGCAGGCGGTTGCCGTTCTGTCAGCCCAAGTTTACATAGATGAGCCTACCTAGAATGAAAAATAAAATCAATGTGAATTTCATAGCAGAGCAAAACACAACCTGGCAAAAGAAAGCCTCAACAAGCAGTAATTACTTGTCCACAAAGACAGCACAGGCTCAAAGAGTGCAGATGAGCTAAAATGGGAAAAGCCACAGAAACAATTGTATCTGAAGAGACAAAAGGAATAACTTGGCTATGATTACACATGTGCTTGAAACCATCAGATGAGAGAGGCTGGACAGAAGCTTCACCTAGGAAGAGGGTGAAGCAAGACAAGCAAGGCAGCTACCTGCAGTGCTGCACACACCTTTACCACAGGCAATAGGCGGTGGGGGGCCGTAAGGGAGCTGTGCTCGCTGACCTGGACTCTCTGCCTACACCTGCTGCCAACTTCTAGGAAAGACTAAGGTGGCAAGCGCCAGACCAGAATAGACAGTAATACGCCGCAACTGTGCCGCAATGTAAAACGCAGGGGAAATAAATAAATAAATACGTAAACGAAAAAGTTAACATCAAAGCCAAACCCCGGGGCTGTGCTCTGTCCTCCTCCCCGCTCCCCCGGGCCTCCTGCAGACCAAACCCCGACACGTTCACAGATGAAGCTCCAACGAAGCCCATCGCTTCCCCGCGTGGGCAGGCAACGACGGCCGCCTACTCCTCCCCCTCCCCCGGCTCCCTCGCCCACGGGAGACGCCGACCCCCG
The DNA here is from genome assembly GCA_013401255.1 of Urocolius indicus. Lineage (NCBI taxonomy): Eukaryota > Metazoa > Chordata > Aves > Coliiformes > Coliidae > Urocolius > Urocolius indicus. Next base: position 61,155 of record WBNH01000025.1, on the reverse strand, counting down.
GCAAGGAG
>WBNH01000025.1:49827-61123 GCA_013401255.1 Urocolius indicus | reverse complement strand
AGGGCAGCGCAGGCGAGCGGCGCAGCGGGGCTCTGCGCGCCCCCGTCGCTTTCACCTTACCTCGGCCCCGGCGCCTCGCGCCCGCGCGGCGGCAAGGAGGATGCGGCGGCCGAGCGGCGGCAGCGATAACTTGTACGCCGCCATCTTCGCGCGGCGAGGCTGGCGGGAGGGGCGCGGAAGGGCGGTGGGTTGGGCTGAGGCGCTGGTGGCTCCCTCCAAGGCTGGAACGAGGAAGGGCGAGAGAGCGCGCGGGATTGCGGACCCGGAGGGCGGGAGGGAGGGAGGGAGAGGGGCTCGGCCCTGACGCTCTCTGACGTCGGCGGAGCCCGAGGCGGCGCCGCCTGACGGGGGGCTCCGGCGGCTGCCGCGTGCCCTCGCGCACCGTCCCTTCCTCCGGAGGCCAGGGCGCGGGAGAGCTGTCCAGCCGCCTGGCGGCTGCCGAGCTCAGGGAGCCTGGTCCGGGCTCTGTCCCGTGGGGAGTCGGCGACAGCGCCAGGCGGCAGGAGCAGCCTCCCGTGGGGAGCGTCGGGGAGCAGAAGCACCAGCGCAGTGCTAGTGCCCACTGACACTCCCCCGCCCCCGACCGATTGTTCTTAAAAATACCCTCAGACCCACGGAAAACACACCCATCAGTGTCAGTTTTCCTTCTGGTGATCCACTGCTTCCACGGATGCACCATTGCACGTGTCTCCCTGCGAAGTTAAGGCAGCTTAAGTTTCTGACCCGTCGCTTTTGTGACAGAGGACTAAGGAAAAGAGAATTAAAGAACAGAAGCTTTGAGTGGTTTCGTTTCCGATGCGCAGCCCCCCGGCGTGAGCCAGGCGCCGGGAAGCACGTGGTCTCCACAGGGTGCTTAGGTGCTATGTTTGGGTGGGAAAATGTTACTAGAATAGATGTATACTTGTTTAAGCAGCCACGTGATATGAACTGCTGGCATTTCTGCTGCTGTTAGATGGAAAATTCAAAGCATGCCTCTGCCATTATTCGTGCTTTCTAAAAATACCCCAAATAATCAGTGCATTCCTTAACGATGCTCGATGGAGCATAAGGATTCACAGAAAACTGTAAGCTGTTTGGATGCAGAAAAATAGAAATACTCCTCACACGCATGACAGGTCACACTTCTTGCAGGTCATGCTGCCCCTCATCTTGTTGCCAAACTGTCTCCAAGGCAGCTGTTGGCCTCACTGTACTTACCCACCACGGTATGAACACAGAGCAGGATCATTTACAAGGAAGCAGAGTTTTGAAGAGTGTGCTGCCAGTCTCCAAAGTGTTTGTGCACACCTCGTCCCTTTTATTCAGAGGACTGGTCCAGCCTTCCAGGTACTGGTCCGTGGACCTTGCCATGCCACTCATGCATTTTAAAAGGTGGTGGTACATGTAGTTACAGTTGGTGTAACAGACAAACCTTGCAGATGCTGGTGAATCATGACAGAGACACCTTCACAGCTGGTAAGGTTTTGATGTATGTTTGCTTTTTCCCCTAGATATTCTCTATATTTAGTTAGCCACTAAAGTCTAGGGCAGTTCCGGATGTAAAAAGCTAAAAATTACAGGGGTGTAGTGACCTAAAAGCCCCTTCCCCCCACAAAAAAAAAGTACAGCCTGTATGCTTGTATGCTTTTTACAGGACTGGGATTCTGAGCCTGTCATATCCAAGTCTCACACAGACATATAAAGTCCTTGAATCACATTTCCTTTCACAAAAAAAACACACCCTTCCTAAGTGTTGAAAAATGTGTCTAAAATAAGTTTATTCTCTTCAGTTCTTAAGTATCTTCCTTTATTAGTGTGCACTCCTAAACTTACTGAAGTGTTCACCGTTGAGTACTTGTTACATATCTGGCTACCACCTATTTGTATGGGAGGTGGAATATTTATGATTCACAACAGCATTCCTCCTTGCAGGCTATATATAAGATGAGAGCTAACTGCACAGAGTAGGTATAGGGTGCATGAGTATTAATAAGTCCTTAGAAAATGTATGATGTAAAGCTGATAATTCTACTTATATAACTTGCAGTTTCTGAACTAGGAAATTAGAGGCATATAATTGTTCCTTACCAGGTGTTATGGATTATCAAAAAACATGTCGGTTTTTTATGTGCAAAAGTCCATATGCTTTGGACTGCAAGCCTTCTATTTTGGCTTAGAAAAGCAGCAGACATGTCTGAGTGAGTAGATAAAAGAATTTGTTCTGGACTAGTTTATAAAGGGTAATAAGTCATCTGCTTTGTCTTAATTTTTAAGGTGTCTTAAAGCTCTGCATATGACAAGGACTACAGTTAAGCAACCAGCATGAAATAAGTCTCTAAAATCATCAAGAATATTTTAATAAGGTCTTATTTTGTTCATTGAAGTAAATTGTGTAACAGTGGTAGCATGCAAGTCAAACACTTTTCAAGTTCATCTGCATTTACAAATGAGTAGTCGGGGAGTTTTGAGCCCTCAGTGCCAAAATCAAGTCAGCAGGTAGGTATTCTGGAGCTACCACAGGTTAATCATTATATGCACTATATAACACTGCTTACTTATACTACCACAAAGCATAACAGGACATCAACGTTAGTGAATTAATATTTCCCAAATAAGCCACTGAAGAGTTATCAGATAGGCAGGCTATTTTTGTAAATTTTGCTTACCTGTACAGGAGGACGAAACAGAATTCTGAGAACAACTTTGTTTCTAGACAAATTTCTTAAAATTTGCTTATATTTTATTTGACTTTACCTAATTAAAATTTAGCAATTTACTTTTCTCTCAAATCCACTGGAATTTCGCAAGAAAATCCAGTTACTTGGGTATGAAAGTCACATACAGCACCACACAGAAGGGAAAACTCACTAAACTGTGCAGCAACCAGAACAGACACAGAACATCTAATGTGATAACAGGTTTCAGATCTAAAACAAGAGGTTAGCATTTAAATACTTTAAGTATTAATAACAATTCTAAACTATTTTTAATACTAATCACTTAAGAACACTTGAAACTTCTCTTTGGATAAAGTGGAATGACTATGGGATGGAAAATCAAAGAAAATGGAAAGATTATTTCACAGCACCTACATATTTCTGTGAGAATGCAGTACTATGGGGAAAACAAATAAAAATTATGATATAGACATAAAGGCATTGATTATAAATATATTCCAGCGGAAAACATTACATTCAACAATTTTAAGATCAGCTCATAGCATGTACAGGAAATGTGTTTCACAAGGGGAAGACAAAAGGGCTGTCACCTGCATCACCATGCTATGTGAGCCTAGTAAGCCATGTGAACTTAAACATTCAACTTATTAACAAGGTTCAGGTGAAAGGAAGGTCACTACAAAGAACAATGGATATTTATAGGTCTAGTGAATATTATACTTGTTAAAAACCAGTACAGACTTGGCAAATGAAAGTTCATATATAATTAAACATAAACACCAAAGGCAAAATTAAACTGGAAAACAAATGAACAAATGAAAACTCCTAATTTTCTAGACAATTACATAAATGTAAAGCAAATGAGAGAACTACAGAGCCAAGATTTTTCAAGAAAATAACCTTTGGAGCTGTTGAGGAATCTCTTAGCTGGCTAACTCAGACAATATTTTCTCTTTACAGTCCTAAGCTTATGATTAAAGAGAATATCAAAGTATGAAAGGATCCTGAAGCTACATTACAAGGAAGAATCAACAGCCCTTTGACAATGACACTTCTTTATCCCTGATGGACTCTTTCAGTAGACAACATAAAGTCAACAAAAATTTTTGTTGCAATGGACATCACAGTCTAACACAAGTGTCCACCTAATTAAGAAAATAATAATAATTAAAAAAACAAAACAAAAAAAACCAACCCAAAACTGCAATTGGATGAGGAGATTGAGGAGGCTTTTTTTGTTCGTTTGTTTCATATTAGTCCAGTTGCATATAGCAGTAAGGTTGCCTTACTTTCATATAAATGACACGGAAGTTTCATGTCAGACTCTCATATTATTATAAGCTAAGCAACTATGTAGACCTGAGAAGCCACAGAATATTTTATATTTGGTCAAAATTTAAGAATTAAAGTTACAGCAGCAAGTTATTAATTTATTAACCTTAAGAGCACTGAGAAAAAGCCACTGGAATATCAGCAGTTAAATCAACAGTTAAATAGTTACTCCAATCCCTACCATTCTGTGATTCTGTGATTCTGCAACTCAATTCAGTAGCCTTAAACCCACAAAACTTTACTTTCTGGCCACTGCAAATGCTGCATCTCAATTCAAAACCACAGTACTTACAAGGTGTAATTATACAGTGCTTACAATTAAGGTGTCGTTTTTGTTTAAATAGAATCACAAAGTTGACTTGATCCTTGGCACTTCATGTTCATATATTGTGTAACTGTCATCAACACTGTAAATTAGTGTACTAGTTCTGGAGAAAGGATAAGTGACTTATCATTCCTTTACAGCAGGAGTGAGGAAAAAACAAAATGCCTATTTGGCAGATATTTGCAGATGTCAGCTGCACAAGTTCCATATGGTTTTGTATTGATAATTATAGAGACTGGTTTAAATTCTTATTTAAAAACAAAACAAAACAAAACAAAACTACTAATCCTTACTCCCCATTTTTACCAAGTATTTTTTGCTTCAGGAATGCAATATAACAGGAAAGGTTTTTGTCCTCCCTCTGGCCAAGCTGAAGGAGTGGAGTTGGTTTACACTCCATACCGGTAGCATTGTAACCGAGTAAAGGCAAACATAACATAAAGTTCTACAGAAACAAGAATCCTTAGCAGCTGTCACACTGCAAGTCAGTTCATGTTTGGTAATGCTACTGTAACAGGCTTTTCCGGATTCTGCAGGGCAATGTTACATTCCTAAACTGCCCAGGTACCTTCAAACAAACTTCATCAGCAACAGAAAGTAACTCAGAACTCAGGAGAACATTGTAAAATTACTACTAAAGAAATACTTTTTGTTTTATTTGACACAAAACTTACAAAACCAAATATAGACCCTTGAGATGGTAATACAGAATTTTGTTTGCAGTTGTTCACAGTAAACAGATCACCCACACCCCATATCCTGTACCTCACTATGGCTAGTACTGTACAGTAATACCATGGGACAGCCACCAGAATTGGAAATGAAGAACAACTTCATTAATGACCTGAATGAGGGGACAGAGTGTGTCCTCAGCAAGTTGCTTAATGACACCAAACTGGAAGGATTGTCTGATTCCCCAGAAGGTTGTGCTGCCATTCAGCAGGATCTCGACTGGCTTGAGAGTTGCGCAGAGAGGAACTTCACGAGGTTCAATAAGGACAAGTGCAGAGTGCTGCATCTGGGGAGGAACAACCTCCTGCACCAATATAGGCTGGTGACTGACCTGCTGGAGAGCACCTCTGGAGGCAGAGACCTGGAACAAACTAAGTATAAGCCAGCAACCAGCCCTCATGGCCAAGAAGGCCAATGGCATCCTGGGATGCATCAAGAAGTGTGGCCAGCAGGTTGTGGGAGGTTCTCCTCCCTCTCTGCCATGGTAAGGCCTCATGTTGAGTACTGCATCCAGTTCTGAGATCCCCAGCTCAAGAGAGACAGGGAAACGCTGGAGAGAGTCCAGTGGAGAGCTACCAGGATGATCAGGAGACTGGAATAATTCTCTTAAAAGGAAAAGCTGTGGGATCTGGGGCTATTTAGCCTAGAAAAGTGAAGAGTGAGAGGGGACCTGATCAACTCTTGTAAGTACCTAAAGAGTGTGTGTCAAGAAGATGGGGTCAAACTTTTCTGCAGTGTCCAGCAAACAGAAATATGAATCATCGAGATCAGCTGGAACACAGAAAGTTCCACTTGAAAGTGAGGAGAAACTTTCTTTCCTGTGAGGGTGGGGGAGTCCTGGCACAGGCTGCCCAGGTGGATTGTGGACTCTTCTTCTCTGGAGGTCTTCAAAATTTAAATTTAAAAGATGTGTTCCTGTGTGAGCTTATTAAGGTGAACCTACTTTAGCAAAGAGTTGAGCTGGATGATCTCTAGAGGTGACTTCCTACCCCTACCATTCCGGGGTTTTGTGAAAAGCTGCACCTGCCTGGTCTGCAAGTTTTGCTTGTTACTCTGGTTTCCTCTTTGAAACTTGGACTTCGCCAGATCCATTTCATGGGTGTGGAGCTTAACTGGCAAGCAACATGTCTCAGCAACGGGAATCTTGTACGCAAACTCGCACATGCAATCCAAGCCCTACTAATTATTTTATGACCCATTGACTAGCAAGCCAGTTCCCTGTGTACACTGACAAAACCAAGTGCCATTCTCATCTGAATTGTTTCACCTATTTTTTTTTCCAATTCCTCCAGCTGCTGGAGGAATAGCTGTCTAGAGTTAAGAATGGCTTCCTTCCTACAGTGGGCTAAGTTAATATTAATGGCTTGGTTATTATTGTCAATGTTCTTAAACTTAACCATCTAACAGGAAAAACAATCAATCATTTATTGATTTGTAAGACATTTTATTTAATAAGTTGCAATCAAACGAACATAAGAATTAGTAAAGAAAGTAACTTAACTTTCACCTAGTTTATGTGACAAATTCTGAAACTTGCTGTTAATTTTTTTTATAAGGCGACAAAATGAATGCCTAGCATTCACTCATGCATCTTTTCTTCAAGGCCTCTTAGAATCTTTCTTAGAATGTTGAGGTTTTTCTTCAGCGGTCCTGTGGTTCTGGTCAAATATTATGTGTGTGATTGTAAACCTAGCTCTACAAGCACATTCAAAAGAAGTTTGGAAGCCTGCTAAGCCTAAGCAGCAGTTTCCCTGCATTTATACACAGCCATTTGTTGCAAAGCTCTTAGACCTCTTGCTATCAATTTCGTTAGCTCCAAGCACCTCATCAAAGATCTGGATGGTTTGTTTCAGGGGCCAGTCTGAAGCCATACTGAAGACTTCTGTACTTCGCTTTTGGAGCTCTGCAGAGTTTCAGGAAACACAATCATTTCAGATTGACATCATTACCACAGAACAACCCAGTTACAAGCTGGACTATGTCGCGCGCACTGGTGACACCCTGTGGCACTCTGCTGAACTCTCAAACAGAAAGAGCTTCGAGGTGTTTCACATCGGTTTTCCTCCAGCACCAGTGCCTGTCCTCATTTAAAACTAGCAGGCCTTGATGAGGTGCAGGGATGCTACTTCCGTACCAAGTTTGGCACAGAGATCTTTTAACACAGATGATCTTCCCAGTCATGTTCATATGAAAGATAATACTATGTGAGCATAATTTAAAAGGTGGCATCATAAAGAGCAGGAAGAAGTGGCAAGATTGCTGTTTAAACCAGCATTCTTCTAAGATAAACTCTTGACAAGGCATGACACCTCAGTCCTGCATGCTCAAGTATACATGGCTTCTTATCCATCCCATGATCCTTTCAGGAATGTTATGGGACTTTTTTTCTCAAGAGAAACCCCAGCAGAACAGAAAAGTTCTATGCTGAGTGAGATATGGATTAATAAAAAATCCCAAATAGTAGACTTAATTTTGCTATGATCCAAAGGAATTAATGGTATAAATCCTCTTATGGTTGCAAAAAAGCTCTACCAAAAGCCAGACAAAGGTGCTCTGAGGGTATGTTACATCTTCCAGTTTTAGAAGGAAGTTACAGTCTTAGCTTACAGCCATCCAGATCAGCTTGATGATCCAATTAGGCCTGTGGAAAAAGATGGACAGCATTCAGTGAGACAGGTGATAAACTTTCCTACTCTCTTCTTTAAGTCGAGTACTGCAGTTTATTTTGCCCAGAACCATAACTGTCAGCGAGTCCTCCCTGCCCTTGTCTTAATCCACAACAATCTTGCTTATCTTTTTACTCCCATTTCGCTGGGGCCTCTGCCATCCTAACGAGGGTGGAGGTGAATGGGGCCACCGAGCAAGAGACTGTCATGATGCTGCTGTGCTAGCAGGGCCAAAACACGACAACCAACATGTACATGAGCCCATAAATGGGATGTGACAAGCACAAGCATTCTTCTGGATGAAGGCATCCACAGTACAGACAGATCTTTGATCATTAACCATATAATAAACACAGGTTTCCTTGCCTTTTGCAAGTAAACTGTTCATTCCATTACTAAGACTGTACCATTTATACTTGTTTTTTAAAAAGTAATCACTTTAGCTTTCCCTCAATCAGCAAGAAGCAGTTTCTATTTGTCAACCTCTAATCGCTTCTTCTAGGAGGGTCATTTCAGAAGAGAGCAGATCCAAGATCGAAGTTCAATGCACGTCTCTTCTAATAACCAAAAATCAAACTGCTAAATCATCTTCTATGTTCAGAACCTATTTAAATGCGAAAGGGGTACCAGGTGAACACACTGTAAGAAAGTGACTGGTTTATACTTCGTCAGTACACCAACTGAACTATACACAGAGTAGAAAGCACGTAGAACAAAGAATGGTCAGGAAACATCAGGCAAAATAAAGTTCAACACATCTACAGCATCTACTAATAGTTGACACTCACCTCAGAATAAATATTTTTCGTATCTATTGACACAAAGGTCATTACAGATCACTCCTATGGACCTATTTAACATTTAGCATCAACAACAAGAAAAGTTGGAACACAAAAAGTTCCACTTAAATGTAAGAAAAAACTATTTCACTGTGAGGATGACGGAGCAGTGGCCCAGGCTGCCCAGAGGGGCTGTGGAGTCTCCTTCTTTGGAGGTCTTCAAGACCCACTTGGAAATGTTCCTATGTCACCTGATCTAAGTGAACCGGCTTCTGCAGGTGAGTTGGACTAGATGATCTCTAAAGGTCCCTTCCAACCCTACCATTCTATGATTTTATGAAATGCTTTGTCATGGATACATTTCAGACTGAACGCAAAGCTTTAATTTAAGAGGACCAAATTAATTTGGTGCCTCTTATTCAACACTATGACATTACGTACTATGACACTGAATTCTGGAAATCATTTCATGGTGCTTAATCCCACAAACATGGAGGGAAAATCTGGCAACTGTCTTCCACTTTCTTGGGGTATTCTGAATAAATTTCAGTTTTATACTCCTTGTCTGGTAATTGCAAGGCCACACAGTGAAAGAGAGAGGCACTGTGTATTTCCTTTTATGAATCTGAGAACCATTTGCAAGGTGATACCATACTATTGACCATCTCTCTTACAGGTATAATTAGATACAAAAAGCTACCAAAGCTCACCCTTGTTTAATAGTTTCTGTGCATAAATACATTTTTCTTGCAAACGCTCAAGAGCAGAAACATTTGTTTTGAAGAATACAGTGATGAATGGTATGCAAAGGACCAAGTATTCTATGAAACATTCTCTCAAGTATAGAAACAACATTCCTTATAATCCTCAACTAACAAGAGTTTATGGTGTAAGACGGACATCTGAGTAGAACCATCCAGTTGTTACTAAAGAGCTCTGAGAGGATGAGCGACAAAAACTGTGAAGCTCTCACATCCCTTCGGTTCACATGTTGCTCGTGAAAGCTCTTCAGCTGATACAAATGAAACAAGATGGACTTGAAGTAAACCTTAAACTTATTTTGAGCAAATTTCTATTACTCAAATCTACAGGAAGCAAATATAACTCAATGTTATTAATACATATAGAAAAGTAAAAAAAGCAAGTACCTTTGGTTAATTTTCATAAAGTGCTCCTTAGTTACTGGAGGCACACCATAACAGCAAAGAAATTGATAAGACAGCTAAATCAGCATAATGCCACCACACACATAAAAATTCTGATCAAATCCCAAATTCACTCTAATACCCAATAAAACGGAATTTGTCTCTAATTTAGGTAGTTATGCTTTTACACCCTATCAAAGTTTATCATCTTCTTAGACAAAAAACCAACCAACCAAACAAACAAAACCAAAGAAGATAAGTCACTTCTCATTTGTTTGCTAAGAAAAAGACACCATTACTACTTAATATTTTACAAACATATCCCCATTTAAGTAATTTACCAGAGAGCAAATACATTTATGAAATATATCATGCAGCGGAATGAACCAATCTCATGTGTCTTTAGTCAACTCACATCTGTCTCAGTCAAAATAAAAGTCAGAGTCAACTAACACTTAAATACCCTGGGAGAAGCCATTGCACATATATATCTAGCTTTCAAAACAGATACAGCTAAAAGAAGCTGTGGCAGTGCTTGAAGCACAGGAAGAAAAATAGATACCACTTCTTTTATAAAATGAGTCAGCACAGAACCATTTTGGAGTTTTGTTTTGGATTTTTTGTTGGTTTTAGCACAGACGTCTTGGAAGCTGGATGTCAGCTTCACTATTAAGGGCTAACCTCTCCCACTTCTTATGGAGAAAGTAATAAGGAATGCAACAGAAAATTCTGTCTGGGTATTGAATCAGAGAAGCAGAGGCAGGATCAAGCAAGCAAAGGATCTGATGAGTGGAACTTACCAGTACACAATCATTCTTCTGTCCAGAAACTGACAACATGAAAAGTGCTGTATTATCACTTAATATATGAAGCACCATCTCCTCTGCTCTCAGGTAGGATATGGCTAACTACCACAATACTTTTAATATCTTAGATGAAAAATTGTGTCCATGGACTATGCAGGAATAGAAGACCATACATATTAAACCAAAACACAAAGAGATTTCTTCTAGAAATCAAACCATTTCTGGAAGCAAATACAGTTTTACTCTTTTGATGTTACTTTTTTTTTTTTCTTTCTATTTTATGTCTTCAGCCATAGCACAGGCAAGAGCAAAAACACACGTCTGTATGTGAGCAGCTTTTCACTGTGTTAAGTGCCCCAGTGAATGATAGGTGTTTTTTTTTTTGTTTGTTTGTTTCTGTGTGGTTGGGGTTTAAGCACTCTGGTGGGCCACAGACAAAAGGGGGAAATGGCTTTATTATTGGAAAGTACTCGTTTACACGCTGCAGCCTATCGTGTGAGCTCACGATAGAACACTACAGTGAACAGAGAGCCGGTTTTGTTCTCCAGGCAAACTGCGGTGTCGAAAGCTAGGGAAGCAGTAACAGCGAAATACAGCGTTTCTGAAACTAGGAAAACGTATCTGAGGATGTGCTGCGGGCTAGCAGCAAGGTTTCACTCAAGATAAAAGAAACACTGTCGGGTTTCCCCCCACAAGACGGAGCCCACGCCACACCCGCAATGTCGGGACGCGCTGCCTCCGCTTCACAGAGCACGGGAGCGGACGTTCCCGCCGCCCCTCGGCGCCTGCGCGCCCTTCCCCGCCGCCCCGCCGCCCCGCGCGGGGCCGGCCTGCCCTCACGGCCGCTGCGGGCA
>WBNH01000025.1:17447-49134 GCA_013401255.1 Urocolius indicus | reverse complement strand
GCCGCGGTGCGGCGCCGGTGATGGCGGAGGCTGGCGGTGCCGCGTCCGCGCTGCATCGGCGGAGGGCGGCGCTGGGCCGGCGGCTGGCGGCGCTCCGGCTAGCGGGCGGCGAGGGTGAGAGGCCGGAGGAGGGTGGGGACGGGGCTGAGCCCTGCTTGGCGGGCCCGCCCCGCCCTCTGCTGCCGGCCCGCCGAGTGCGGCCGCCGAGGCAGCTGCTGGGGGCGGCGCTCCTTAGTCGTCCGGAAAGATGCAAGAGCCCAGGAGTGCTGCGGCCGTGCAGGCGCGGGCTGCCGTCGGGAGGCGCGTCTGTGCAGCACGTGTCCCCGCGCGTCAGCACGTGTCCCCGCGCGTCAGCACGTGTCCCCGCGCGTCAGCACGTGTCCCCGCGCGTCAGCACGTGTCCCCGCGCGTCAGCACGTGTCCCCGCGCGTCAGCACGTCGGGCTCTTGGTCCGTGGCATCTTTGCTTGGTTTTGCAACAACCGGGACGTTGCCGTGAATCCTCTTCATTGAGCTGTGCAAAGTGCGGCTGAATTATTCAGACACTCTCTTAGTTACTACGAGGACGGGTAAACCCGTACGGACTTCAACGGCAGAGCATGGCGAGTCCTGCTGGGCGTTGTTTCAGTGCTAAGGAGGTGTTGTATTCTTCCTTTAGATGCCTTCTTGGCAAAGGGTTCTGCTACTCTGGACAAAGTGGAGGGTCTCTGCAATGAAGGGAATGAACATCCTTCTACGCTTCTGCGGCTCTATGCTCAGGTACTACGTTTAAAGCGTTAAAATAATCTGCTGCGGCAGGGTATGGGAGGAGGCTGGGTGTAAAAAAGAGGGCGTAGCAGAAAGGATCTTGAACATCTGCGAAGCCGAGGGCTGGTTTTGCCTGGATTCTAAGGTAACTTGGAGCTAATAATGATTGTGCTAGTATCATTAGAACAGGTTACATTCACCGCCATCAGTCTTACAATACTTTTAACTTGCGTGTTGGTTTTTTTTTATAAACTCGGTCTTAAAAAATTAACTTAAAATTGTAATGTTTTATGAGCTGTGGCAAGTTTGTATTTTAGTGCACGCCACCACGCCCGGTGTTTTACTGGTCACGTGTGTGCATTGTGTATCTTCTTGTTTTCATAGGCTGTCTTAGACATTACGTATTTTGAGGAAAACCAGCTTGTGGATGAAGATTTCCCAGAAGAATCTGCCTTGCAAAAAGTTAAAGAACTTATTTGTATTCTTTCAGAACCAGAAGACCTAGTGAGGGAATGCAACATAAGTGAAGAAGTGAGTTAATTCAGCAAGAGAACAAATTATTTCATAATTTAAAATTTAAAGTCTGAAACAGGCTGGTAGTATTTTTATTTTTGATGGACGGAATTTAAGATCTTTTGAAGAATTCTGAAGTCTTATTTGTAGTATTTAAATAGTGATTTTTTTCAAATAACTTACTGCCTGCTCAGAATTTTTACTGCTAACATTTCATGATTCTATGTGCTTTTGGCAGCTTACATGGAAAGTTTCAGGCTTATGTCTGCAGCCGCTGCTGTGATGTACAGCTTCTAAAGCTTCTAAGAGACTTATTGCAACGTTGTTTGCATGCGTGTGTATGTGGGGAGTTTTGGGTTATCCTAGTTTTGGATTAGCCCAGTTTGTTGGATTTTATTTCAGCCCATCGACATCCTTGGTGCAGAGTTGTTAGAATGTCTTTACTGGAGGAAAGGAGCTCTACTTTACATGTATTGTCATACAGCAAAAGAAAGAAGTGAATGGCTACGAGAAAACACCCCCATATTAAAAAAGGTAAGAGAGATTAAAAAGCTTTGTGAGCATGGGAATATAGTTTTAAAGTTTTCCTCTTCACTTTTGAAATATAATGCTTCTAATTGTCTTGTAAATAGGGGTTTTGGGACATTAATAGTGAGAAATATTTCTGACTATCATTAAATTAATCAGAACTTATCTAAAAGGGTGAGGTTTTTTTCCTCTTTTGTTTTTTTTAACTGTGCTCAGTGTCTTAATGATGGAGTTCATTACTTGATGAAGATGCTTGACTTTAGATGCCCTCTTCAGGTAAATGAAGATGTTTTTCTTCAAGATAAAGAGACAGCTAGATTACTCAGTGAAGGTAAAAAACCTCAACAACTCTAAAAACTCCACAACCTGCTCTTCTTAATAATTGCTCCACATTATAAACAGCTTTATTTTGTATTTTTTGTTGTTTGACTTCCTTTGTATTCAAAACCTTACACTTTTTGCAACAAGAAGAACAAAGTAATAGTTGGGACAGATAAACAGGCATTAGTGCTCTGTCCACATTTTTGAGTATGCTGCAAGAAAGTGAACTGAAGTAATGCATGTTTTCTACGCAGTGTGTTTTACAGCTGTGCCGTTCTCAGGTGACAAATGTTGAAAGCATAAACACGACTGCAGAGGGTGCTAGATGTTCACATGTTAGTCTTTCTGTTCAGATCTGGGGGAGCACAAATACCGACACAGGATTACTGGCTTGATTCAGGTAGGAAGTACATGCAGAATGGGTTAGTTTGGGCAAACTCGTTATCTGTTTTCCACTTTCTGTAGCTTAATGTGAAGGGCATTACTATCATACGTCAACGTGAGGATCTGAAGCTGCATCCAAATCAGTGTGATGCAGGTAGGGTGATGCAGAAGGAGGGGATTCATAAGGTGAAGCATCTGGTGCTGAGGACACTGTCCAAGTTGTACACACTCAAAGCTAGCTTCGCTCTGGCTGTTGGTAAATGGAGCACCTTGCTTAATTTCATCAGAAAGTGAGATTGCTTGACTCAACAGTGCCAAGCCGGGTTAAGTAACTGCTTTGTAGATGTATTTAACAGGAATTGTTTTTTCAGTGACTCTGGACACGTCTGTGGCTTTCTGTTCGAACACTAAGGCTGCTTCTGGTTAACTTCAGTTAAGGTGATGCTCAAACAGCATCTTCTTTTAGGCTGAAATTGCGGGAGGCACAGAAGTATTTTAAAATAGGCACGAGTATGCATAATTATGCTTAATGGGTTGTAAAGAAATACTGGAATTCTCTAAGGTAAACAGGCAGACACAAGTATCTGAGTAATATTTACATGGCAGTCCAAAAGATTTGACATTATCCAGGGGCAAAATGGATAATGAGCAAGGCCTTGATCTATGTTCTCTTCCAGGCAGCGTCAGTCATGTCATAGTTAAAATTTGTGGTTTTATAGTACCCCTTCAATAGATTTATGCTGCCTTTTAGGTTTTGTGGGGTATTTTGCCACTATCACTGAAAAAACCCAACCTGCAGTTCGCAAGCTATGTGTGCTTCAGCAGAACGATAAAATACTTGATCTAAATTATTTTTGCAGGTATATTTAGTGATACTCACTTACTGGCAATGATGTACAGCGGAGAAATGTGCTACTGGGGACTGCAGCACTGTGGAGAAGAGTCGCAGGAAAGCCTTGAGATGACTAGTTCCATCTCTGATGGTGACCCGAGTTACAGATCATGCAGCCTGTCGCTGGATTTCCGAGAAACAGGCAAAAACATGTTAACGAAGTATGTGTCTGTATGTGAGGGACCTTTAAAAGGCCAAGGGTGGAACACAACAACTGCAGAACAAATGTTGTGTTACTTCATGAAATCCCACGACTGAAAATAAGCCGCTTTGCCTGTTTGTGTCCGAAGAGCACGCTTGGAGGAGGTGATCTCTGCTTCCAGCGTCTGACCGTTCTTACCCAAGTGTATGCTTCTGTTGCATTAAAAACACGCGTTCGAAGAACGCTTGGAGTACACGTCCAAAGTGTAATCGAGCATTTGTACAAAAGCACAAAAAAAAACCCCTCAAAGACTGTGGCATAACGTGCCGTGCAAGGATGACAGTCCCTCGGTCCTGCCTTGCCTGCAGCGATGGCTGCCGGCGGAGCCGAAGAGCGGGGAAGTTTGGAGGCTGCTGTGTGGAGTCACCTCCGGGAGCGACGGACGTAGGGAACCCGCGAACGCGGCGCTACCGCCGCATTCGCGGGTCCCCTACGTCCATCGCTCCCGGAGGACGCAGAGGAGGTGAGCGCTTTGCAGGCGCTGCTGGTGAGTAGGGCCGGTCTCTCTGTCTGTGTGTGTGTGTGTGTTTGTGTTTGTGTGGGAAACTCAGCGTCCCACCTGGCTGCTCAGTTCCTGGGTTGTTAAGCCGCAGCTCTCGGTGGTTTTTTCAGATCGATGTATAGCTGAACATCATGTCTTTCCTCTCCCCCCATGATCTGTGCCGTTTGGGAAGCACGAGTTGTTATTGGAGGGCGGCTGTGCAAGATCCATTGTTGGGGAGGTATTTTCTCCTGAGGGATCTCCCCTTTTGGACATCTGTTGATTGGAAATCGCTCCCGGATGTGGAGATTTTTAATAAAGCTTTTTTTCAGAAGGCAGTGATAATGAGCTGTATGATTACATGGCAGTGTAAGTATCTTCACAGTAAATGATTTACAGTCTCTCTACAGCAGTGATCTCAACCCACAGGCATATTTCATATTTACAGCAGTAAAACTGCTGCAAGCCACTGCTTAAATTACAAAATATTTTGGAATTTGTTTTGGAAAAAAACCCCATTTCCTGTTGTTCGACAGTTTGGTCATCTCGTTCTGTTTGGAATTCAAGAAAAATATAAAACATTGTAAAAAAGGTCAAAGGTAGTGGTCCAAAAAAAATTACAGCTTTTTGTAAACTATGCCACAGTAATACAGTCATCTCAGAAGCTCTGCATACTGTTGGTCTTGGCTCTCAGTGCAGTGCTGAATTATTCCTTGTGTTAATAAAAGTACTAAGAAGTCTTCAAACTACAGTAAATGTNAGTCCTCAAACTACACAAAATGTTACTTCCCCCCCCCCCCGCCCGACATAGGGAAAAAACCCAAAGTTTTTTTTTTTTAATGTGCACAGAATAACAAGTAGTAGTGCATTAGTGCTGATGGTCAAAAGCCAGAAGGCAAAGGTTTCAGCTAGTTTAGTTGATCAGCATAGCAGTAATCATAATGTATTTGGACACATAATGTAGCTGAGAAAAGCTCCTAAGACAAGCAGATTGTTCTGTGGGTGTGTTTTTTTAAAATGTCATTCAATTATCTTAATTAATTTTCAGAGGATATTTTATGGTTTTGGTGGTTTTTTTTAAATTTATTTTGAAATTAAATATTCCAAAGGTGATTTCCTGAAACTCTTGCTTTGTGATAAGTGCACTAACCTCTGCGGTCTCTATACCCTTCATCCCCATTTTACAGAACGGAAAGACTCACTGAGAATCTGAAGTGCAAAATATGTACTGCTTTTGAACGTTAGATTTAAATCTCTTCAGGTCTGAATACTTCAGAGCGTCACGTGTATGACACCACCTCTATGACAGGTTTCCATTGTGTCTGTTGGCACTTGATGGTTTTCTGGTTCAACTGAAGCATCTCAGTTTGGGAACAGAGGAGCACACTTAACGAAAGGAAATATTTAAGGAAATACTAAATTTCCTTGAAGTGATTTGTCCAGTAGCAGCCTACCATAATCACAGTAGCAAAAGACTGAAGCTGCTTCTCTGGGATCTCCATCAGTTCTATGACTGTCACTTCTTTCCCCTGATTACCAAAGCCTGTTCATGCATTCCAGCTTCTGCAGCCAAATAAATCACAGAATCAGGGAATCTTAGCCTGCAGACAACAGCTGTTTCCTTTCACAATAGGCATTCTCTGTACCTACAGAGGAAATGGTCCCTTTCCAGTGGAGTTACCTGTTTCATAGTTAGTAAACACAGGTTCGACATGCACTCAAAGTTTTGTATTTTTAATATTTTTTATGTTGTGTGTGACCCACCAGCTTTGATGGTATTTTACCAATATTGTGTATTCAGCGAGGGTGGGGGAAGTTGTAATTTTACTTTCTTTTATTTTTTTTAAAGTAAACTAAAAAATGTATAGTTGCAAAGTGTACTAAAGCTCCAAAAAGTCAGTTTGAAAGTTTGGAGTTTGAAAGGACTGATGCCTTTACTTGCTTTGTACTGGTGCTAGAAGCCCTCAGTTTGGAACTTTTAACTTGTGCTTGAGTTGGACCGGTAACAAAGCCCGAGAAGTGTGGCTGCTAAATCCATTTTCATTGTTTAATACCTCTTCTGTATTTTGAGTTTAATTTCTAGTTGCATCTATTTTACACAGATACAAAAAAAGCTGTCCTCAGAGTAGAAGAAGTTTGAAATCCAGCCATCCCCGGCATGGGGCTGTGACTTCCTTTTTGCAGTCCCTGGTCACTCACACAGAACCCCGCTTTGCTATGTTTGGGCAGGGTTTGGAAGAGCTGGACGAATCTTTAGTGCAAAGATGATGACGTGTCCAGAAATTCTGCTGGTGGCTGGCCTGCCTCAGAGAGAAATTCATGGTAATGCTGGTTTGGGGGTTTGACTTTCTTATTTTCTAAACAGATGTAGCAGACCAAAACCCCCATGTCTTTGGCAGAGAAGTGGAGGAAAGGGAAGCTTTTTTTGTCTCCTTGAAACTCAATAGCTTAATGGTGAAAAAAAAAATTTTCTCTCTTTGCGTTAATTCAGAAGGATAAATGCACTGAATATTTGAGATAAAATCACTGCAGCTGTAATTTTATGATTACATTTTCATGATGTCAGAGGGATCATTCTGCTGCTTGTTTCAATCCGGAATGGCAGTCAAGCCTGCCATTGTAGTGGCTAAATGCAGGTAGTTTTCTCTAGAAACTGCTTGCAGTAAGTTGCTCAAAAACACACCCGTGTCTTCATACAGGAAGTCAAGACTGATCCTTTTATGATTCAGTCTTGTGGTGTGAAGTGGTGTGAATTTCATTTGGAAGAGTTGTAGGAGCAGGTGAAGGATTTTTTTTTCACTGTTTAAAAATATAGTTTTGAATATCTGTAATTTCACTTCAGTCCAAACCAGAGGCAAAAGATGTATTACTTTTTTAATGATGTTTATTTCCGTTAGTTAAATTGAATTTATAGAAAGCATGAAAACATGATTTCTTTTTTGTCTCACATCCTTTTCAGTACAGTTTGTCAGAAACAGCCTAGAGCCTTTGCTATGGCAGTTTCAACTAATAAACACAAGTCTAGCTCCTCTTCAACTTGGTTTTCTAGGGTCACGTCAAAATATCAGAAATGCCCCGTTGTTTTCTTTAAACGCTGTTGAATAGATTTTAATTAAGTTAATAGTCTGGTCATTTAGAGCATGTATAAAATTCCATTGTTAAATAGTAAACGTGCTACTCTGAACAGCAACAACTTGGGCTTACAATATATCCATTTTATAGCACTGCTGCTTTTTCAGCCTCTTGCTTAGTTGTATTTAGTAACCAAGTAGTTGTAATTTTGTATGTTTGGGGTTTTTTTTCACCTGTAGGAATTGGATCAGGAGTCAGTTTTCAGTTTAATAACAACCAAAAATTCAATATTCTGACGTTGTATTCGGCCACTAGGTAGGTTCATTTTACACTACCACCCCGCCCCATACAGTTTATTGTTTATTTCATATTTTTATTGATGTTTTTGTTGTGTGTTTTTATATGTGCATTAACACACTTGGATATCCCTTATAAACTGAAGCTTCAATGTATGTCTTCACTTTTCCTTTCCTTCTCTAACTGCTAAATTTTTATGTGGAAGTAATAAACCTTTTCCAAACCTCGTACATGGCAAGTGGGTGTAACAAATGCATAACAAGTGCTTCTGTCCCTCCTGGTACCTTGATTATTTCCATTTTGAAATGCTATATAAACTTGTCCTAAGGTGTATTTTTATTTATATCTTGCAGATTGCTAGCCATCTATATATGTGCTCTAGGAAAGAAGAGGGAAGAGGGAGGGTGCAGGGAGAAGTGAAGCCATTTTGTTGGCCCGGGATGTTTTTCTGTGCCTTTCCTGTGCTGACTAGGGTCTTGAAATTGTGTTTTTGCAACCTCATTTAACCCAACTACTGAAATATTTCAATATCTTCCAGTGTGGAAAGGAGGAGAGCAAGGGCAGAGCAAGCTGTTGCTGTGAATAAGATGTCCTGCCAAGAGAACAGCATCGTAGGGAATCAGCAAGCTGCGCACTACAGTGTAATAGCTCAAGTGAAAAAGGTGTGCGAAGTAGTTGATGGATTCATTTATGTTGCTAATGCAGAAGCTCATAGAAGTAAGAAGTTTTTCTTTATTGTTTCATGTTTTGTGAATGATTGGAATGTCATAAAAGATTGCAAAGAATTTGTGATACATCAAAACCCGTGTTCTGATGCTTTCAAGATCTGCTTCATTACAACTGTTTTTTCATGGTTTATCCAGTTGAAGAGGTCTCTTATCCTAGAAACCGTCTCTCGTCTCCCTGTAAGGGATTATGCCTTTTTTTGTTTGTGGTGAATACTGACAGGGTTGCTATTTAAGATACACGCGGGAAGTGATCTGGCTTAAAAACAAAACAAAACAAAAAAACCCACAAAAACAATGAAAAAACCACCAACAGCTTCCATGAAAAAATAAACCAAAAAACCCCCCCCAAACCTAAAGAAACTCTGGGCCTGGGTTTCTTATTTGAAATACATAATTTGAAGAAGCCTGAAATGCATTGATGGTGGTGTAATAACCCAGAAAAAGAACCTTCACCCGCAGAATTGCAGTTTAAGATGCAATTATTTGTAATCAGGATGGTTCTCTAAGAATAATCCAAATACCTCTTGTGTTAATTGTCTTTGCATTCATAAACTTTAAATGGAGGGAAAGGACAAGCCCAGAAAAGAAGAAGGTACAAAATAAAAAAAGGTGAAAGAATATACTAAGGGAAAAGTACAGTCAGTAACAAAGAGCCATGGAGAGCTTTAAGTAACATCTGTGTGTGAGATGAACATTGATGTGACAGGAATGCAGATAATCCAGCTTTGTGATACGGGAAACCAGGTAATTTGACCATGTCCCTTCCAGGCTTCTGTTTCCTCATCTCTGAAATCTTAAATTTATTTGAAAAATATTAAAAAAAATACTTTGTATTGTGATTTCCATGTATTTAATAGCCATATATTAAAAATTCTTCCTTAAGAGCATGATCGTCAAGAGGAACTGGCTCGTATTTTGGCCATGATTGATCCAGCCCGTGGGCCTCCCAACAGACCTCTGCTGGTTTTGTCTTGTGTCTCTCACATTGGTGTGGAAAGAATTCCGTGTGTTTACTTGGCACATCAGCTGCAACTAAATCTGCTATGTCAGCCCTGGATGGTATTTGCTTTTAAATCTTTATTTTCTGTTTCCCTGTGGCTTAAATTTAATTTAGGCTTATGATAGTTCCTGAACTGTAGCTGCCTGCAAGTGAGAAGCATTCAACACCAGTACACAAGCTCTACACTTAAGTGAAGAATTCAGTTTCTCTGGTCCTCTAAGATGAAGCAGTAGCTGATCTGGAGACAAGGAGCTCAATGGCTTGCCCCAGGGCACACAAGAAACTTCAGATGGAGCCAGAAGGTGAGCAAGGTTGGAATACTGGTCTTGACAGGAGTGAGGAAGCTTCAGTTAATTTAAATCTATGACTTGAGGCTTTGGACACAAGGGAGATTTTTTTTTTCCACCAGTTTCAGCAGACTTAACTGTGACTTGCTTGATGTAACATATTGTGATTTTTCCAAATCAGTTTTTTATCTAACACGTAAGGTCCTGGTTTTGTCTTGTTTTTTATGTTTGTCAAGCACAGTATGTATCAGTATGGCTCAGTCACACGGGAATTATTTTTGGTGATGTTGTGTAGCCAAAGAATAATATGTAATCAGAAAAAGCAGAAGCCTGGTTTGACATAATTACTCTTTTTTTTCTTTTTCCCATAAGGAAAAGGGTAACAGGCTTTTTAAAAAACATACCACCTGTGGTAGCCACTTTATAATTCATTACAGAATCTGAGAATTTGAGAATTAATAATTTGCATTGAATTCAAAAGCTGGCAGTGTTTTTCCTTTAAGAATTGGTGAAGAATTTTCAAGTAGATTCTTATTCATGAAGTAAGTATAATGTTCCAGACTAGCTGATGGAATGATTAAGATAAAGTTCACCTCGGTATCAAGAATGCAGGGCTTTCCCAATGGCTCTTATAATTAATTTTGTAAAGAGTAGTGTTTTCTTTTTGTACCTTACTCTTAAGAATCTTTTTTTTTTTTTTTTTTGGTTACCTAGAGACCTTTAAACCAATGAAAAAAATTAGATTTGATACTAGGATTTCTGACTTCAAGGGTAGACACGGTGTGAAGCTAAACTGCTGTTAGGTCCTGTTACCTGTTATCTCTGATGCATTACCTTTTTTTATTGTTTTTGCAGGTGCAGGACACTGTAGCTGCAACTTTAGCTGGATTGCTAAATGGAATAAAGTGGCTCCTGGAAGAAGCGAGTTGTAAAAATGCTCAGTAATGATTCTGTGTTGTTTTTCTGCATAGAGACTTTGGTGTTTCGCAGTTCAGATGAAGTGACAATCTTGTCCTGTGTCAGAAGGGGTGTTTAAAAGGCAAACCTGCATATATTTCACTGCATGTACTTAAACAGTCTTCCAACTGTAGTCCTGACTAAGAAGTGCAAGTAGGGTTGCTTGTATTCCAGCAGCTGAATGAGAAGTGATTGGAGGTGGGGGGCGCAATCTGTGTGGTTTGTTTTTTTTTTTTTACTTTCTTTCAAACTAGATGCAGTCTTTTCTCAGTATATCTGTTGATTTAATGTCTTCTGTAAATATACCCAATAAAAGGTTAATTTGCTGGCACAGCCCTGTGGCACGTATCACACATTTAGTAAGTATATTCATTGGAGATCTTGACAGCGATCGTTCCCAACCAAAAAGTATACAGTGTACGTTGTACAGCCAAAGGTTATCAGAAAGACAGAGTACTCAAAAGAGTAAATTCCCTTCTATTTTTTTCCAGAAGCAATATTTAGAGAAGATGTAACATCTGCATGAGAATTGTTGCCCCAGACCAAAATTCCTAGAAGCAAACAAATGAACTACTTTGTATTGCTTGATTTATTAACCTTCAGCATCTTGTGCTTTTGTTGCAGTGAAATTATTAGCTTGAACTGTGATCACATACCTGTGTTGTCATGAATAAATGTTAAACAGAATTACCAGTACTTCAGGACATTTATTTAATACATGGTGTCTGTCAGCCACTCAAAGAGTTGTGGGCTTTTGCAGATACGAATTGTAGTTGGCTTGAAATTTTCTACACAGCCACAAATATTTTTATAAAAAGATAAACACCATTTTGGAGCTGGGATTGCATTTTCCATTTTGATGTCTTTCAGAATAGGCCTAGTCTTCTCGCTTTTAATTACTCAGAAACTTCCCTTGGATTTCTTGCCTGTGCTTCTGTTTGCTTTGTTCTGGGTTTTTTTGGGTGTTCTGCTCTCTGTGGAAACGCAGTAGTCTCATCATCTTGTCTTGGGAGACAAATGACTACATGGTGCACATTCTGTGCCCTCAATCCAGTGTGTGTGTGTTGTGCTGAACACAGCTATATCAGAGCAATTCCATTTGAGATTTTTTGTTGTTGTTGTTGTTGTAATGAACTAGTACAGGCACAGGAAGTGTCTTTTTTTTTTTTTTTTTTCCTCCCCATCTTTATACTCAATTAGTTCAGTTTCCAGATGTTTTTGTATGTGATCTTATCTTTAAAGGGAAAATCCATGGGAAGCAAGACTATGATAATTCTGTGGTTGGCCTTTTTTTCTTTTTTAATAGGGTGTGTATGCTTGGCCCTTTAAAATACAGAAGACACTGAAGATTTGTGAGTACCTGGGGGAAAATTCCACACTTGTGACTGTGTGTGTGTGTGTGTGTGTGGCTTTCCTGCCAATCATAATAATTGTGTAATGATCTATGGGAAGATGGTTGACTGCAGCAACTTGTATCTATGTTAGCTACTACAAATACGGGATTTTAAGGCAAGATTCTCTTTCTGCTTTCTTTGTAAGGAATAAATTATTTTTTAAAGAATGATGTTTCCGGTCTTTCTCTGTGTGTTAGGCTTTCCTGCATGCCTGCACATGCATGCACACAGTGTCTGCAGTCATGCTGTTGTAATAAAACAAATTGTGGTGGTTATCTTTAGCCATTAATGAACAACCTGTTTCATT
Source organism: Urocolius indicus (assembly GCA_013401255.1). Lineage (NCBI taxonomy): Eukaryota > Metazoa > Chordata > Aves > Coliiformes > Coliidae > Urocolius > Urocolius indicus. Next base: position 37,025 of record WBNH01000025.1, on the reverse strand, counting down.
AACAGATGTTAATTTGATGTCATTTAAAAGGTCAAGATAATGTAGCATATGTAATTTTTCTTAATCTAAAGAACATCAGCTATGTTAACTTAAATACAAGATAACTTAAAGAACTATGAGTTTTAAGGATGCAGGGTAGGAAACAAACACGGAATTGAGAGGCCCTTATAGCCACAGAGCTCCAGCACTCTAAGGACAGCAGAGCTGGCGGTGGAGGGGCTTGCATGGCTGAGCGCTATGGTGGGTTAGTCCAGGCACAGGGAGTGTGTGTTCATGCTGTGCCAGGGAGCAGCTTAGATAGAGCACAGGGGTATGCTTTGGAAGGGGCAACCAGCCTAATGAGAATTCATATGCCCAAATAGTTGCAGGGTGAAATTGTGTTTGGCACCACCTTTCAGATTTCACCTAAACCACTTTAAATTCCCAACTCTGCTGAGTTTTGAAGTATAGTAAGTCAAGTAAGCTTAGAACTTCATTTGTTACAATTCAAAATTAATTGGACATGGAGGATCAGAACATCACCAAAATGTATTTTAAAATTTTTTTTAATACAAACCCCACGTATAGGCATTTGCATTTATCGCAGAAGGTGCAATTGTGATGAGTCTCTAAGATTCACCAGGATCTAGATCCCAGAAGTCTTCCTGTGTTTGGGATGAAGGATTCTAACAGTGCTAGAAAGGAAATCACTTCCTGCCCACTGAAGCAGGATGTTTATCTGAAGAGTGCTCACAAAAAAACGCTCCTGCGAACGGAGCGGCCCGGGGCGGGTTGGGGGCTCCAAGCGGCAGCAGCGGACTGAACCCTTCTCTTCCCCGCGGCTCCAGAGAGGAGCTATGGCTCGCTGGCTGTCCCACTGGATGGCACTGCTGATCCACATCACCCACGGATCCTTACACCCTTTGCCGAAACTGGTTCAATGAATTAATTTTGCTTCCTTCTCAAATGTGGCAGCAAGCACTGGCTGTTATAGAAAAGCCTATGAGACTATCAACACGTTTTTACGGTCTCTTAAGGACGGGATATACTGCCCCATGTTTTAATCTGTTTGATATCAATGTCAAGAGAGTGTTAAATGCTGGCATCATTGCAAAGTGATTGATACTTTAGTCTGTGATTTAGTTTGGTTTTGGTGGCATTTTAGCACTAATGTTTCTGGATAAATTATTTTTCTTACTTGAAAGTGTAAAGAAATAATATTCTTTGGACAATTACAGAAGATGATATTGCAGCTAGAGCTTGTACTTAAATCTCAGGACAGAGGGTGTTTGCACACATGCTCTCGGTTTCCTCAGGAGGACGAAGCTGCAAATCAAGAATATAGGTAGATGCATAGCTGGGATGTTCAACAGGCAAGACAGAGCAAACAAAAAAAAATACACTGGATCTGGATAGAGGTCTATATTTATGAACCAGTGAGATTACATTACATGCCATGCTAGCTCACTCCTCCTCCAACACTACCTTTGCTTTGTCTAACCTTCCCTTTCCAGGAGGGAGGTCACAGCTGGTCCAGGGTCAGACAGAAAGTCCTGTTCATTTGTGCTGTGCAGCTGCTGGCAGGTACCAGTGTGTACATTACAGGCCAAAGTCCCTGGGCAGGTGCTCCAACTTCTTAATCAACTGAGTAGCCCTTCTCTGGGTTCTCTCTAGTTTGTCTCTCACATACTGCAGTGTCAAAACTGGACATCTTGCTCCAGATTAAGACCCTCAAATCAAAGGCAGAGGGTGATGAACACTTGTCTTCAATGTAGCTCAGTGCATATTTATGACAGTGTGGGCACACTGCTGAATCCAGGTTGTGTGGTCTGCCAGGAGCTTAGGTCTCATTTGCAGAGCAGAGCTGCACCCAAGCCAGTCAGCCTCTGGCCTGCATTGGTGTGCACTGTGTTCCCTCCCAGGTGCAGGACTTTGTGTCTGTCTTTGCTCAACATTTGGAGGTTCCTGAAGCACCTGTTGGCCCATTGAATGCACACTTACATTCTGAGTGTCCCCACACGAGAAGCCTAGTGTCTCTGGGAACGTTGTCCCTGCACATGGCAACAGGCAGAAACAGTCACATGATGGACAAGAGAACAGCCATTTAGACTTCTCCTGAAGGATGAAATCAATCAAACCATCTGCTTCATCAAAAAAGTTGAACAGTACTTGTCTTGGAACCTCAAATAAGTTCCTCTGTAGTTTGGCAAATTGCTGGAAGACAAGAGCTCTAAGCATGAAAGGCTGATGTGATCTCAAAAGTACATTTTGCTAGGCTCTAAAAAATGTTGCATTGTGAAATGATCCCGGTGTCAACACAGAAACACCTACTGTATTTATTAAATTATTTAATATTACTGTCTGCAAAGTGGTAATAAACTCTCTTGTTTGCTCTCAGGAGTGGCAATCAAACAACCAAAGTAGGTAGAGGGTGACTGAGGAAATGAGGGCTATATGTCTTCATCAATAGTGTTCTGTTGATAAAGAGATATCATTCTGGTGTGACATCTTCCATTTGTCTTCCACTGACTTGAATTATGAAGGTGATTCGACAGCCTGATGTCAGGGGAGACACATTGCCGAAATGCAAACATATAACGGCTCTTCTCCAAGAACAAAACCAAGCCTTCTCCTCTGCTTCAAATCAAATCCAGCTTGTCTTTTATGGAAGACTTTTACAGAAGTTTCCAAAACAAATGAAAGAGAAACAGCAGTTGCTTTGAAATGATTCCTCTAAGATGATATTCACAGCCACTTACCTTTGAAATTCAGCTAGCTTGATCTTAAATGGAGTTTTAAAAATACCTTTAATTCATGTCAAAGCAATAGTTTAAATTTGACCTGCATATGTGCTAAACGCAAAATTCTGGGGGTTAAATGATTTCAAATTTTGTTGTGAATCTAGATCACAAGGATTTAGCTAAACAAGTTAGCTGGGAATCATTTTTCTTTAGAATGTACCTTTCATTCATCACACGACTAAACCTCACATGCTACAGAGTAAGAATCAGCTGATATAGCTGTGCATTAGGCTGTTTTTTAAAAGTACAGGCTACTTGCAACAAAATAAATCCAATTTGCAAGACTACTTAATAAAAATACTCAAAGAATCTCATGGGGTTTTTTTTCCAAAATTAGAAAGGCAAGTTTTGCAAAACATTCGTTACTGAGATCAAAGAGCCTAATTACCTGATTACTGCTGCATTGAAATAAAACAAGAGAGAAGAGTGAGTGTATTCAATAAGCAGTTGAATTGTGCACTTGGGTTCCTGCATTTTTCAGTCTTTTGCTGAAACGGAGTGCTGCTGAGCTGGTATCAACATCCTTCTTTTCATTTGATAGACTTGAACTGCTTTTAGACTCATTAAAATAAAAAAAAAAAAACTTCTCCCAAATACTGTTTTTTAAACTTCCTTTTCACCACAGGATGTGAATTGACTTAAGTCATCTGACATACAGACACACAATGAGACCTTTTTACCTGATCAGTTCTCTGATCACTTGTTCCAGTTACAAGCAGCTAATAATTTAGAAATAATCTGAAAACTAAATAAGTTAGAGGAAGTACTGGTGCAAAGATTTTTAGGAGTGTCTTGGTATGCCTGAGTATTTCCTAAAGGTGAAATAGTTTGAAGATCCAGCTTAAAAGAAGGCATTGGAAACTGCTGCCGCAGTAACCAATAGAATTTGTGGTAGGCACCCAAAATCAATAATGGAATATTCTGGCTATAACTCAAAAACCTGATACTGACATTCCCACAGTGCCCATTGTCTATGGATATCCCTACTGCCACCTGAGTCACCCCCCTTAAGTCTCACACGCTGAGCATAAGCCTGACAGCCAGCTTCCTGCCTTACTTTCCCGCAGGGGTATATTCCATGTATCCCTGGTCTCCAAGCAGTGTAGCACAGCAGTTTCCTTCCTGCTCTGTTACTCTGCACACCAAATTAATTTCATTGGCTTGACCTGTGATTATCTGAGCAGATGATTCTGAAATCAGGGGCGGAAGAAAATGTTGAGTTATGCTTCATCTGGAGCCAGATGAGAGATTCTGCACTCAGAGGTGCAGCCATATCCTAATCCTAATCCTAATCCTAATCCCAACCACATCCCAGGTGTATAAAGTTACCCCATACTTGGCCACACTGAATTGCATACACTAGGAGAAAGGAAGGTCTTAGAATATTTGATCCACATCCACAGTATTTCAATTGTCACGAACAATACTCTGTGAAATTCCTGAAGTCTGATCCTGTGTTACTGGTGAAAATGCTGCTGGTGTATTTATGTGCATTTATATGTTGCTAGCTTGATTTGCTCTTGTGCATATTGAAGTGGAATGGAGATATTTGGATACTTGAATATCAGCGTTGCCACACCATTGCCGACAATGGCAGAAAGGTCAAGTTGCTTCAAAAAGGCAGTTGCAACTTACCCAGAGATTGTCAGCCTGCATATTTATTTGAGGTGCAGGTAGAAGGTGACATGACAGCTAGGGCACCGCTCCTCAGAGTGGGTGTTTTCTTCCTGATGTATCTGTGAGATCTCTAAACAGACTGTCTACATTTGAAAGTTGTTACCAATTAGAGAATGAATTCAGAAAAAAAATTGCTCTTCCTGAACAATCATAAGTGAAGCCACTGTTATTGCAAAATAACACCACTTTGTTTATTCAAAGCGGGTTAAACTACACTTAGAAGGACATACGCCTGTCCTGGTTAAAGAGAATCAGCACATTGCATTTTTACTCAGGGATAAAATGTCATAAAACAGGTCCAGAATAATTTCACGAAAGGTAAGCCTTAAATTATAACGTCCTGTTAGACAAACAAATAATGCACTCTACAAAAGCAAATGCATTGAGCTACATCTTTTAATTATTTTTATTTCTTCCTGGATCAATGTTTAACACACTGTGATCATGGGGTCTCTGTGAAGCACACATTCTGGTGCCAGTAAGTTCTGAGCCATGCTTGCCTTATTCTTCAACTGCAGCACATAGCAATGAGATGCACTGCAGCTCTGTTTGTACCATTACAGTCCTGTATAGATGCTCGTTGCCAAGAGACTGAATTTTGAGTTTTATGTTTGTGGACTTGGGTCTAGAAGACACAGCTTGCACAGTCCACCCAGGGTGACAGCAAGTCATGAAAAAGAGCAAAGTTCCCTTGTCTCCTCCGAGTTGCCAGGGCACTGGACTGCACATAAAACCTAAAACTTGGTTCCAGTCATACTGTGCACTGGAGATGATTCAAAGCTATCTAAATAGAGTCTTCTTGAGAGTATCTACAGTTAGGGATTCAAAATACCTATACAGAAAGAAAGAGATGTATTCACAGAGAGCATTTCCAAAATCCTGTATTACTTTAGCATGTTGCAACACCATTACTCCTAAAGAATCTGATGTATGATATTTAATTCTTGTTTGGTTTATCTCTTTGAGACAGCCTGAAAGCCTTGGGTAAAAGAAGGGCTAGAGTCTCTCCCAGCTAATACTCTGCTTTTGTGTGGCCATTGGCAGTATTGTGTCTTACTCCTTGCTATCAATCACACACAGAGGACACAGGACTCCTCCCTCTGGGAAATTACCCCAATTGTTTGCAGAATAATAAGAGCTTCCTGTACAAAATTGTTTATTTTAAATCTAGGACATCAGACTGTGTTTGTGCCATAAATGTAATAGAGCCAGTGTTATTAGTCTTCTAATGTGCTTAGTATGCCCTGGAATCTGACTACAGACACAGATCCTTCAAATACCACACCTGTGGCATGGGTCATCAAAGTCAATAGTACTCACATGCCTGAAGTCTAGCATGTGAGCCTGCAAAATGTGTGTCTTGGTTTTCCTTCAGAAATGCTAAAGGATATAGTAATTCATTAAATTTGTTTCTTATTCAATTGAAATATTCTAACCAGACTACTTTTGAACCACTAGTTTTATTTGATTGTACAGATGTCATGGATTATTTAATTGTCACAAACTGAGCACTACAATTTTTCCAGTCCTGTGTTTGCCGGTTCCCCTCTATATAGAGCAAGAACCACACTTTGCTTACTTTGGGGTTTCTACAGTGATTTTTCCTGCTATAGCAACATGCTACTGTAGTTCAGGTGATTACTGACATAACTCAAACAGTCTACAGTATAGTAAAGAAGCAATCTACAGCATAATAAAGAATCTCTCTAATCAAGGGAGGCTAGAAGAACTTGGGTTTCCTAATTAAAGAAAAAGTGAATTAATGGTATCATTTTCTGTCACATAAATAGTCTCCAATCAATGCCAGAGAGGGAAAAAAAAATTATCTACTGAAGTCACTAGTGACTATTTGCTTTTAATCAAGAGCCAAATGCACTTTTATTGGTCTATGCATGGTTTCTTCTTCTAGTGACCATCATCATCTCCCTCCTTCATAGAATCGTAGAATAGTTTGGGTTGGAAGGGATCATTAAAGGTCATCTAGACCAACCACCACCCTACAATGGAGAAGCATGCACAACCCTTCCAACCAGCCTTCCTTCCAATCCTACTTGTAAAAATTTTGAACAGAATAGACGGAAGTGCATCTCTTCATGTTCTTCATCTGCTCAGCATATGTACCACTACAGCACTCGGTGTCTGTGCATTGTACTTGGTCTCATAACTCCTCTTATCTTCTCCTTTCTCTCACTAGACCTTACCCTGTCTTCCCAGTCCCAGGGAGAACTTTAGTTTTCTGTCTGATTCTCCTCTGTCTCTGTACAGTCTGGCTGGCTGTTCAATACTAAGGAGGATGAAATCCATCAGAACTTGTCCTGTCAGTCCCACTTCCCTCTCCCTCTTTCCTCAGATATACTAATTGCTTTTGGGTCCTGACAGTTGTATTTTAGCTTGAGCATCCACTTTCTACCATTATCTGTACTTTTCTAAATTGCACCTTCCCTAGGCTTTCCAGGCTTCTCGGTGCTCTTTTTCTTCTCTGACTGCTCACCACATCCCTGTTTGTCAAATATTCGTGACCATTTATCAGAGTTTGTCATCAAAACAGCCACAGTAGATTAGTCCATCATCTGTCCTACCAGATAGATACATTACCTATAGTGATTGGATATGAAGTATACTTTCCTGGTCCCTAGCAATCAATTTTTCAGATATTCTGAAGCAGTCATGGCATTTTTGCACTTGCGAACACTAATAATTTCTCCTTCTTGCCCATTTTTATGTGCCTGTCTCATTTCTTTTAACATGTTTTGGAAGCCAAGCTGATCTATCATCTCTTTATCTAGGTAAATCATGGTATCTCTTTATCCAAGTCTTTGGATCCAGATTTTAATTTTTTTTCTGCAGCACCCACTGTTCTCTGCCATAGACATGGCATCAATTTGCGCCAGGTACTGTTCAAACACAAAGCAGGAAGATAGATCTTACTCCAGTCCACTCAGCATTTATTTATAAGATGAGAAACAGAGGTGAATAAAAGTAAAGTGTGAGTTCTTGGATAGGAGATGAGTGGATGGTTCTGCACAGTGATAAAACCAGCACAGTAAAACATAGTTTTAAAAACATTTCTCTTTATTTACCAATTTCCTTTCTGATACTATTTTAGGTAAACAGTAATTTTCCCTGTGTTTCAGGATAGTTCACGTGCTTGTTATTCTTACAGTGACTTCGTTCTCTTGTCTGCAAAATAAACTTTCCCTGTTGCTTCTTTCATTTTATTCTGAAAAATCAAAGATTAATTTTCCTGATCACATCACTAAATCAGGAGGAGCAAAAAAAGAAGCTGGAAAATCTGTCACCTAAAAAAAAATGCCACTTATGTTTGAAAGCTGAAGTGTGTCTTTAGAAATGATTTATCTGAATAGGCCTTTTTCAGACTCTAATTCCCAATCCTTTGGTGATCATCACTTTTACATGCTACAAGGAGAACCTTTTCATGCACTGCCATAGAAAAGACCTTGTTGGTTCTGGACCATGCAATAGTCTGGTAGCTAATAAGAAATAATAAAAACTGAAGCTGAAACCTAAAGTGAAGAGATGGGATGGAGGCTGAGAGAGAAGCTGAATTGTCTAGGTATGTTTTCCTGTGTTGTTCTCAGATCCACTAAATCCTCAGAATTTAAAAGGTAAACAAAATCAGACATATTTCAAATTTCAATGATTAGCAGATCCTTCCCTCTTAGCTCAGAATTAACTCTCCTAAAAATATCAGTCTGACAGTCTCTAACTGTCTGTTTGCTTCATAGGTAAACTACCAGGAAATAAATTCTCATTTCCAGAAAGACCTGTGAGTTATTTTTAACAATTGTAACAAATGCACTATTTTCCTTTGAAAATACGCAGCTTTAGCTCTTTCTTGAATGCAAGAAAAGTACCGTTAAAAATAGCCATGATACTCCTCATGAAAATTACTCGGTAAAGGAAGTTAAAAATTTCTTCTTGTAAGCAAACACACTTTAATTTTTCCTTCTGAAATTTGTTCCATTTATTATCTGAAATCCAGAAAGAGACTGAATAAGTGGGTTTGGTAAAGTAACCAAACAGAAAATCTTGGGAAATGAATTTTGAGTATGTGCTAACAATTTCTCCATTGTCAGCAGGCATTGGGATGCAAAGAATGTGTATCTTCAAAACAACAAATGAATGGAAAATTAGATATGGAAATGTTGGGGCAATCTGTAATAGCAGACAGCACATCTCAAAATGACAATTAACAGCAAGACATCTGCAGGCTTAAAGTTCCCTCTTTCTAACAGAATGCTACAAAAATCCTCAATATTTCTCTCTTTATGACAATGAGGAAGAATATCACTGCTGCCTAATTAGTTCTCTATTGCAGAAATGACAGTGGATGTGTTTGTCACAGGGAAAAGAGCAGAGGCAGTGAACCAAACATCTGCTGCTTTGGTGACACAGAGCCACGATGTAAAGGGAATACTAATAAGCCCAAACGGTACACCCTGGAGAAGGGAAGACTTCATATTTCACAGTTCACTGTAAAAAACAGCCCCAGTACTTCAGAGAGATATTAACAGCATGATAAGAGGTAATTCAATACCAACTCTGCAGTGCCCAGACCAACTATTTTCTTTCTTTTAGTTACAATGGAAAAAGAAACTTAAACAGTTTGAAATTGATATGCTTACCGCTAAACATACAAAAAGCAGAGAGTACAGCAGCGTTGGAACCATTTTGCATATTTTTACCCAACTACAGCCACTTTTACGTGGCTAGTGACAGAATGACCATAGAAATATATTTAACTGCTTGTTGAGTACTTACACTTTCATGTTGATTACTGGTGATTTAAGGTGAAATTTGCACTCATTCCATCAGACCAGTAAACCTCATTCCAGAAAAATAAAGAGGTTTTACCTTTTTTTTTTTTTTATTTCTTGCTGTACAGGCAGATATGTTAGGCAGGATGTTAATCTCAGTGATTATAATACTATTCAGACAATTTAGGAAGGAAACCAATAAAATGAACTGGAAGACAGAAGGGGGAAAACAAGTTAACTGTTCTCATGTAGGGGAAAGAACTAAAGGAATATCCTACATCCAGGAGGGTGAATGCTTGTTTGTTTGTTTGTATGTTTGTTGGTTTTGGATGTTGTTATTCTGACATTTTGTTCTTGGCTTTTGGGTGTGGACATGCCCTCCAGCATTATTGATATGAAAGGAAATGCATATATGCATTCAGGCAAAAGACATAGTGGCATTCTACCCTCTCAAGAACATTGTCCTTGTTTTACATCTTTGGGTCTGTAAAAAAAACTTTTTACTTGAATTTTGAAAGTCAATACACCAAGAACTGTTGTAACTGTTTTTGTAGAATCATGGAACTGTTTCAGTTAGAAAAGACCTTTAAGATCATACTGTGAGGGTGAGGGGGTCTTGACACAAGCTGCCTAGGGATGGTGTAGAATCTCCTCTGGAGATTTTCAAAACCTACCCGGATGTGTTCCTGTGTGACCTGATCTAGGTGAAGTTGCTTTAGCAGGGGGGTTGAACTAGGTGATCTTTAGACGTCCCTTCCAACCTCTAACACTCTGTGATTCCGTGATCATCGAGTTCAACTGTCAAGCCAGGAATGCCACATCCAACTTCAAATTGAATCCCTAAGTGCTACTTACCCCCAGGGATGGTGACATGACCACTGCCCTGGGCAGGCTGTTCTAATCCTTGATGATCCTTTTGGTGGATTTTTTTTTTCCTAATCTCCAATCTAAACCTTCCGTCGTGCAACTTGAGGCCATTTTCTCTTGTCCTATCAGTTGTTAACTGGGAGAAGAGACTGACCTTGACCTCACTACTGCCTCCTTTCAGGTAGCTGTAAAGAGTGGTCATGTGTCCTCTCAGCCTCTTCTTCTCCAGACTAAACAACCCCAGTTCCCTTAGGCGTTTCTTATCAGACTTGTGCTCCAGACCCTTTACCAGCTTCATTGCCCATCTCTGGACACACTCCAGCATCTCAATACCCTTCTTGTAGTAAGAAGCCCCAGACTGTGCACAGCACTTGAAGTGCAGCCTCAACAGCACTGAGTACAAGCGGACAATCACTTCCCTGGTCCTGCTGGCCACACTATTTTTTATACAGACCAGGATGCCACTGGCTTTATTGGCCACCTGGGCACATGGCTGGCTCATATTCAGCCACCTGTTGATTAACACTTCCAGGTCCTTTTTCTCTGGGCAACTTTCCAGCCACTCCGCCCCAAGCCTGTAGTGTTGCATGGGATTGTTCAGGCCCAAGTGTAGCACTCACTATTTGGCTTTGTTGAACCTCATGCAACTGGCCTTGGCCCATCAATCCAGCTTGTCCAGGTCTCTCTGAAGAGCCTTCCTCCCTCAGGCAGATCAACACTCACACCCAACATGGTGTACTCTGAAAACTGACTGAGAGTGCACTCAATTTTCTCATCCAGACCATTAATAAATATATTAAATAGAACTGGCCTCAACACTGAGCCCTGGGGAACACCATTGGTGACTGACCACCAACTGTATTTAACTCTGTTCCCCATCACTCTCTGGGCATGGCCATCCAGCCGTTTTTTTACCTAGCAAAAAGTACATATGTCCAAGCCATGGAGACCTAGTTTCTCCAGGAGGATACTGTGGGAAATGATGTCAAAGGCTTTACTAAAATCCTGGTAGACATCATTCACAGCCTTTCTCTCATCCACTAAGTGGGTCACCTTGTAATAGAGGGAGATCAAGTTAGTCAGGCAAGACCTGTGTTTCCTGAAACCATGCTGACTAAGCCTGATTATTTGGTTGTCCTTTACATACTGTGTTACGGCATTAAAACAGATTTGCTCCATAATCTTCCCCAGCACAGACTTCAGACTGACAGGCCTGTAGTTCTCTGGATCCTCCTTCTGGCTCTTTTTGTAGATGAGTGTCATATTTGCTAACTTCTAGTTAACTGAGCCCTCCTTGGTTACNCAGGTCTCTCTGAAGAGCCTTCCTCCCTCAGGCAGATCAACACTCACACCCAACATGGTGTACTCTGAAAACTGACTGAGAGTGCACTCAATTTTCTCATCCAGACCATTAATAAATATATTAAATAGAACTGGCCTCAACACTGAGCCCTGGGGAACACCATTGGTGACTGACCACCAACTGTATTTAACTCTGTTCCCCATCACTCTCTGGGCATGGCCATCCAGCCGTTTTTTTACCTAGCAAAAAGTACATATGTCCAAGCCATGGAGACCTAGTTTCTCCAGGAGGATACTGTGGGAAATGATGTCAAAGGCTTTACTAAAATCCTGGTAGACATCATTCACAGCCTTTCTCTCATCCACTAAGTGGGTCACCTTGTAATAGAGGGAGATCAAGTTAGTCAGGCAAGACCTGTGTTTCCTGAAACCATGCTGACTAAGCCTGATTATTTGGTTGTCCTTTACATACTGTGTTACGGCATTAAAACAGATTTGCTCCATAATCTTCCCCAGCACAGACTTCAGACTGACAGGCCTGTAGTTCTCTGGATCCTCCTTCTGGCTCTTTTTGTAGATGAGTGTCATATTTGCTAACTTCTAGTTAACTGAGCCCTCCTTGGTTACCCAAGACTGTTGATAAATGATGGAGAGTGGTTTGGTGAGCACTTCTGTCAGCTCTCTTAATACTCTTCACTGAATCCCATCTGTCCTCATAGACCTGCATGTGTTGGCATGGTATAGCAGGTCAGTAACCACTTCCCCTTGGATTATGAGGTCTTCATGTTGCTTCCCATCCCTGACTTACAATTCAGGGAGTGGATACCTGAGGACAGCTGGTCTTACTATTAAAGACAAAAGCAAAGAAGCCATTAAGTACCTCAGCCTTTTCCTTATGCTTTGCCACTATGTTTTCCACTGCAACCAATAAAGTATGGAGATTCTCCTTAGACCTTATTTTGTTACAAATGTATTTATGGAGACATTTTATTGTCTTCATGTACATCATTAAATATTTTTCTACATGTTTCACATGTAGCTTTTACCTATTCTGTTGCTAACATGTCCATGACCCTCATAAACTAAAGAGTTGTGATCAATCACTGTAAAATCTAGTAATTCAAGAATAATACTCTCTGTTTTGATCCTGAGTCTTAATTAAATCACACCTGCTGTAAATTCTGCACATTATATAGGAGCACTGCAGCAACAGTCACCTGTAATTTAATATCAACGTTTTAAGTGGACTCCTTGAGTGCAGACAATGCTGTAAAGCCCATTCACACACAAGTGTCCTGAAGCATCAGTACAATAAACAAATTTAATTATCTGAACAATATAAATTCAATGAATAAGCACCTCAATGAAGCCAGTAGGGTGAAAAAGTAAGGAATTAAAATGGAAAACATAGGTTTTAGCTTTAAGCTAAGTGAATAAGTCTGCAATGGCTTCCAGGTATAACATATTTTCAGATTTGTTTGAAAATTAAATTCTTATTTCTTTCCCCATTTATGGTTTTAAATCCTGGGCAAAGATGTGTTTGAAACTGTTGAAATTTGATTGCTAGAATCAAATGTGATTAAATGTGAATCAAATGTGGCTATGATAGAAAAGAATCATGTTGCCTGAATAGACTGATGACTACAAGAGATCTACATCTACTAAACCAGTAGTCATCACTTCATGCAGTGTCATATAGACACCTGAACTCTCTCAGAAATAAACGAGGCATTTCAGTAAAGGTACTGCATGTCTCCAACATATGCATCTCTAGGGCTGCAAGTATGGATGGCTATATGACAAGAATTTATAGGATTTGACTAAAGGGTTGAGTCAAATCTCTCTTTTGATGAGAGCTTTGGGCTATTCTCTCGGGAGGGATAAATCTCAGCTCAAACTAGGCATTCAGTCAGGCAGAGAAGGAGCTAGAATTTCTGTTTCTTCTGAAGACTGGAGGAACTTCTTCTTGTAAAGTCTGTACTGTGTAAAAGATAGCACCATTGCTGCAACTACTTCTTCCTCACCTATGTTTGTTTAGTTACAGCCTAAACATTTTAAATATTCCGTTATGGAAACTGTAAATTAATTGTTTCACCACCCTGGGGATTCCTTCCTTGCTTTCTTCCTTTGGCAAATACTATTCACTGAATTCAGTCATCATTGAGATTGACAAAAAGTTGTGAAATAAACTATGCCTAAAACCGGTTGAAAATAAAACCGCAGTTTGGCTAGCTACGCTTATGTGGTAGTGTGCAACAGATTTGTCTAAACAAATTGTAGTATTCACAGTACTGCAAACAATTGAAAAATCTGGACATATAAGAAATAAGATGTCAGGTTCATCAACAGCATATGTGACACAAACAGCAGTTCTAAGATCCTTAAAGCAATGCTACCCAAAAATGCTGAGAAGACAGGAAACTACTTTTCAATGGAAAGGGCTAAGTGGGACTGAAGAGCAAGAGTTTGGCACTTGGAATTTGAATACCTCTTTCATATAAACTGGAGGGGGTTGCAAGCAGAATAATTTCTTTCATTTAATAGTTCTGTGACTATGACATGTGTCCCGAAATGAGAGAGCACATGGTTGACCTCAACAGCCTGCAAGGACTTTAATGTGACAAAAAAGCCTGAGGAAGGACAACTCTGTAAGGCTAAGCAAGCTCAAAAGGAATGCAAAACTTGTAACACCAAAGAAAGTGCAATCAAAAGAAATTCTGATTCTGCCACCCAGTGGGAAGGCTGTCTTGAGTTCTGTTTCTTGCTCTCAGAGTGCATTTATTCCCTCTTGCTGGCTCCTGAGCAGAAAAGATCATACATGGATCACAAAACCACATTCTTTCCTTTTTCACCTTACCAGACAAAACAATAGGTGAGAGTCATAAGATGCTTGCATTTTTGGTGCTGCTTGCTTGCCTTCATTCTGACTAGGAAACACACTCTTAGACATTCTCATGCCAAACTGAAGGGACTTTGATTCTTCATCCCCTGTTTCCTTTGCAAGTCTCTTACTACTAAGCTACTTTGGAAAGGTTCTGTAAAATGTCCTCTTTTATTTGTTTTCTATTTCTAAATGTTTTCTATTTGAACATGGTATGATCGGGTGGCATGTAAGAGGAAATGTAGATAAAGTATTTCTGAATTGCAACAGAACTTGGACATGTTGGACTTCTGGCAACTTGGACAAACAGATAATGCTTGCCAGTGTTTAGTGTGTTTTGCAGCTCTTAGAAAGTCTCCACCGTTCCACTTCAATGTGGTCAAGTTTGCTTCTGGTAACATAGAAAGTCTATAGATGAAGAAGATGAGCAATAAACTGAACTCACACTGAAGACTTCAGTGGCAGTTTTAGATTTCCAGTTAAAATTTGAGTAGGTCATTGAATGGCTAGAGCCAGTATGTCAAGTTAGAATATGAACAACAAATTAGATGCCTTCCCTCTAGAGAAAGAAGATATCAATCCATAGTCAAACTTTTCTTAGCTGTGAAGGAGATCCAAACACACATGACAAGAATTGTATTGCAAGTGTTAATGTTGTTCAAAATCCTGATGCCAGCTGGTGTTCAAATTATTGAAAAGACATAATTGTTGGTTCAGAGATATGGAGATTAGTGTTATGTAGACAGTATATTACGAGTCCAATTCTCTACTGTCAGCAAGGGTTTTTCTTTTTTTTCCCTCAGCAGCATCTGAAATTACCTATTTGATTTCCTAACTACACTAATTAAACTTCAGAACCTGATTTCATGTTCTCATCTGTTCTGATACCTTAGCTAAAAGGGGAAAAGCTATACTATGCAAATGACAGAAGAAAGAACATTTCACTGGAAGAGGACTTCCAGTCTTCCTCTGTACCATGTGCTCCCTGTGAGAGACAGCCTAGAGCAAGAGCTGGAACTGCCCACGGAGAGGACACGGGTGAGGGTCTCAGTGATTCCTGTTTGCCAATTCAAAGGCAATAGTGTTGTGTTGAGATAATCTTTACTGCCTGAATGAAAAGTTACACCCCAAAGCTAACAATTTAAAAAACCTCATCAAAGCCTGTAAATGTCCCACTGGCAACAGGAGAAGACCACAGAACACTATGTGCCTTGCAATGCCTCTTCTCTGCCAGAGGGACTAGGAAGTTACTACATCACCTACATCACCCTCATTTGGCTTTCATATTAAGCTACAAAGCTTCATCTGAGAGAAAAATGCAAGCACAGAGGGAGAAAAAGGTAATAAATTCCTTTTGGCCTATCTATAGTGGTGGATGCACGGACATTTCCTCTGAAAACTGATGGTCCTATTGCCATTTACACTACAGGCTATTATCTGGCATGATAATAGCATTTTACTGGGTACAAATCACATTATATTACTTTATTCCTGCTTACAACAGGCCCTTTTAATTCAGGCTACAAAGACAGATGCCTCCTGGATGCTCTTGACAGGGGTCTTGGCTTGGGCCACCCAACAGAGGCCCTGTGGCTCCACCAGCCATGTTCAATTTGCTGCAGCAAGCTGTGGGACAGCTTTGGTATCTTAATGCAGCCTCCCCTTGAGCTGCAAACCCTTCCACTGAGGGAAGAGACTGTACTTAAATGACAAAAGGTGTTGTGTTTTGGTGGCAAATGTCACAGCTGGCTACCAGGAGTATTTAGTCAGGCATTTTCACACAAAGCCTCTGAGTGGGTGCCAAACATGGTCAAGCCCATAAGTTGGCTCTTGATATTGGCAACAGCAGACATGGCACTCCCCACGTGAGGCAGCACTGTGTATTCTGAGCCTTCTCAGGTTTGAGCAGAGCACAGGAGCCTTCAGAAAGGCAAATTATTTGCTGGCTTGGTTGAGTATCAAAGCAACGCAGCTAGAGAATGGAGAAGTCTAGGTTTCATCTGTTGTGTCTCCTCCTGGGCCACCTCTCTGCTTGTTTTCAGATGGTACATAAGCAGGGATAGAAAAAGAGGGAGGTGTATCTCAGCCCTTTGTACCAACAAGTAGTAGGAAAATTGCGTGGTTTGGCTGTACCATTTGATCTTGTTGGTAGTGATACTCCTGTAAGAATCACTTTTGGTCGTATTACTCTTTTCTGTACATTACTAGAGGCTGTGAAGCAATGTATTGCACTCAAAACTAAAATAAGTTGATATAATTCAGGAAAAAAAAAAAGACAATATGGTCTCTTCTTTGTCAGCAACGTGCTCTTGCAGTGAAGAAGGCTACCCATATACTGGGCTGCAGTACCTGACAGGGGGCTACAGGCTAAAAGAGGTTGTATGTCCCTCCTGTGCCACATTTCAGAGCTCATTTCTCAGTCACCACATCTCTTTTCGTACTTGTCCCAGTGATGTTGACAAACAGCAGAGACATATAATCCTGTTTCATAGATTAAGGAACAGCCAGCTTCTGAACTTAAAGAGCCCTTTTAATTTGTTATAGTAATGCAGAAGAGCATGGACCCCTCATTGGAGATGGTTTAAAATTAGCACATCATACATCTTTCACTAACTGCAATACTTAAAGCCCTAACTTTGCAACATAGCTCTCAAGGCAGCTCTCAAGGCAGCAAAAGAAGACCAATACAAAATTCTCACTATAAGATTGTGAAATACATCAACCTCAAAATAATCCAGACTCAAAGTTCCCTTCTGCATCCTTTCCCCCATGAGAGCTCTGTCAGGGTTTGCATCCCCTCAACTGGGACACTTGTTTCTGCTTCATCACCTACATTCATTTTAGCCAATCATAAAGGTCTACAAGACTGAGAGCTTAAGGAGGAAGAGCAGTGCCACTTCTACTCTTTCTCTTCAGGAGTACTTGTCAGATAATTCGGGTATCATAAAGCCAGAGGGCTCCCATGAAGCTCTAATATCCAACGCAAGTGTTTAAGATTAGACAACAGAAGCCATAGGACAGCAAGTGTAGGAGTAGTTTGGGTGCGGGTATGCTACTTTCTGACAAAAGTAAATATGTTCAAGGTTTGAAATAGGCTGAGTGAGTATTGTTGTTTTCTCAGGATAGATTAAGTCTTGCCAAATACATTAATAAAATTTATTAGCTCACTAGTTCTTTCATATAATTTAGCTTTATCATATCACTGTCTCTGAAATATGTGGTGAGGACCAAATACCTTTGCTCTATGAACCAATGAGGATGATTTGTGAGATTACATAAGCTTAAAAGTATCTCTGCACATGTCAATAAGTTCATGGGAAAGTGCTTCCTCATTCAAAGAGATCTGTAGTATCTTAGGATACAATTTAGTACAACCCTTGTTATAATAATTGAAAAATTAATGTTAGTGTCTCTGTCATAGAAACTGATTACTACATTTCATTTGGTATTTATGTCACGGCAGATGAAATTATTCTCCTACACACAGAAATATGGCTTCCTTTTCTAAAGTGAAATAGAAGATGATGTAAACCATTCATTTAAATAAATTGTGTGCATATACTAATATACTCTCTAAGACACTTACCGCTCTTTCTTAACAAATATATACATATGTCAACATGATTGCTTATTATTTTAGATGATTTTATATTATTTTAGATGATTGCATAATTTTTATAGGGTTTCTTATCTATCTAATGTTTTTTCAAGTAAGATATGATCTGCTTTAACACTGCAATACCTGTATTTGCCAATAATATAACCAGATGCCAAAGCCATAACTGGTGGGTTGACTCAGAAACCTACATCCCTACATCTCTAAATGACAACACTAGGAAACTTCGACTTTTCATCATAGAATCACAGAATGCTAGGGGTTGGAAGGGACCTTTAGAGATCATCTAGTCCAAACCCCCGCAGAAGCAGGTCCACCTAGATCAGCTCACATCGGAACATGTCCAGGCGGGTCTTGAAGTCCTCCAAGGAAGGAGACTCCTCAACCTCCCTGGGCAGCCTGTGCCAGGGCTCTGTCACCCTCACAGTAAAATAGTTTCTCCTTATGTTTAAGTGGAACATTTTGAGTTCCAGCTTCATCCCATTACCCCTTGTGCTGTGTTCCAGGAGGAAAAAAAAAAAAAAGAAGTTGTGAAGACATTAAACTAATAACACTTTCATGGACAGAATTTTAAACTGTATTTCTGGCTCCAAGAAATTAATTACTTCAGAATCTCAGCTGTGACAAATAACATTTTACTGGTGCTAAATTGGGGGCATTTTTGTTCCTGTCCCTCTAATCCAAGGAATCTATTCTCTCTGGATATGTTTATTTTATATTCTGGCACCACATGGATGTTCAGTCTGTATTGTAACTCCACCTTCTTTGTGCTCTGTTCTTCAGCACTGAAAACTTGAAGTTATGCATATTATAAAACATCTCTCATTATCAGTGAGAGCACAAGCTATTTAGATAATACCTTTGGAAAATCTGTCTCATTTTAACAAACTCATTCAAAATGAGCTATCAAAAAGCTATGAAATAGCTTTTTTCCTAATGCTTTTAAAATTACAAATCACTGAGAAATATTGTGACTGCACTGCACTAATATAAGTAAATGTCTTCACAGCCTGTTAGAAATTGCTATAATTAGTGGTGATGAAGGGGTTGTGTGTTTTACTTTGATGCCTTCACACATTTGTTTTCTTTTGCAAAAAGAAACAGAGGTAGATTTTCCTCTCAGATTTGCTATAGGACTTAGTTTCTGATCCAATGGAAATCTTGCAAATGCAAGTTTAATTTCTAGGTTCTATTCAATAAACTAAATATTCATGTCAAAATTATTTCCCTTCTTTAAATAGTACCAGTTGTACATGTGATCATAGACATACTTGGGATACATACACTGAACTGCTAATGTTAGCATTCACTACATACCACACTCTCAGAAATAACTGCAAATTAAGATTTGAAAAAAACAAAAAAAAGACAGAAGACCTGGAGGGAAATACTTTAATACAATAAAAAAATATTCATTGAAATTCATTGAGTGAATATTTCTTGTTTTGCAAGACTGGATAGACAATAAAAGGATTATAACCTTCCTGCCAAAAACTGGTATAATTACGTGTAAAAGATAAAGTATTATTATAATGAATATTCTATTATAAACATATTTAGAAGATAAATGCTAAAATGATTTAAAAAATATTATCTATTTACCTGTTATAAGAACACATGTCATGGTTTGACATGACAGCCATTTCTGGTAAGGGGGAAGGGGCTGTAAAGATGGAT
>WBNH01000024.1:76664-94563 GCA_013401255.1 Urocolius indicus | reverse complement strand
GTGGTGAGCAGCTGCAACACACACCATTCCGTTTGTATATTCCCTCATTTACTGTTATAACTGTTTTTCCCTGAACTTGTTCCTTCTTACCGTTGTTCTATTAAACTGTTCTTATTTCAATCTACACGGGTTTTTTCCCTTTCTCTCCGTTTCTCCCCTCCGCTTCCCCCGGGAGGGGGAGGAGTGAGCGAGCACCCTTGTGGCTCTTGTCCCCGGCTGGACAAAAACCACCACAGGGACACAGCTGCAGCATGTGTGGTGGTGGTGAGTGCATGTGTAAGCTGTTTGCATCCAAAACATGAACCATATGCTGCTTTTAAATCATCTGAAACTGAGCAGGCTTGTGTCCCTGCTCAGATCTTATCTTTAAAATGATGACCGACTTCTGGACTTCCTTCTGTACTTGCTTCCTGCTTCTGCGAACCCGAACGTGGCTCTTGGGAAGCATTGTGGATTGACAGCTTTGGCAACTTAAAAAAATAACCATGATAATCATTGTCAGAGAAGGACTGGAAAGAGAAACTGAGAGCTTAATTATGGTCTCAAAGGAATGGGCTCTTTGATGATAAAATGAAGATAGAAGGAAGGATATACAGCACATAGGACCTGCAGTCAGATTCTGGAGACTATTAGCAATTCTTTTTATGATCATACCAATACAGCCAGAGATTTTTAAAAGGTGCAGCCTAAAAGGCTCCCAAATTGTGTATCACATATTCTGCAAGAGCCACAAAATACAAGCAGCTTCAACACAACACAGTAGTAACAAGGATTGTGTTGCAATCTTAGTCCAACTGAGAAACATTAATGTAAAAATATCCCTTTGAGACTCTTTTTTGTTGTTAATGATCACAAACTGTATGCTAGCAGATCCAGGATGGTGGCCTTGGAAAGGAAAGAAGACTATATCGTTGTGGACATTGCTCTTTGACTTCATGAGAACGTCAGACTGAGAATGCAGCTGACAAATATACATGGTCATCAACTACACAGAAAGTATAACTGGAATTACTTAAAAATTAGTGAGGAAAATGAATACAGTATTGTGTAAATTGAAAATATAACTACACATATTCCCAAAGTCAAGCATAAAAATGATAACACTCATAGTAATTCAAATCTCATTGATAGTTGGATCTGAATTGGACCTCCAGAAAGATTGGATGGTGAGGTGGAAAAACAATGACAACAGCAGTAACAGTGCCTTGTGGTTATTTCTAACACATTTATAGAAATCTATACTTAAGTTTAACACTTACAAACTACAGATAAAATGCCGGCTGGTTTTGATGGGTATTGAGATGTAGCTGTCTGCAACAAAAAGACATTGAACCTGATGATGTAGGTCACTTCTCCTTGCCCTATACTCTTTGTACAGGAAGGCTATGCACTAAGGGCAGCTAAGTATGATTATGGCCTGAAGAGCTGAAATGCACATTTCTGCCTTGCCCTCCAGCTTCTGTGTGCAGGATCAGCTCTGCAGCCAGAGAAGACAATTCAGCTTCCACCTCTGTTTAACTCAGGGGCTGGAATGTGCAGGTCCAGGCTTCTAAAGAGTCAAATGAGTATCCCAACTGGGAGAATAATATTTTATTGCCCTCCCCAAATAAAATGATAGCTTTATTTCTTTAGGGAAGACCCTTCCCTTTCAATCCAGCTGTAAAGCTAAATACGCTGTGCTTCAAAGGTGTAAATGAAGCCCAAGGACTTACAAGAGCAGGATGTTCAAGGTCAGAAAAAGAAAAGCCAGCAGTATGCAGGTGTCATTGAGCCAACCCACAAAATATCCATATGTATGTTAGTCCTTGGAAGGATACCAAAGAGCAGACAGCACTATAGTTTTGAACTCTCCAAGCTACAGAACAGCCACTTTCTTAATTAAAAGAGAAAAGCAGCATCTCAACTAGCCCATCAATAAGGCCAGCAGTCCTACCATGAATCCTTAGTTGAAGACCCATAATACAGAAAAGAATGAGTATGAACAACTAGTGTTTAACAGAGATAAGGCATACAGTGCAAGTAATAAAAACAAACAAAACCCCATAAACAAAACAACAAACCGAATCCCTTCCCCTCAAAACACCACTATCCTTCCCCAAACAAAGAAACCAACCAACCAAACAAAAAAAACCAGCAAAATAATAGACACTGTAGTGCAATGCTGTTGACTTAGAACAGTGCATTACAGAGGACAGTAGTGTTACACTGCCCTTAGACTGATCACAGATTTCATGGCTGGAGCCAACTCCTCTCTTCTTAACACACAAATGCTTACTTTTTCAATATACAAATAAACTACAAGGAGCTTTATGGGCTTGATTTTAAAAGCCTATTCTATGTAGAGTTTCAAAGAGCAGAAAGCAAGTAACTTATAACCTAGATTTAAATTTATGATGAGTATCCAGGATGGATCATTACAAAGTAGGTGTTTTGCACTTTGCATCATATTTGGATGCTGTTTTCCACATCCAGGGTATCCAGTTCCCAGAAACTGTCACAAACAGGCATATAGCACCAGCTAAGCAACACTGGAAAAAACAACTGTACTGCAGTTCTCTTGCTGCGCAGACCACTTGAGCAAGTTGAAGCTGAGCTAAGACTTATCAGAAGAAAAGGGTATACTAGATAACACAAGTAGCTGGATGCTCTCTGCACATTTGTGTTCTGAGCTCAGACCACTGCAGATATCAGCTGAAGTTAGCTGAGGGTTGAGCTCAATGAAATATTATTTTGCAAAGAAAGCTCAACTTTGTGGTTGTCTTCAATTTTCAGAAGCAACTGTGCTCTTAAGAGGTAAGAACCTTAACCCTCTTAAGGGGAGGAGAGGAATTTGAGACAGGAATTTGCCGCTGCTTATTTTTTCCATGTAAGTGTCTTCATAGGCTGCAATTCTTTGTGATGTGTAGTACTGAGGAGCAGAAAAGATGAATGAAAGGCAAAATTCAAGTTTTCTTGGAAAATCAGACAACTTCTATGATTGTTAATGGTATTTGGAAGTTTATTTTTTGGCTGTGACTGGTGAAAGCACCAATTTGCTAGTACAGGTGTCTGGTATTGGATACAAATCTCAAAAATGTATTGATTGTCACATCTGAAAAGCAATTCCAATGTTTGGACATTATTCCCTGCATCTCTTCAGTATAATAATATTCATGTTCTTCAAATCAGTATGCTGCTCTCCTCTTGGCTCACCAAGAAATTGTTGTATATATTAATCTGTGTGATATGTTCTATACATTAGAGTGTCTGGCTTAATTTGAAAATCTTAAAATGCATACTTGAATTATTAATTGTACAGCTCAGAAGATGAAATGAAATGGGGTGGATTTTATAGTTATGCATAATAAACTCCTGCTCAGCCAAATCTATTGAGCAATGAGTTCAAGCTCGAAGAGACACTACCACTACACATTCTGTATATATTAGTATCAGGTTACCTACTGTCCTTGCTACATGTTATGTTTTTTTCTTAATAGCCATGTAGAAGTAGGCATTAGTGTATAAAGGGATGTAGGAGCATAATTACCACTGGCCTGTGGTGAGACTGGCCTGAAAACCTCTTTTGAAATCTGCTCCAGATTGCCTTCAGATTTCCAATTTGGTTGAATAGGTGTTCTGAAAGGTCTCTAACTCCCTTGTGTACTGGTTGATAACATTTTATAGTCCAGTCTGTCATCTTTTATGCAAGATGTTAGGTACAGCTTGCTTCCTCTTCTTTCTCCTTCAGAACTTTTTTCAGTAAGCCTTTCTCAGCCTCTTTCTTCTCCTAATGAGCACAAAATTAACTGGTTTCATCTATAACCATACCTATGAACATTCAAGACTACCCTGCACTTGAGCTGCTCTTTTTGCTCTGTTACCATAACAGTACCTTGGTAATGAGGTACTCAGCATTTCATACAACCCTAAGGTGGAGGTCCATTGGCCCCTTCTACATTTAAATTATCTCTTTGATTTGTTCTGTGCCTCTGCTGGTACATTTTTGTGTTTTGTTTTCTTTCTCTTCCACTGCCAGACACTGTGCTAACTATCTGAAGATAGATCTCCCATTTGTCTCAGGTAATTTTCTTGTGATCCTACCAGAGGAAGCAATAAAAGATTTATAAAATGAATATGTGAAACACAGGTATGCCAATCAACTGTACAGGAGGAGGTAAAAACATTATTTCAGTGACTGCTGATATAAGTTAAATGAAAACTGAACTTACTAAAAAATCATTCTACTGATTTTTTTAAAAGAGCCCAGGAGTCCGAATTATCATGGAGGAGACGAAAAACAGCCAATTACATGTGTCTACGCAACAGCTCATTTCTTAACGCCCTGTTTTTAGATATAATCCCTTTGGCTGGGTTTTGACCCAGTCTTATTTCATGTAGGTTTTTTTTTTCTCATTAAATACTATGCTTGAAGTATCCACTCAAGACCTCATCTTACAAATGTTTCACTGAAGGAAGTTTCTGTCGCATTTAGTAAAAAACATTCAGCCTGGTTTTAATATTTTAAATCTTAATTTTTTTTCTTTGCATTCTGATTTTTTGTTTGGATCCTGATTTACCCCTAAGCATAGCATTTAGTCTTGAAGATAATTAGGATTGCCTTTCCACTGCAGTATAACCTCAAGTGAGAAAGTTAATTTCCTATTCAGATTAGAATTTCACCATTAATACCATGAATGCTAAATTCATACCACTGCGGTGTAAGTCCTTGGAACACCAGCTTCTTAGCTGTGATCATTTCCTACTTCTGTTTCACAAATGGCTTTAAATCCTCTCACAGTGTTGTAAGAATTGTGGTATTTTCCCTTGGTTTCTTCTCTCAATCCTGCCTGCCAGGAGATAGATAAGTGGTTACAGATGATATTAGCATTATTCGGTAGATGGCTAAGAGTATTGCAAAAGCAGCATGCCCAGCAGTCCACCTGAGGGGCCAATACAGTATTTCTGCCAGTAGCTCAAATTTCTCTCAAGCACAGCAAGCAACATGAACTGGAACTTTCATCTTCTGGACGTCAGTGTAATTCATCTTGTGTGCTGACACTGCAATGGACACCAGGTCGGATTTTCTTCTCATTTTCATGGTAGATTTTGGTTTCTTGTAGCACGTAAAGGCTTCATGGTCCTGGCTGATGGAGTCACACTAAGTTGCAGTATGCAGCATATGACTTCAAGTGTCCCGTCAGCTGAGGCCAACACATTGATTCCCTAAGAAGGATGTGCATCAAGTATCTACGTGGTGGTGTGGTGTTGGTTTATGAAGAACATCTTATTTTCCAGAATGCCACAAGAGTAAATTAACAAGTAGCTCAGAACCTACTGTCCACCTCTTTGGTCCTAAAACTCATTCTGCCACTTCTCAACTCCAGCTGCTGCTTTTGCTATTTGTTGGATTTCTCCTGTTTTCCCTGAACTTCTCTGACGTTTACCAGCAGCTGCAACCAATAAACTCCCTTGCCTCCAAATTTGCTGGCAGTCCAAGTGAAGGCTCTCTGGTGGCATAACTTATTTTACTCTTACTATTTAGCCTGGCTGAAGTGTACTCAGCATACCCATCTGCTCTAATGCAGCTTCTAGATCAAAGCCCCCCATTTTACAACAGCCAGTTACATCTTTCAGCCTTACCTACACACAAAGAGAGGCTTCAGCCTCTACTTGAAAATACGACCAGTTCCAGAGCTGAGAATTCACAAATTCCAATTAATGAGGAAAAAACAATGCAAGTTCTTTAAAATGACAAGTTTTATGTCCTCCCACATTATTTAAGTACTGTTAACAGCATACACAGGTCATGCTTTCCAAACTGTTTAAATCACTTGAAATTGTACAGGAAGGTTGTATTGTTAGGTTTCAATTAAGCTAAATTATTAATGATTTTTGTGTCTAATTGCCTTATACCCCAACTACATACAAATTCAGGTCAGCAGTTCAGATAATTCTTATGCAGGGCCATTTTGCAATCCATGTCTAAGTCACAAGACACCATCAAGTCTTCTGCAGTACGTTTGCACAGCCTTCCCAGTTGCAATGGGTTTTGTGAGCAGGGTGGAACTGGCCATACATATTGAGAATGGCAGTTTGCTTGGATCAAATAACATGCTTTTCAGGGCAACCATCTATCTTGAGTATCTAGCTCAAGAAGGACGGGTAACTTCTAGGGATAGCCCAGTGCAGGGCCACCAAGATGATCAGGGGACTGAAACATCTTTCTTATGAGGAAAGGCTGTGGGAACCAGGGCTGTTCAGCCTGGAAAAGAGGAAACTGATGAGGGACCTCATTAATACTTTTAAATACAGGTATTTAAAAGTTGTATGTCAAGGGGATGGGGCAACATTTTTTTTTCTGTAGTGTCCAGTGACAGGACTAGGGGTAATGGACAAAAGCTGGAACACAAAAAAGTTCCACTTAAGGAAAAACTTCTTTCCCGTAAGAGTGAGGGAGTCGTGGCATAGGCTGCCCACGGAGGTTATGGAGTCTGTATCTCTGGAGGTTTTTAAACCTGCCTGGATGCTTTTCTGAGTGACTTGATCTAGGCAGACTTGCTTGAGTAGGAGGGTTGAACTACATGATCTTTAGAGGTCCTTTCCAACCCCTACCATTCTGTGATTCTGTGAAACTTTCCTGTGTCCCTACTGCCTACACTTCAGAAAGCATTGAAACAGCACCACTACCTACCAAAAGAGGAGTGGAGCAGAAGTATTTCTGTTGCTATTGAGAGATTGGAAACTCATCTTCTGCTGCACAAGGCATTGGACTGAGTTATATAGGCTGCATGGAAATACATCAACTGCAAGTTAGGGACCAGATGCCTCACAGCACACTCTCC
Source organism: Urocolius indicus (assembly GCA_013401255.1). Taxonomy (NCBI): domain Eukaryota; kingdom Metazoa; phylum Chordata; class Aves; order Coliiformes; family Coliidae; genus Urocolius; species Urocolius indicus. The sequence continues at coordinate 87,742 of WBNH01000024.1, read as the reverse complement.
TTTGTGCTGTTCTGATGGTGCCAACCTACTTCAAAGCTAGTTTAACTGGAGAAGCCAGTTAAGCCATGGCTTAACCTACTCCTTAAGTGGAAAAGTATTTTTTGACATTCCATGCCTTCAAAATATAAAAAAAAATATTTATTACATTTCCTATACAATATTGAAGAGGGTCTTTAGTTAGTATTTTGAGGCAATTCTCACACCTAGAAAAATGGTATTCAAAAGAAGGTGAAGGTACATATCAGAAGGATGAGACCACAAAAGAAGGAAAAAATTGTACTAACTGTCCAATGATTATAAATACCTAGAATTTCACTTGTTACAGAAAGATGAACATTAATGTAAGAAATGTACTATTAAAGTACTGAAAGTGTTTTACCTGAAAAAAAAGAAGAAGAAATAATCAGCATCACAAGCAATTATAATTCACTAAGCCTAATTTTAACCCATTGTAAAATAATTGAATGATCATTAAAGCTGTGAATCTACCTAGGGGATAATGAAATAACAAGCAGCAAATGATGCAGGTATCGTGATGACAGGGTATTTTTGGCACATCCTCCTGAAGAAGAAGATAGATTTAGAAGCCAAAATACTGGGTTAACACATTCCAATAATACAACTTGCAATGGTGATTTTTTTTAATTTTTTTTTCCCATGGGAGAAAGCATTCTGGAAGCCTCTAAGGCTGCAATTTGGTTCTGTTACAGTTTTTCTGGTGTAAACACCACACTGAATTGGAAGGCCTAAGGGCTGTCTGCCTCTGCAAGCAAAAAATACCTGGAAGTGGGGGTGATTGATATGGAAAAGTAGTAGATTATAGTGAGTCTTACAAAATTATATAGAAGCACTACAAATCAATGCACTAAGGGGTTGCTGGTGATGGTAAGTTATAGCCTTCAACTGCAGAGAATAACTGCTCTTTATGTAATCACACCTGGGATATGGAATTAAATTGCAATACCTCATTACCTGTCCTTACAAAACATGAAAGAATTGAGGGAATTCAGATCTGAAGAAGAAAAGTTATCAGGCTCTTGTAAAGACAGATACACAAGGAGAGATTAAGTAGCTTAAATATATAGCTTATCTAATCAATAATTAAGAAGGGAAGGATAATGGTTTAAAAATATGTAAGAGTAGGATAATTATTTTGGATTATGCATGCTACCAGTTCAGCACAGTACTTAAACATATGCACATATCCATCAGCCCTGAAAAACACACACATGATTTCAATGGAGCTTAAGCACATACCTAAATTTAAGCATGCACTGAAGTACTTTGATTACTTGGGGCCATAACCACAAGTAATGGTATGAAATTAAGAAACAGAAAAACGTAGGCTGAACAGTAGGAAAATCTTCCAAATGGTGAGATATCGGACACTGAGGAATAATCACTCAAGGGAACTGGTAGAAACCTCATGGCTGGACATCATTCAAGTTTCCCTAGAAAAAGTACTGGGAAAATATCCTTTGGAGCATAATCTTGCTCTTGCCTCTGGAGATCAGAACGCACGAACTAATGCAACTTTTCAGTCTCAGTTTTTGGCTCACAGCATTAAAATGAAGACACAATTTTAATGTGCAATGTTAGCGCAGCAAGCTGGTGGCTTTCCAAAGATCTTCTTTATCTCCTCCCACAATTCAATGGGGGATTTCACTCTTCATTATATGTAATTCTGTATGAGAGAAAAACTTCAAAGAAATCATCACACTTTGAGCCTTGTGGTACTTTCTTTTGTCTGCTCATTGGCTTTTAATCTTCATTTTTCTTAAAGTAAACATTTCTAGAAGGCTATGCATATTTCACTCGGACTTTTAAGGGTTGTAGTGGTTTTATGAATGTCAAGTTTATTAGTGGGGGGGCCACAGAGGTGGCTTCTTTAAGTAAAGAGCTGCTAGAAGCTTCTCCTGTAGCTGATAGGGTTAATGCCTGTCAATTCTAAGATGGACCCTGCAGCTGCAAGGCCTGGCCAATTAGTGACTGAGGTAACACCTCTGTGAATAACATATTTGAGAAGGAGAAGACGTTGCTAATGCAGTTTAGCAACTGCAGCAGCAATGAGCAAGAATGTGAAAACAACATCTCCACAGAAATCAAGGTCAGTGGAGAGGAGAGGGAACAACTTGGTGGGCTCCTGGCACCCAGCTGGGACTAGAACCACCATAGAGGAGTTTTGCAGCGTTGTGGGAAAGGCCAGGTGGATTTTGTGGAGCTCTACTGGAAATGGAAATGGTTGAGACAGATCTGTTATAACTTTTAGATCACTTTTAGATCCTCTTTGAATTTCAGCATGGTTAACATTGTTCCTTTAGTTTTGTAGTGTCAGTGAGATGGGCCCTGGTTTTATTATTGGGAAAAGAGTGTTTACTGGTCTTAATTTTCTGCAGCATATCAGTGTATCCAGAATAGCAGTTATTAACCTAAAATACACATTTATGTGCTATCTAACTAGCGATGTAGCTAGGAATACATGTAATCATCTTTTTAACTCAAAGGCCTGGTTTACGTACAAGAATAACTAATTCCTCTACTTTACTGATACAGACAGACTTACAAGGTCTCCATCACCAGAGGTCCTTAAAAGCTTGTTAAAGAAAGAGCTGGGCAGGATAATACATAGAGTGGATTTTCCATTAGAGTGGACTAGATAGCCTTGGTCAGACTCTTCCAGCACTCTTGGCTACAGTTTTTTTAAGTTCAAAGCCAGGAGTGCAGCAGTGTCTCCCCAGTTAGGTCTGCTCATTGGATTAAAGTGTGGTGTGTTACATATGTCAGCACTTAGTCAACTGGAAAACTCTTTGCAATTTATTTTTAGCGCTTTTTTTCTTCCTTAAAATAGTTTGATTTGTTTGCATCCTTCTCTCTCAAACTAAAAGCAAATGGAAATTGCAGTCCAGGTGAAAAGAGTTTATCATGTTTCAGCCAAGCATGCTTACTTCCAGAGGTCCTTTGTAAGCATTTAAGATAATGAATGGTAAAACAAAGGTAGAGTTTTTGTCAACTGTGTCAGATGTCCTTAGTTCTCTGGAGATTGGGGGAGATTCACATTTCCCACCTCCTCTGGGCAACAGGGTAGGGACAGAGTATGTCCCTGTCACTCAGCTCATACTGAGCTGGGCAGCAGGGAGAGGAGCTGTGATCCGCAAGCAGGCTGTGATTTGCTGCATGGCTGGGGACAATTGGCCAGTCAGGAAGTGTAGAATCCAGTGGGGAATATTTTATGTTGGAAAGACAGGCTGTGATTGGCTTTTGTGGAGGCAGAGCAGCTGATCGACTGGTGGGGAAACCAGTAGGTGACTGTTCTGTGCTGAAAAGGCAGGCTGCGACTGGTTGTCTGTCTGGAGACAAAAGCCCAAGCAGCCAATTGAGAGGTAGGGAATCCAGAGTGGAATGGGTCTGTGCCTTGTAGGTAGGCTGTGATTGGCTGTCTCGAGGGGAGGAATGGGCATAGCGTCCAATCGGGCGGTGAGGGATCCTTTCGTGCGGGGATTGCGGAGCAAGGCGCAGCGTAGCTGGACACCGGGGCTGTAGAGTGCCCAAGGAAGGCGGGCAGTGGTTTACGGGGCAGGGCGAAAGCGGGGGGCGGCGCGGCGGCAGCCCCCCGGCGGGGCCGGGGTGGGCGGTGCGGTGCTGGACGGCTGCTAGGTGGAGCCCGCGTCCGCGCAACCCAGATCCGGGCCCTCGCCGCTCCCCCGCCCCTCGGCTCGCAGCCCGCCCGGCTCCGTGCGGCTGCCGCCGGGCAGGGCAGTAGCGCCGCACGCCGCCGCCTCTTCTTCCCTGGGTCTCGCGCCCGGCCTGGCCCTGCGGGTCCTGCGGTCCCACCGCCGCGGAGCGCTTCCGCCCCGTCCCCGACTGCGTGCGTGTGCGAGCCGAGCCGGCGGGGCCGCCCGCGGCCATGGGCCCCCCCCGCGCCCCCTAGGCACCACGCGGGGCGCGCCCGCGGAGCCACCCCCCGCCCGCGCCGGGGCTGGCGGTCTCCGCAGCGGGAGGAGGAAGCACTTGGTGTGCCTGCGAAGCTCGGGGGGCTGAGGATCAGGCGCCTCCCTCAGCGCGGGCGTCTTTGTATCCACCAGCTCCGGCTGAGCGAGGTGCTTGAAGGAGAAGAGAAAACGGGGAATTTTTTTTTTTTTTGGTGGTCTCTTTGGCAGCAGCTGTTCTTCCCCAGCAGCGGCAGCAGCAGCACAGGCAATGACTCTGCCGCATACGAATCGGCTGGCCAGTGGTGCCAGCTCTGGAGACATCACCTTGCTTTGAAGTTGCCCACCTGGAGGAGGTATATCGGAGCGAGGCTTTGGTCCAGAAGGATCGGCGACGACGAGGTAGAGGAGGAAGCGATTGCCTCCCCCATTCCCACACACCCTTCGTCCTCCGAGAGGGAGCCTGTGTAGCAGAAGAGACTTAAATCTTTTTCCTATTTTTCCCCCCTTTGTAAATTTTTCCTTTTTTAAAATATTTTTTTTCCTTGGAGGACATTCATTGCTTCTCATCACCCTTTTTTTTCTCCTGGCTAGGGGATTTGGTACTGTGGCCAGGTCTGTTTCCTATCCCCACCCCTGGTTTTAATGGCTGGATTGTGGCAGCAGCTCCTTGCTGCAGGTTGTTGAAGAACTGATGGGGTCTTGCATCTCAGGAGCCGGAGGTGACTAAAGGTAACGAACCACTCAACGGGTGGATGCTCACCAGCCCTTGCCTGGCTGTCAGTTGTGCCCTCGCCCGCCTGCGTTGGGCTGAAGGCTGCCGGCCACCTTGGCCACACACTTGGATTGAATTATTTTGTAATAAGGATAGTTTGCCATTAGGGGGGCTGGATCCTCCAGGTAACAGGGGAGCATCTCTCTGGATCTGCATGTTGAGGGGAGGGACGGTGGGGACAAGGGGTGTGCTGCTAGTTGGGAAATGCTCTGTAAGCTCCAGCCAGGTTTGGCCTTGGGTAACTAGGGTGGTGATGGTAGTAGGTAGATGAAGGAGACCTGGTAGGTTTTGTTCTTGCTCTCCATTCTGGTTTTCTATCAAAGATACCACCTTGGACCGGTGGTTTTGCTGGTGTTACACTGAGAAATTCCTGGATTTTGTGTGTACCCCCTGTCCTCATGCCCACCCCTTTGTGGATCTACGTTTCTATCTAATTCATGGAGTGCCTTGAGAAGCAATTGCTTTCCTGGATAGCAGGAGGCAGAAGGTGAGCAGGGGGTATGAGTGGGAGTGTTGCCAGATTGTGGGAGCACATCAGGGGTTTAAGTGTGCATGGGTATGGGCTGGTAAGGTAGAGGTCTGCATCCAGCCCAGCAGCTTCAGGTTACAGGTTGGTGGGAGCTTCTCTTTCTCTTAAAACCAGAGAAGGAAATGAAAGGTCTAGGTAAGTATATTGCTAGAGATGTTGAGAGCATCCCACCTCCTGCTAGTGAGATGGCATTTGTCAGCTCTGAGAGTATAGGGCTGGTGTTTGCCAGAGTGATATTTGAGCAGGGGGGCTGGTATATATGACTGGAGGATGAAAATTACCCTTTTTAATGGTTTTCTTTTTTTTAAACTCATGGTTTATTTGCTTAATTATTTATTTATGTTCCCTTGCAATCCTCAATTGACTGTTTAACTTGGAAATATGGCTGGTAAAGCAGATGAATCACTCCCATGATTCGGAGAGTGGCCTTTTCCTGTTTCCCAGTCTACAAAGCCCACCTTGAGATGATGCCCTTTCTTGCTAATGAAGATACTATAGATAAGTGCCCCAGAGATGTGCCCTGGGTATCTGGTGGATTGCCTTTAAGGGGTGAGCTTGATGAGCATCCTTATGTCCCGAATTGTCCATACAAATAACAGAGTTCTTGTAATACATTTAGTTGTTCTTTTTTTATGCCACAGGCAGACATTTAGTTTTGTGAGAGGAATAGTGAGGTAGAAAAGGAAAAGGGGGCGGGGGGGATGTGTGAAATGCCATCTGTGCCTTGATATAAAGCAAACAAGTAATCTTCTATTTGCAGTTTCTTTCTGTATTATATTCCAAAGGATTGGATCAAAGTTTTCAAAGCTGACCAGAAAAAAAAAAATCTTTCCTGGAGTTAAGTAAATGTCGTTGTTGTGGAATGCAATCTCTTGAAGAGAGCAGCCAACACTGCCTTCTTAGTATTGGCTAGTAGTGTGTACTTTTGTAGAGCTCATTTATCATTTCCAGGGATTTGTGATATGAACAGGCTTCTGCTGTGTATTCGTTAAGAAAAAAAAATCCTTCCATGCAATTTTTTACAGGCATAAACCAGGTATTTCAGGTTAAGACAGGCTGCTGTCAAAAGTCTGCAGTTGTCACTTAAGAATACTCAACTGGGAAGAGAGAATATCGGTGCACCCATGTAGATATTGGGTGGCAAAGTTCAGGTTAGGGCTTCACTGTAAAGCTGTATTTTTTTCTAAAGGTAAAACAATGCTCTCAGATGGCAGGAATCAGTCCCCCTTCTTATGGTTAAGACTGCTTTTATTAAGCTAATGTTGGCCTGGGAATTCTGTATGATTTTTGTTATTCAATAAAATATGGATTTTCCCTTTTCTTCTGTGGGCAGTTAGGAGAGGATATGTTTAATTTCACATTTAACTCCAGAGTAAGCTCAATGGCAGTGCAGATTGATGACAGTGAAAACACCAAATTTTGCTTTGTAGGGCCATAAGATTTCATTGATATTTGTTACATTTAATGCTGGCAAGTCCTCTCTTGGATTTTTTTGTTTGACACAAGTGGGAGCTGGGTTTTCAGTTTCTTGGTGCCCTCCAGAGATGGTGGAGCAGCTTGTGTCTCAGCCGAGGAAATTTGTCCCTGAGCGCCTGCTGAGTCAATTCCCCTCCTTTGTTTGCCGCAGCCAAACACCGGCTGCGCATCCCACAGGTTGGGATGCTGTGGGGACTGTGTCCCTGCCTGCCTGGACTGGGGAATGTTGCAGAGGTGCACTGCTTGCCTGTGTTGGAATTAATTGCAGAAACGACTTTTTCCTCTCATCGCAGAAAACAAACTGCCCTGCCTGCCACTGCGAAAAGGAAGCCGTTACTGCTTGCTGTATAGGAGGGAAACGCAAGCAGGTTTGTAGGTGAAGATGCAGGCATGTACATTGAGCCGTCTGGCTGATGAAGTGGGCATCTGCTTGCGTCCCAGCCTTGCAAAGCTGTTATAAAGAAATATTTTGAGGTGGCCAGGTCTAGAGAGGAATATGTGTGACCTTTATGCATACGCTCATGCTTTGAATGTGAATACCCTGATGGCAAGCACTAGGCCCCTGAGCTGATGTGTTGACCAAAGCTAATCAACATGAGTAAATAAGATGCACACGGGAGAATGAAATCTTTGTAAATGGAGTAGTCCTGGGAATGAGTGATTTATTATTACAGATCTTAATACTAATAGTGTTGGACTGGTGTGTAGATTGACTGGGAAACTATTCCATGTGTGACAACTATTAAAAGATGGGCTGAAGATTGATGAAAGCAATGGAATTCAGGGTGCAATAAATGCATCAGGGAAAAGGTAAAACGTGGAGGATGGGCATGAGGCTTTTTATGCATTAAGTAAGTTTTCTTTTTTTAAATTATGTTACTTGATGTTCATGGAAGAAGACCAGCATTGTGATTGGAGTGATTTTGATGAAACTTCTTACCTCATGGAGCATTCGTGCACATCACAAAGAGACGTTTGTAAGAACAACTCAGGAATTATTATTTGAGATCAGTGATGATCTGAGCACTAGGCATCATAATGTCTGTGTATTGCTTGGGATAATTCTGACGCGCTGGGACAGACTTATGAAATAAAAGTGTTTTTTCTGCCACTTTTGATGCTGGGCTGCTTACTGGCGTGGGGTGCTTATTGAGGTGCTCACCAGTGCCTGGTGAGCATTGAGGTTTTGAAGATATGTTTACTGTAGCTCTGTGAGCTCCCAGTTATTCCCTGCTGGTCCCTTATTCAGTAAATCCCTCCTTCAGGGATGTGAATACTAGAAATGCACCATGCTGCCCAATTTTGAGTGTATGTACACACTTCAGTCTCTGCTGTGTCTATAGGCATTACTTTTGGGTGTCTATAGGATTAAGATCTAGAAAATTTGTCATTTGTAAGAGTTCCTTCTGCCTCAGGGTATTTGTAGGAATGTAGCTGTACTGGACTGGTCTCTATGTCATCTCCTGGGCTCATATTTGCCTTGGCAAATCTTTGTCAGCACTTGATATTAGGCTTTTTAATCCCTCCTTGGAATGTATATGAGTATGTCCTCAGTTTTGTAGGTTCTGAGATGCTCCAACACTTCCTGATCTCATCCTGGTGCCTGCAGGCAGTGGAAGCTCCCAGAGCAGGCTGCTGAAGTAGAAGGAGGAGGAGCTTGCTTTTACTCACCTACTTTGAATTCTTGGCTAGTTCAATGGCAAGGAAACCAACTCCTACTCAAATATGTGATTCTAAGACATTATCCCATTGCCTGGTTTTAGCCCCCAAGTTTGTGGTGTAATGATTGCTTTATGTTACTCACTAGATAATATCTGCAGTGCAGTCTGAAATGCATGTGTCTCCTGGGTGCAAGTTAAGTGTTCATTTTTTAGACAACTTCTCCAAGGACACTGTAACTTTTACTTCAGCAGTCTTTTCAGAGAACCTTCTGACTTTGCCTGTAAGGCAGATAAGTTTATCAGTCATGAATTGAACATATGTGGCTACAACAAGGTAGCTAGTCTTTTCAGGTAACAGAACCTTCATTTTGATTGTGTTCTGTTCTATTTACTAATGCTCAGTGTGAGTTATTGTTTGTTTTTTTTTTTCCTAGTCTGAAACCTCTGTTTACCTCTGTGAGAAAAATCAGGACTAAACCTTTTTTAAATGACCTTTTCTGTTTTGTCTTTTCCTACTTTTCCTCGGTTTTAAACTTTATCTGTATTTCTTCAAGCCCGTTCTCATCCAAGGGAGATACAACGATATCTGTGATGGAGTTCCTGCTGCAAGAGCCGGAGCGCTCTTGTTGGCTTCCTTGTGAGGGAAAGATGCTACAGAATCTCAGAGGTGTTATCTTTTCAGAAACATTCCCACATTTCAGCATCATGTTTCTACTTACAGTGTTGTGATGTCTTCAACAGAGATGTAATGTCTTTGCTCATTTCAGGATGAGCAAAGCTGAGTATTCAGGTAAAGGCTTGAAATACGTGCATGCTTCTAAAATCTGCTTGTGAAGGCAGTCGAAAATTAAAATCAAGACACCTCCGTTTGAGACTTGACAGTTTTCGGTTTCAAGGGTTATGAAATAGATATCATTCCAAAGGAGGGAAAGAAGTATTTGCAAGCTGTCCTAATTAGGCATGATGAAGTTATATTTTTCATTGAAATGCCTAATAGCAATTGTGAAAGTTTATTACTATCTGTTGATGTTCCTCACACTACACTTAAAGGACCTTAGTCAACTTGTGAATAATAACATTGGAATTATTTTGGTGGTTACAAACCTAAGGCTTTCAGCAGTCTGTTGCACAACTGTGATTCATTACAGTGGATACCCAGGGAACAGCTATCAGGGAACAGCTTTGAAATATTTTGAACAATGTTTTGAGCAGGTTAGATCATAGCTTTGCTACTGTTAATTATACCAGGTAAGGTCATTGATTTTGAACTTCACAAGAGAGATGTGTTTCTAAAACTTAACAGAAAAATGTCATAAATACAGAGGATCAACATGAATGTTTATTTACAGCAATGCAAGTTAAAATGAAGTGAAACTTGATTTGAAGGAACTTCATTCAAATGAAATGAAACTGAGGTGTTAACCTCAGTCAACAACAGCCACTCACTCCTCCTTCCACCTGGTGATATGGGGAGGAGAATCAGGGAAAAAAAAGTAAAACTCATGGGTTGAGATAAGAGGAGTTTACTAACTAAGCTGAAATAAAATATAGTAATAATCACAATAATAAAAATAAAAATAATTATTGTAATGAAAAGGAAAAATACAACAAAAAAGTGAGAGAAAAATAAAACCAGAGGAAAAAAATCCAAGTGCTGCAGATGCATGATGCAATTGCTCACCACCTGCTGTCTGATGCTTAAGCAGCAATCTGCCTGTCCCCCTCCAACTCCCCTTAGTTTCTATGCTGGACATGACAGTCCATGGCATTGAACAGCCCTTTGGCTAGTTGGAGTCAGCTGTGCTGGCTATGCTCCCTCCCAACATCTTACGCACCTGCAGCCTCTGTCAGAGCAAGGGGAAAGGCAAAAAAGGCCCTGATGCTGTGTAAACACTGTTTGTCAATAACTAAAACATACCTGTTTCATCAACGCTGTTTTCAGCATAAATCCAAAATGTAACCCTGTACCAGCTACTAGGAATATAATTAACGCTATCTCAGCCAAAACTGGGACAGACTGTAATTTTTCTAAGTGATGCTTAAAATGTAATCGTGGATTGTCCTACTATAAAGTCTTGGGCAAAAGTGTCAGGATTGAACAGCAGCATTCTGAAAAGGGGTCTGATCTAAGCCTTTGGCTAAGGTTCTAAGTGGTTTTATACCAACAAATAGTTCACTTGTAACAGTCATTGCATACAACGCATATGAGTTTTAACAATAAGTCCTTTTCCCATTCTGCAGAAGCCAAGAGTTAAGAGAGATGAGGATGCTGAATGAGTAAACACTGTTTATAATTAGAGGGATAGAAACACTCTGACTAATGTAGTCTTAGTGCATCCACTTGATATATGCAGACACATGTATAAGTGTCATGATTTAGGGAACACATTGTTGTGGTTTGGCCCAGCTAGCACAGCAGCACCATGACACTCTCTCGCTTGGTGCCCCCATTCACCCCCACCCTCGTTAGGATGGCAGAGGCCCCAGTGAAATGGGAGTAAAAAGATAAGCAAGGTTGTTGTGGATTAAGACAAGGGCAGGGAGGGCTCACTGCCAATTACGGTTCCGGGCAAAACAAACTCCAGTACTCGACTTAAGAGAGGAAAGTAGGGAAGTTTATGCTACAAGAAACAGAATGGAATAAAAGCAAAAGGGAGTAGGATGATGAGAAAATTACAACCAGCACTTTAAGATCTCCCTCCCCCATCCCT
>WBNH01000024.1:0-76155 GCA_013401255.1 Urocolius indicus | reverse complement strand
TTTTTTTTTTTTTTTTTTTGTGAAACTCGGAGAAGTGAAAAAGAGGTATCAAAGAATTCCACTTAAATCTAGAACATGTGCCTGTGTCATGTCTCTCTGTGTGCACATACATAGGTTTTGTTTGTGAAGTGATGGTGCTGATGCATAGAATTTTCTAAATTCTCTTGCTGCAAAGACTTGTCTCCCTACTCATTTTCGGATTCTTTTTTTGAGTTTTTGAGATTTAGGTGCAGTATTATTGGACAACAATAACAAAATATTTGTATGTGAGCTGGCATTTTAAAAATTTTAACTGAATTGTTAGTGGTCTGACATCAAAATAAAGCAACCACATTTTCAGATATGCTGAGCAGCCACATGTTTTTCAGTGTTGGTGTTAGTCCTTGCTTATTTGTTGTAGCTGCCTGTTTCCATTCAGAAGCTGCTGATCCCAAGCCTGCCTTAATGAGAATTTTTTTCACTGCCCTCACTGCAGAAGCATCACTGTTGCGAAAGTGCTGTTTGCAGCTTTCCTGGGGATGTCAGCATTTACTTCAGGTGAGAAGTAGGGGTAGGATAAAGATAAGTAGGCTACCTAACTTTGGGCTGATCTAGGTTAGATGGGTAATTTAGCTCAAAAGAGGCCAGCACCAGTAGCTAACTGACTGTTGACTATTGTTTTTTTCTTTTTTTTTTTTTTTCTGATGTACCCAGCGTATTGGGTTGGAAAAGACTGGCAGAAAAGGGCAGCGCTAAGCAGAAGTGACACCCCAGCTCTGTTTAATCAGTGGATCTCACTGTTTACAAGCCCTGCAGAGGCACTGCGTTGCCTTGCCATTCATATTCAGCACCTTACCGCACACTGAGCCGAGACTTAAGTCCCTGAGAATGGGGAAGGGACCTGTGCCCAGTTTGATGTTCTGCATGAGTGGGTACCATGAATGCTCCAATGCATACCAGTAACAGCTGACCCAGTAAGGAGATTTTTCAAAAGTTCTCTGTGAGGTTTTTTTTTTTCTTTTTTTCCACCCTCCTTTTTGCTATTTTCTTTTTGCTTTTTGTTGTTGTCCCAAAGACTTCTAGGGGAAAGGAAATTCTTGAATAGATTTCACTGTTGGAGAGAGCTGAGGAGAATTTGAGGGATCATGTTAACTCCTTTCACAATGTCTTCATGTATGTGTGTTACAGACTGACACATCATCATTTTGAAACGGTGCAAATTTCCATCACCAGCTTCAAAAGAGACAATTTTTTGTTATTTTTTGATGGTGTGTTTTTTCTGCAACGAGATGTACAATGCAGGTTTTGTATCCAGAAATATCTGCTATGTAATGTGAATCCTTATTTGTCACTTTTATCTCTGTTTTCTTTTGCATCTTTTGGTTTGTTTTTGTTTTGGGTTTTTTTGGGGGAGTAGGTTGGGTTTTTTGGGCTTTTTTTTGTTGTTATTCTCCCTCTTTTTTCTACAGTAACAAAAGGCTTTTGGAGATTCTGTCTTGACTTTTTGCCTTAAGGATTTCTGTAGTAGATGGCTTATCCAGAGTTTCCAGAGAACAGCTGTTCTTATTTCCATCATACCACAAATTGCTATATTGTATGTTTTGCCTAAGCTCAACCTAGTTAGAAATGTGTGTGGGATCTAAAATATTATTCCTTTGTATTTAGGATATAACAATCAAGGACTTTCATCACTTGGAAATGTGATGTGTATATATCCTGTTTCCTTCTGAGGGAAATTATGATCTTTCTGCTGCACTTACAACTCCCATAACACAGACTTCTTCAAGAAAACGTCATTTTTGGATTACCTTTAATGGATTCAGGTGTGTGGCTTGGCAATGTGTCTCTTTTCCTTTTTTTATTTTTTTTTTTTTAAATGGGCAATAACGTTACACTTGCAGCTTTGTTTGATACAACTCCAAGTAATGTATATCTTCTTGTGTAAAATTCATCCTGATGGGTATTTGAAATATAGTGATTACACTATATAGAGTGATTTCTTGTGACCTTTTGACAAGTGATCTGCAATTGCAATTGTAATGCACTTTATAGATCTCCTTAAGTAGGTCACCAGTTTGCAATTTTTCTTTCCAAAGTCTGTGCTTTGTATTTCAACTGTAGGAGTGGGAAGCACCTCTCCATATACCATCACCAATTTTCCAAACAAAGGCTAAAATGCAACAAGGGGCTCATACGTGTACAAGTGTCCTTGCTGTGACAAGAAGTACAGGTACACGTAACTGAGTGTGGGAGGTTATTCCTACCTGAGCAGCTCTGTGTTTAGTAAAACACATGTTGGGTAAAACTTGAGCACTTGTAGAAAGATAATGTCCAGTAGAAAGATAGTATCCAGCAGACTCAAGCAGTTGTTTATGCCAGCCTAAACTAAGAAGTTGTAATTTTCCTGTTCAAGGGGAGAATCTGGACATCTACAGGAATGTTTCTGGCAGGGAAAATGGAATATAGTGGGGAAAATTAAGAGCTGCTTTGCTGTTTGTCTCCTTCAGCTTTAGGAGCAGCAGATGGAGGATTGTCTTCTCCAATGTCTTTACGCTTGATCGCTCACTCATCCCGTATGGGCAGACCAGTGTAAGCCATGGGCCAGGCTGTAAGGGTGAGGATGCCAGCTTTTGTTTGACCTGTTCCAAGCAGTGGGCTTGAGCACAGCAAGGGTCCAGGGTTCCTCCCAAGTTCATATAATTTGAGAGCAAGTCTCATTTCAGCAGTAGTCACTGTGGAAAAGCTAGCAACTTCAATAAAAATTAATAGCCAAAGTAATAAGCATGTTCATGGTATGGAAGTCTGTTCTGTAGTGATAGAATGCTGTTTCTTTGAGTTGGTTCTCCTGACTACAGTAAAATATATGGCAAAGTGTATATTGACCTAGGAGTTCCAATTCCAGTCCTGCGATTGAACTCAAATAGCTCTCTACTGGGCTGCAGTAGGAGCTGTAGTCAAACACCAAGCAGATAATCATGCTGAGTTTTTTCCTGTAAATCACTTTTTCTTTTACACTGTAGATATTTGCATGGGTGGTTCCTTGTTGACCGCAAAGATATGTTTTTTGTTTTCTTTCATTTACATTCTCTACTGAATTAGTGGAGTTAACGCAGTTTTGTCTGTCACACTTGGATGGGACAGGGCAATGATTTGATTTAAAGTGAAAGAGAGATGTCTTCATTTTAGGGAAAAATCTGGCTACATGGTGAGAGTAAGCAGGTCTAGCCTTTACCAGAAACCCTAATTAGAAGAAATCCCATGCACGATTGACCTTGACTATTGAGACAACTCTCAAAGAAGAAAGAGCACTAAAAATTAGTATGCTGCTAGCACTGTACTTTTATTGTTTGATGTTATTAAGCAAACTTGGTGTGTGTTTCTTTTTTGAAGCATTTGATTAAATGTGTGATCTTATCATGGTGAAATGGCCCACTGGGCTGCAGGTAGTGGTGTTCAGAAATGAAATTTTAGAACCTCTGAACAGACATTTATTCAGTGAGACCTTTCTTGAATAATAGATGTGACAGATAGCTGAGCAACATGTTTTGGGGCTTGGACTTTGTTTTGTTTTGATTTTGATGTAGGGAGTTGCAATGCAATTGGGAGAAGATAACACAAGTGCACAGGGGTGAGAATAGGATGTATATAGAGGGAAATTATCATACATTGCAGAATCAGGTCTTCATTCTGCCAAGAGTTATTTTTGGGCCAAGATTAGCACGCTTCAGGATCTCTCTATTGGCATATTTGGTATATCAAACAACACGTGTACATATCTAGCTGCATATCAATTATCTTACCTTTTAGCTAGAGCATTTAAGGTGCTTAAATTTTGTAGAAAAAAACAACTCACAAACGAAAATCAAACAGAAAACCAGAGAAGCATGGTTGTTGACTCTTAAGGTCGTTGCTGATTCCTTAGGCAGTTCTTTGGTTCATAATAGTTCCATCAGATCAGTGAGACTAAGGGGAGGAGGCTAGTACATACATAAGGCTTCACTGGTGGGTGTTCACCTCTTGTATTCTGTCCAGTGATGAGAAAATATAATTGTGTCTTCCTTGTTTTCTTTCATTGGAAACACAGTGCTTTCTTATTTGGCACAGCTACAGTTGGACCCTCCATCAGGGGAAAAATACCTTAAATGGATCTGTCATGGTTTTGTGAGGAGCTGCTTTTGCTTGGTAACAGGGGGATGGGACTGCAGTGCAGGCCTGGTAAAGAGTTCTTGGACTTTCCCCCGACTCTGAAGTTTGGACCTATCTCGACCCAGCTGAGCCAATCTGGCAGCTCTGCGATAATTATTTAAGGACAGGAATTTGAAGTGCATGAGGGGAGTTGAAAGAGAAGAGCAAGATGAAGACGACCATGCAGACCCTACAGCCAAGAAAAGACAAAAGGGGCGATGCTGGATATCCTTGTAGCCCACAAGGAGAAGCAGAGACCCAGTGACCGAGGGAGTGAGAACGGGAGGCTCTGGGTCAGAGGGAGCGAATGGTTTAGATCCCAGCCCTGAGAAGATGAACTGGGGTTGCAGCTTCCCGTCAGAGCAGCCTGTGCAGGGCTGCCCAGTGTGTCGAAGACCCCAGGCTGGAGCAAGGAAGGACTGGTGAGGAGCACTTCTCCTCAGAAGTGTGATAAGTGACAAGAGACATCAGGAAAGGACTGACTGCACTCTCCATTCCCTGTCCCCAGCACTGCTTGTAGAGGGAGGAAGTAATGACGCTGGACTCAGGGCTCTGAGCCAAGGAAGAGAGAAGGGGTGGGGGAAAGGTGATTCTAAAAAGCTTGATTGCACTTCCATCATTCGCCCTATTCTGTCGTATTTTTCGTTTGAATATTTCTATTTGTTATGTTTTAGTTCAAGATGGATTAAGCTAAGTTTCATTTCTTCCCCAAGCTGAGTAGCCTTGTCTGTTTTGTCCTGTACCATAAGCAGCAATTAAGCCCTCTCTGTCCTTGAGGAGTTCCATGGTCTGCGGTACTTAAGTCTAATTGTGGTCTTTTGTCCTTGAATGGGCCTAAACCATGACAGGGTATTTTTGTTTTGAAGCATTAGAGATGCAATGATTTATATCTGTTTTTCCAGTAAAACAGCCAACTTCACTGTAGGTTTTCATATAGCTCACTGGGGTAAGATTTCATTGAATGTGTGGACTGCACAGGATTTTTAGGTGGTGGTGCATGAACGTGAATAGCTGAAAATGTATTTTAATTTTTTTTTTCAATAGTGGACTTGAATACACTGTGGTGACCTCTGACTGTGAGAGAGATGAATTTAGTGTGCAACTTGGTCTTCCCCTGACAAAGGGCCTTTTATATATATGAAAAAGTTTGCTTTTGAATGAAAGGAGTCCTAGAGTGCCTCTGCTGTAAAACTGTGTTTTAATCAAGCCCCAGCTGCCCTGCTGCTCCCGTGCATTGTACAGCAGCTGTCTTTACATCAGGTTAGATTGTGATTAAGTGAATTCTTCTGGAGGTAACATAAAACCCTTCCTTTACAGGAGCTGGTAGAAGATGTGAGCTCCATGCTTTAATGATATGCTGAGGTGCCAAATTAGGAGTCCTCTAGCTTTGATGCTCCAGCTGCTCATCTTCCCTACACTTCGGTTAATGTGGTTGTTTTTCTTAAAAGCTGTGTGGCTCTCAGGACTTTCTGATAACTTTTAATTACAGAGACACTTTTCTTTCGTGGTGCACAGGTAATCCTACCAGATGCCAAACAGATTCATAAGACTGGGTGTAAGGTACAGGAATGAGTGTGACTGGGAGCCCTGTGTATTTTGCCAGAATGCTTGCCTGAGCCTGAGGGGGCTAATTTCTACTTCCAAGATGGTTTTTGTATGTGGTATACCGAGGAGTACAGCCTGTAAAGTTGTAGATTACTGGCATATTTTAAGGGACTCTTCCATAGATCTGCATCTGAATGCGAGATGTCTCTGTTGGGGATTTTATGCCGTTCTGAGGACTTCGCAGCTGCAGTTCATGCTGAAGGCATGTAGCCAGGGCTACACATAAAAACTAATGGCAAAAACTAAAGCTACGCAAATGCCACAAGGAAGGGAAATTTCCCCCTTACAACAGCACTCTAGGACTTGAGGGAGCCCACCTGGCCAGGTGGTACACAAAACCTATAAGAAAGGGATAGTGCACATGCTGGTGGCAGCACAAGGTATCTTGGTATAGTGAATCCTGTTTCTTCCACTTGGCAATGTTGCTTTCTTTCTGTTCCTGTTGAATTTTGCCTGACATGCCTAATTTTTGGGCAAAGTAAGTGACTAATCACAACCATGCAATTAAGCTGGTGTGTGTGCAGTAGTAAGGTTCCAAGATGGTTGTGTAATTACATTAAATTTCCAACCTCCTTGCTGATATTCTTGGGGAGAGAAGTGAGGTTACTTTTGCGCCCTGACAAATGTCTTCCTTTCCAGCAAAGCAGGGTCGGATGCCTGTGTACCCCAGCCTCTTCCTAGCAGGATGTCTATTCTGTTTTCTTACATTTTCTCCTCTTACATTTCCAAGCTCACTACATCAGACATCCAGGGTATGTAAAGATGATCTATGCCTATCTACTGACACTACTGTAACATGCAGCAATTATTGAAATTAAACAAGAGGGCATCTTTCATCAAAAGGGCAAGACAAAATAGTAGCAAGAGCACTGTTTTGTTTAATGCAGATCTGTTGTCTTGGTACTGAGATTTCAACAGCTGGCCAGACAGTTCATCATCAAGGACAACCTGCTGAGGGCCACAAATTAATCACGTCATGATATCTTGACATTGCCTTGCAATGTTTGTGCTGTGGTGTTCAGCTCTAGATGTTGATGTTACCTCATAACAAAAAAAAATATACTACTGTGCACTGGTGGAGGAGGATGAACAGATCGCCTTTCAGTTGCCTCCATTTTCTGTCTGCAGCCAGCTTAGAAAAGGAGGGGACATGACCATTTTTTTCCTTTTCCTTTTGTCTTTTTTCACTCCCTTGCATATCAGTTCTCATCTTATTTACATTTTAGGGTATCACAACAATGAAAAATGTGTTACCATTTGTTTTTCCATATTGGTTTGATTTTTCTTGCCTTTGTCTACGTACTGCTCTTGTCAGATAAGTGTATAGCAAAGACTTAGTTTTCACTTTTAAACTGAGAAGCAACTAACTTTTCCTTATTAATTTGGCTTTGACCAGTGCTCTGAAATCTTTTAAAGTGCTATGGAAATATCTTTTAGTTTGTGGGCTTGGATGAAGGCCAGCAGAAGTTTTCTTTTGTGGGCTTGCTTTGTTTGTTTTCCTCAAAAACTCTATGTTGATGCAGGCCAGTTGCTGCTGATACAGTCTTTGGCTATAGTGTTTGTAGCTAATTAAAATAGCTGCTAATTGAGAGATGAACATTGTAGACTTGAATTTTCCTGCACATTAGCTCAGATAAGAGTTTTCCTGGAAAAGTAAAGTGTGCTTTCAGTTTTGAGGCACATTTGAAATGTAATTTAGTGATGATTCATAATATTGCTAAAATATGTGGGAAATTGAAGTTTCTTTAAAAAAGTGCATCATCTTGTCATTTTATGTTACCTGTAGGTAATAATTAGGTTATTACTTGCATGTGATTACTGTTACTTAAAACCAACCTTGGTTTCAAATTGTTTGAACTTCTGCTGTCTGCTTTTTGATGAGTATGATATTTTTGCAAGCTTACATTTTTTCTCATCTCCCTGCCATAACTGAATAAAATTATTTGAGCTGGTGAAGTATCTAGAAAATCATCCTAGTGTGCAGCTTGTCTGCTGTCCTGGTACCTGCCTGGTTAGTGAGTGAGGCTGGGACATGCGGACCATGATGGTGCTGCAGCTGGAGAGCATTCACTGGGGCACGTTTGGTGGTCAGCCCTTCCATCGCTGCTGCAGGCTGCTAGGGGAATATGCCTGTGATGGTTAACGGGCTCACTAGCAAGCTTTTATTGCAGTGTTGAAGTGTGATGCACAGGAAGCAGGCATTGTTCTGGTTTGTTTGGCTAATTGAGATTTTGTAATTTGATTCTTTTATTCTGGACTCTGCTTTTGCTATGGGAGTTTTGGTTTGACTTTGTGGAGTTTTTTAATAGGTTTGTTTTTTCTTAAATGTTTGTGTTTTAAGAGGAAGAAAGATGAAGTAGGCTTAGTTATCTGTCTGAACAGAGATATCTGTATGCAAACTAATAATTTAAACTGGTCTTCTACCTAATGGAAAGAGGCAGGCACTTCTGAGACATGATTCTTTTCCTTCTCATGTTGTCATTTAAAATAGGTTTAATGAATTGCACCCTAAAAATCTTACTTCTCTCTACGGACTGTGAAAGAAGCCTAAGGTGACAAACTCAGATTGAGACATTTACATTGCAGATACCTTAAGATGGAGGAGGTGAATCCCACCCCAGGAAATTACTCGCCTTGCCTTGCAGTGCATTTCCAATTTAAATGTGACTCTGTATGATAAGCCTGTACCTGGCACAGCAAAGCTGCTCCGGTGGTAAGTGCATGGTGAAGAATTGAAATCACCTCTGGTCTTCACAGAGCTTGTGCCCAGGAGGAGCTCTCACTTGCTCAAAGGATGACTAGCAAGAGCTGGGTTGGTGTAAGGCATGTCCTTTAAATATCACAAAAATAAATGCGAGCATGGTGGAATGTGATTTATCTCTCCCGTTAGCTTTTGTGCAGTCCTGAACGTTGAGAGTGAGACTAGCATTCTGTGCCTTGTACCTCCATGGCTTTTTTTCTCCAAGAGCATGTAGTAACCTGCAAACCTGAGGAGATTGCTCTTGCACTTCTACTCTCCTTTTTTATTTCAAGGATTGAAACATAAAAGTCTGGAAACTGAATCCATTCTGTGAAGATGCTGAAAAGGCAGATGCTGGGAGACATGTCTGCCTTGGTTCTTGTGGGAAGGCATCCCGCAGGTAGGTGCCCTGGGATGCTGAGCATGTTGGTGAAAGAGGAGCTTTCCAGGTTGCCGCATTAAGCGTCTGATCCCTGACAAGTTCAAGCTTTACCTAACAAAGCTACATCCTATGATCTTGATATGCATAGATTCTTCTAGTCTCTTAAGGCTCAAAAAAGAAAAAAAAACCATTTCTACACTCTTTTCTTCAGTCCCTGAGAGTTACTGTTGGGACAGATGTTGCAGTGCAAGTTTTGGCTGCCTACCCTCCACCCCCAAATCAAACCCCTTCATTTTGCCATCTCTTTCGGTGGCTATATGGGGAACCAGACTGGGAAATAAAGCTGTAATTTTAAAATCTGCATTGGCTTTGTAGCTCTTGCTGGGCTGCTTTTGCCTAGGATTGGTTTCCTGCCTGGTTTACAGCTGATTTTTGTGTAGCCCCGTGGTAGTAGCACAAGCTGTGGAATGGTGTGGGAAGTGCAGAGCTGCTTGAAATGTGTATGACATATTGTCTAGGTATTGGTGGCTCTCCCAACCTTCCTGTTTCCAGCTGTATGTACTCTGAAGGCCACTGCCCTTCAGGTAGGCTAAACATGTTGCTCTAGGGAGTGCTGAAGGTAACATATATACATAGTAGGGATATATATGTAGGAATGTGCACATATATATACACGTGCATATATTCATATAGATTGCACATGTGTGTGTATATATATGATAACTTGATGAGGGAGATAACATTGTGTTCTCTTTCTTCCCACTGTTTCTAATATACTCCAATAAAATCAGACAGAATTGAACCTCAGCATCGTGCAAACTCATTTTACATCTTGCACAGAGGTTTACAAAAGACATGAGAGCAGACTGCATCTTGCAACTAAAAAGCAGAGCTATAAATGGATAGCACATGCCTGAATCCATCAACATGGCAGATATGTGGAACTAAATTCATTCACCCTGTTCCTAATTATTTGGTTTAATTTCTCATCTGCGTGGTTGGCTTTAATTTTAAGGAAGTGATTGAATCTTTTAACAGCCCTTCATTTTGAATTGGATGGAGATGGGATTTGTTTGGACTGTACTGTAGTAGTAACACACTGATGACTGAGTTGTTTGAGTTTTTTAACAGTTGGTATAATTTCTGTGGTACCATTGTTTGGATGATTTTTGCCCCCATTAGTAGACTAAGGGAATATTTCTTTGTTCGTTATGTAAAATGGCATATGTTACTTATTCTAAGTAAAAGGAGAGCTGATAGAAATATTTAATTACAGAATGCCAGCTAATGATGGAACATTTAAAACTTCTATTGCTTTGAATAAGTTTTAAATGAACAATGAAAAAAACACAGGTTTTGCTTAGTGTTTACTTTAGTATGGCTTAAAAATTAAATTTGTGCTTTACAGTCATGATTGTCAGATCAAATTAAAAATTCAAAGGGAAGCCACATGGGCTTAGATCCAATAAAAGACTTTGTATGACTCATTGCCTCAAAAAAAGGAGAAAAAAAAAAGGGAGTAACATTACTTGAAGATTTCAGCTGCCTTTGCTGGAGATCACCAATTCTGATTCACGGAATTGAGAATGTTCTCTTTAAGGTTACTTGGTAGCCTTTGTACTCTGTAAGTTTGCTCCAAGTCATTGATTGTGAAGAGTATTTGTAAGTTTGCTCCAAGTCATTGATTGTGAAGAGTATTTGTGCCTTTCACAGTCTTTTGAACCATGTGTTTTTCATTACAATGATCTCTCTCAGATTTAGGACATTTTTTTTACAATTTGTTTGTGTCTGTTTACAGTGTAGTCCTGTTGATTTGCTCCAGTTCTTGGGGATTTATCAGTTCATCAAACATCTTTATTTATTGTTTAGGCAGCATTATCCCCTAACTACCATAGGCAAGTGAAGTGTTTTTGCACAGGCAGAAACACTGAAAATTTATTGAGGTCACAAAGATGTGTGTGTTCATTTTGAATAAAATTAATTTGCAGTGAAACCCCCTTTGAGTAGCATGAAGGGCTTTAAATAACCTTGTAAAGCTTCTGAGTGTGAGTTCAGACTCTGTTCCTCTCCAGGGCAGCACCTGCAGATAGAGCTAGGGTCTAAGGGATTTAAACATGACATTTTGATGATAATTAAAATTGGATAATGATAATTTAAATTGAAACTTCTTTTCAGTAATTTTCCTAATATCTGCAAATTTGAAACCTGAACAAAAACTCCAATAGTTTATTGGAGAAAACTAGGTTTCTGATTAGAGCTTGTGGTACAATAGGGGCTCTGGTCAATACAGCTTTAGCATCTATCTCTGTAAGAAATTGCTGTTTGGGCCTGAATATCATGGAGGTGTTGCATTATGACTAGCGTTTCCTGCTGAATACACACTTCAATAGCAAAGTTCAAGCACTGAATATCCTGTATTTCTGTTAATCTGCTAGTCTTTCGTTGTGAGAGTCTTAAATATGATTTTAATACAGGGTTGTGTCCCCTCTAGTTTTATAACAGCTGTTAATACAAGCTGTTCATGAAGCTGCTCTGGCCTCTGTAGTGTTGATTTTTGAAATTATAACTTCTTTAAAGATTTGGGGTTTGGTTTGGTTGTGTGTTTTTATTTTTTTTTTAAGAAAGATTTGAAGCTCCATTACTAAAAATGGGGGATGGGAACTAATTGACATGTATGTATGTATGTGAAAGGACAGTCATAGCAAATAATGAGTTCCTTTACAGAGTGGTGAAAAGTATGGAGGATGCGCTTCAATAATTGTATCTTACTCAGCAAGACATCAGTCTGAATTCTATAGATTGGTAAGGTAGTGTTTTGATAGCTTTTTCTACAGGTAGCTTTTTTTTAAAGCTGAAATTCTGAGTTTGTGCTGCCTCTCGAGATTCAAACTGATACAATACCTTGAATATTTTTAATATTGGCCTTTATAGCTCATGTGTTCTTGTGAATAGTGTTTAATGCTGGTTGGGAATAGCATACATTTGCTCTTTGCTTGCAATGATTTTTTTCTTCATAGTTTCACTCTTTTGTTTAAAAACAAAATCTTAAAAGGAATATGATAATTGCCAGTTATTAACCTTCATTTGTCATTAATTGTGTTGAAAGCTGGCATCAGAAATGCTGTGAGCATTAAGAAGTGTTTTAATTAGATCATTAGATCCTACATGATTTAGTGATTGCTCAGAGGTGTAAATGGGCAGTGTCTTTAATTCAAGAAAGCATTTATGCAGATACACTAATAGAATTTAAATCCTCCCTTGCAGTTGAGCATAAGCTTTGCTGAGTTTGGGCCTAAACCAGATTTCAACCTCAAATGATGAGGGCTCAGTATCTTGGCAGAAGTTGTTGGTACAGCACGGCTGGTGAAGTTGGTGAGTTTTAGCTCCGTGGGCACCGTTACTGTATTAGCTGGAATTGGTGTTGCCCATTGGGAACACCTGCTTTGGTACTTCTCCTTTGCTGTGATTTCTTCATAGAGACTGTTGTTAATCTGCTTGGGGAAAACAGGTGGAAAAAAAAGAGGAGTGGTAGTAAATTAGTAAATTCTACCTTAACCTGGAAAAGGACATTTCTTTTCACATTGACTGCCCTGAGCTTCAATGCATGCTTTCACTGTGTGAATTTTCATCAGTATAATAAGAGAAATTCTCTGTTCTGGGGAAAAAAAAAAAAAAAAAAAGGATTTTCCTAAAGGTCCTATTGGCTGCCTGGATTTTCGTATCTTTTCAATAGATGGCTTATAGCAGGAAATATAAGTTTAGATTTCAGAAATCAAAACCACCTTGACATTTGGTTGGGGGGATTTTTCTTTGGCCTACTTTAATAAAAAGGGGAAAAGCTTCAACATAATAATTTTAAAGAGTTAACAGCCATGAAATGTCATATCTTCTACAATCAGATTGTAACTTTTTTTCTTTTAGAGAACAATCAGTAGGATTAATATTTTATCACATATTCCCTTCCCACCTTTGCAAAATGTTTTTCTAGGAAAGAAGGCTTTTTTAATATAAGTTGTACTGGTTGTTGCGCTCTATGTTGTGCTCTGGTTGCTTTTGAACTTGTTGCTGAGTTTGATTCCCATAGGAGGAGAGGTCTCCAGTTATTTTCTTCAAATTCCATGCAAGCTAGTGCCTAGGTTTTCATAACCTCAAGTTTTGTTAGTTTCTTTTTACAAGCGGAATCTTGTGAGTCCTGAGCCATGAATGATGTATTTGAGATGGTGCTTGTAGCACCTTAAATGGGGCTGCAGTCTATTTATACTATCAGCAGTCTGGCTTTAATTGATGAATTTTTGTACCATTTTAAGTGAACATTAATTATATGAACATTTTACATTCCAAAGTAATAAAAACCTGAATCATCACAATTTCTTTCTAATCATGCCACAAGACAGATTCTGAAGTAAAGTGTGCACATAAACTTTTAGCCCATTGAAATATGCATATATAATTTAATTTGCATACATTAAATTCTTAGTTTCATTAATGATTTAAGAGTCTTCTGCAGTTTGAAGACTGTTGCATTGTTAGCTTGATTGAATTACCTCTTCTATTTAAAGCAGACCTGGTAATATTGGTTGTGTGTTACAGAACTATACTGGTAACTTTGTTAGATCTTTTGTCAACATGACTAATTTATAACTGGCCACAGTATATTATTAGCCAGAGATATATTACAGTGCAAGACTTCCCTTTAAACTGCACATAATATGGCAATTGCAAGGAGATGTAGCTAAGAGGGTGAAAGAAAGAAACCATGGCACATCACATCAAAAGAACATTTTCATATTAGAATTGTTAAGAGGTTAACAATTGTTAACCTCGATATGTGGTTTCCTTATAAGTAAAAATATTGATTGGTATAACAAACTCCAAAAGTGCTCCTTTTTTTTTTCTTTTTTCTGTTATGCTTGTAGTGGGTTTGTGTGGCCAGGTTTTGGTAGCAAGGGGCTACAAAGGTGGCTTCTTTAAACAAAATGCTGCCAGAAGCTTGCCCTGACCAAGGCCTGGCCAATTAGCAGTGGAGGTAATGGCTCTGTGGATATTGGAGAAGGGGAAGAAGTTGCTGTGCAATTGTTAAACTGCAGCAGCAGCAGAATGTGAGAACATCATCTCTGTAGACAACAAAATCTCTGTAGAGGGCGGAGGGGAGTAGGTTCCCAGGCACTGGAGCAGAGATTCTGGTGTGACCTGTGGTCACACTACAGGTGAGATAGGCTTTCCCCCTGCAGTCCAGGTTGATCCACATTGGCGCAGAGATCCACTCACAACCTGTGGAGCACCCCACACTTGAGCAGGTAATGCCCAAAGGAGGTTGTGACCCCGTGGGAAGCTCACATTGGAACAAGTTCCTGGCAGGACCTGGGAGCCCGTGGAGAGAGAGGAGCCCACGCCAGAGCAGCTTTTCTGTCAAGACTTGTGACTCTGTGGGGCACCCATGCTGAAGCAGTCTTTTCCTGAACAGTCCTGCTGAAGGACTGTTCTCCCCATGGATGACCAATGTTGGGTCAGTACCTGAAGAGCTGCACCCCTTGAAAAGGACTCACACTGGAGCAGTTTGAGAAGAACTGCAGCCCATGGGAAGGACTCATGTTGGAGAAGTTCACAGAGGACCATGTCCCATGGAAGGGACCCCACACTGTAGCAGTAGGAAGTGAGGAGGCCTTCCCCCAAGAAGAAGCAGCAACAAAGTCCATCTGTAATTAACTGACCCTAACCCCCATTCCCTATCCCCTGTGCCACTGAGGGAAAGAAAGGAGAGTCCTGGGAAGAAGGAGTAGAGGGAGATGTTTTAATATTTGGGTTTTATTTCTCATTTTCCCTACTCTGGTTTGATTGTTCATTAATAAATCAAACTAGTTCTCTTCAAGTTGAGTCTGTTTTGCCTGTAATGCCAATTGTTGAGTGATCTCCTTGTCCTTATCTTGACTCACAAACCTCTTGTTATAGTTTTCTTCCCACTGTCAAGTTGAGAAAAGGAAGTGATAAAACAGCTTTGTGGGCACCCATCCAGGTCTAAACCATCACATTGCTACAGCAAAAGAAGAAATGTAGACTATTTTAAACAGATCTTAGGTGGTAACATGCTAAATGAATGAAGCACCTTATTTTGCGTTTGACCCATTGCTGGCTTAGAAGTTACTGTTGCTCATGGGCTTTTTCTTTTTGCTGTTTGTTTCTTTCTTTTGGAATGTTTTAGGAGTATTCCCCTACTAAGTTAAGCTTTTTTTTTTTTTTTTTTTTGAGGTGACTTCTCATGCATCATGTTTGCAAACAGGCATCCTTCTAGCACATAATAAATATTATTTTTTAAAAAAAATAACTTCACAGGAAGATACAATTTTGTTATGTGAAGTGCTCCTAGAAGTCAAAATCCTAACTGGGGAGAAAATATAAAGTAGTAGGGGCTGGTGTCAGAATGGGTGAATTGAGGAGCTGTGTGTTAGGTCAAGGCATGTGAAGGCTGTTTGTTTAATTCATGGTGTGGATGCAAAAAGAGAGTTTGCATCATCCTTTTCATCGTTCTTCCCTGCCTTCTGTTTGTACAGAAATGGGAAGCAAATCTGGAATGTGCCTTTCAAGAAGTGGTTGATAGGAAAGGATGTAAATGAGTTGTAATTGCCCTTGAGAGTCCTGATCCTGTAGGTGCATGTGGTAGCTGTAGGAAAGAGCAGTCCAGTTATGCTTTACTGTGACACCCTAGCTATTTAAATGTACACGTGTCAATTAATATGCTTGCCTTGGTTATACTAGATGATCTTTTGAGGTCCCTTCCAGCCCTTGAGATTCTGTGTGTGTGTGTAAGATACGCTCAGATGTTAGTTAAGGGATGGTTTTGAATTTCTGAGATGCTGTGATTATAGAGAAGCAAAGATTAAAGAAGGAATAAGAGAGAAAGTGGAGAATTACCAAGAACAAAGACATCACAAAGTGCTGGAAAGTTCCCTCTTTACTGAGTAACAGATATTCTCAGAGAATGTACTGACACTTGCTCTCAAATACTCCTAGTTTGCACTTTGATATTAATTGAACTAAGGACTAAAATTCTTGCTTTGTTGATTGATTTTTTTTTTTAAATTTTAAACTGATTAATGTTTTCATTTGAATAGCACTGCTGACTCTGCAGATGTGGTCTTTTAATTAGCAGATGTCAGGATTAGCATTTGTGTTGAGCTGTAATTAGCATTTCTACGCATAGCAAAAGACTTGGGCTCAGCTTGGCAGCAAGGAGAATGAAATTACAAGTAGTGGTGTAACTTGGTGATTTCCTGCATATCTGTAATTTTTTCTTTGAAAAGTCAAACCCACAAGTATCGTGATCAAGGCATGAAGACTAGCAGATTAATTGCTGATAGAAAAAATACATATAAATTATTGGTATGTGTTTTTCTAGTTAAATGATAAGTTTTGTTGGACTAACAGAATTTAATATATCTGATTGCCGCACACTGATGCTCTAGAATTCAGGCCGCAAAGTGGTAAGAGTTTCTTGGCTAGACCATAGCAGCAGTGTACATGGACATGAACGTCTCTAAAAAAGGTACTTTGTGAGTAGAGGAGAGGTAGCATTCAGGGCTCTTAGAGTCTCACTTCAGATTAATTTAAATAATAAATATATGTTGACTTTCTGCTCCTGTTTGCAGAAGTGAGGGTTTATGTGGATGGAGCCATATCTGAATGTAGGAGAAAACAAGATGGAATTACAGGCCGGGGGGAACTGGGTACAGAAAGTAATACAATCTGGATGTCTCCAAGGAAGGATACTTTTCTCTACTGAAAAGTCAGTGTCATCCCAAGTCGATGGAAAATGAACATCACTAACTATGATGAGTCTTAAAAGCTGATTATCAGTTATTATGAGGAAGTCAATTCAGTAGCGTTTTATCCGTTTAAAGGAAACATAGTCCTTTGTCAGAGCTGCCAAGGTAAATGAAAACAGTTGTGATTTGTGACCAATACTAAACAATTAGACAAAACTTGGCAGCTCTGCTGTTAGTTACACCAAAGGGGAAAAAAGGATACTTGATTATAGGCAGTTCAGGTATAGAGGTTTAGTGTTGGTGGTGTTGGTGCTTGGAAGTAAAAAGAAGTGTTCTGTACAGCACATGATAATAGTCATAATGTTATGAGTTTGCAGTGTTCCCAGGGCTGAGTAGGAGAGCAGAAATATCTTATGTGATGGTGGCTCCACCAGCTTCCTTGGCAGCCTGTTCCAATGTTTAATAACCCTCTCAGTGAAAAAGTTCTTAACATCAAATCTAAACCTCCCCTGGTGCAACTTTAGGCCATTTCCTTGTGTCCTATCTGTCATTCATGACCAGAGAGAAGAGATCAACCTTCACCTCACTGCATCCTTCTTTCAGGTAGTTGTAGAAAGTGATATGTCCTCTTGGCCTCTTCTCCTCTAGGCTAAACATCTCCAGCTCCCTTAGCCACGCCTCATAAGACTCCAGACCCTTCACCAGCTTCATTGCCTGTCTCTGGACATGCTCCATCATCTCCATGTCCTTCTTGTTGTGCGGGGCCCAGAAATGGACACAGTATTTCAGGTGCAGCCTCGCCAGAGCTGACTACAAGGGGACAATCACATCCTTGGTCCTGCTGGTCACGCTGTTTCTGATAGAAGCCAGGGTGCCATTGGCCTTCTTAGCCACCTGAGCACACAGCTGGCTCATGTTCAGCCGGCTGTCAGTTAACACTCCCCGGTCCTTTTCCACCAGACAGCTTTCCAGCCTCTCTGTTCCAAGCCTGTACTGTTGCCTGGGGTGGTTATAGCCCAAGTGCAAGATCGATACCTCATACAACCTCATACAATTGGCCTCAAGTCTATTGCTCCAGCCTGTCAAGGTCCCTCTGAAGAGCCTTCCCTTACTTTGAAGAGCCTTCCCTTACTTTGAAGAGTCTAACATGGCCAGCTTGGTGTCATCAGCAAATTTACTGAGTGAGCACTCAATCTCCTCATTCAGCTAATTGATTGAAGAAGTTAAACAGAACAGGCCCTAGCACTGAGCCATGGGGAACACCACTGGTTACCGGCCACTAGCTGGATTTAACTCCATTTGCCACCACTCTCTGGGCTCAGCCATCCATCTGGTTTTCCATCCATCTCAGAGTTGTCCATCCAAGCCATGGGCAGCCAGTTTCTCCAGGAGGATGCTGTGGGAAACTGTGTCAAAGGCCTTACTAAAGTCCAGGAAGACCACATCCACAACCTTTCCCTTATCCACTAAGTAGGTCATCTTTTCATAGGAGATGTATGTAAATCTATGAAATTATGCTTTAAAAATGAAATTTTTTTTTGAAAACATGGAATTGAGCTTCAAATCCTTTTTTTCTTTTTCTGTCACTTTAAAGGTGAATATTTACAGGTAACAAAAATTTCAAATGCTTATAGCGGATGACATGCTGCTTCCGTCTTGCATTTTTGCCAGGGAGGAGTGTTAAAGATTTAGCTATCATATCACATGTGTAAGTAATGCTGGTATAGAAAACCACACCCCCAAACCAACCTTTTCTTACCTCTGTGGAAACACCTGTGAGTGAACCTAGGCACTGTTTTGGATGTGTTTATGTGCATGTATTTTAACTTGCCTCCCGTGCTTTATTTCTGAAAAGAAGAAGAAACGCTAATAAAGATGAAGGCTCTTCAAGGTGTTGACCTTTCCAGGGAAGAGCATGGTACATGTGTAGCAGTGTGAAGTCTCAGTGATCATTTAATAAAATAGCATTTAAAGCAACAGTGTGTCTAATTTTTCAAATGAAGAAGTAGTACATCTCACCTTCCAGCTGAATAAATACAACTCATGGTGGAGGGTAGAACTACCATCATAACATAATTGGAATTATATTATTTCAATGTACAATTCAATAAAACTAACCACAGTAGTGGAGTTATCGATTCAAACTCAGTTAAAAGCAGTTCACGTATTCAGTTGAAAATATTTTTGATGAGTATCAGCTCTGGTAATATAATTTCCTTCATTCAATAGCAGAAAAGAAGTTTTTATCAGCCTGAAAGATCAGATAAAATGTTAAGAAAGAATTTTATTTTTGCTCCATTGGTCTAAGCAGACTGACTCCTAAACGGTGATAGCACTTCATTTTCTTTCAGTGAATGCATTTCTGTTGCATCCCCAGTTTTTATTGTGTTTAAAAACACATAATGTATTATTGTGTCCAAAGGCAAGGGCTCCTTTTCTGCTCGAAGCTGCCACTGCAAGCTGTGGGCGTGATTGTTTGTCATGTAAATTTCTGTCTTTGACCTGTTCTGAACAAGAGGAAAGAATCTTTGGTAATTACTTGGGCCTTTCCTAGTGTAATTAGCAAGTAATCTACTGTGACATCTAAGTACAACATATGTAGTCAGCTGCAAGTAAATATGTTGTTTAGTGAATTGCAAAGCAATGGTGCCCTTAAGTGGTACAGCAGGTTCAAGCCTTTTGCTTATGCTGGCTCTTAAGGCTATTTTTTTCCTGGCTTATTCTGCCATGTCCAAAGAAGAGCAACGAAGCTCTTCTTTGCAATGAGGGATCTAGAAACTAGTCCTGTGAACACTGGCAGAAGATACTGGGTTCTTTAGCTGGTAGAAAAGGAAGCTGAGGGGAGACTATCGCTCTCTGTAACTGCCTGAAAGGACGTAGTAGTGAAGTGACAGGTCAAGAGAAATGGCCTCAAGTTGGCCTAAGGGAGGTTTGTGTTAAATAGTAGGAATTTTTTTTCCCACTGCACTATTTTATAAAATACTAGAACAGGCTGCCCAGGTAAATGATAGAGTCACCATCCCTGAAGGTATCTAAAAGACATGTAGATGGAGCACGTAGAGACGTGATTTAGTGATGGACATGGCAGTGCTGGCTTAATGGTTTGACTCAATGATCTTAAAGGTCTTTTCCAACCTAAATGATTCTATGATTCTAAGAGGTTGTTAAAATACAAGCATAATTTTACATGAGGGGAGGTAAAAAATACATAGAATTGCAATATTTTTCTTCTGGCAGGATGAATACTGCAGTCCTAAAGCCATCGTTGCCCTTGTTTCCCATCTTCTTCTTCCTTTCTTCTTTTCTCCTTGTTTTATATCCACTTTTAAGAGGTCAGCATGGCAATTAATTTAGATCTCACGGTAAGTTTACAGTTTGTAAACTTACTCTTTGTACTCTTACTCTTTGTACTCTTTGGCTCAGCTGTCAGAATAGCTATCGACTAATTGTCAGCACTGCTATAGGAAAAAAAGGGGAAAAAAATCACACCTGGAACAAAAGAGGATCGGGGGAGAGGGGTTGGTTGCTGTGGATTTTTTTCTCCCTTTTTTTCCCCCTCTTCTTTCAAAACTTATGCTCAACTGTTTCCATTTGATATATAACTTACCAAAACATGTTCACCACGACCACCCTGAACGCACATGCTGTCCTTTTGTGCATGCTTTGTGCTCACACTGCCATACTTGTTCTGTGCTTATGTGCATCCTTCTGCTTTGTGGCAAGTGTTTTACAAAACCTCTTATAGTAGAACCAAGCCAGCTGTATGCAACCTGCTGAGCCAGCCTGAGATGCTTGCTCTGAGATTGCTTTGTTACTCTGAACCTGAGATGTAAGACATATTTCCTGTTCCTTCTAGATGCTCTGTCAAGGAAGTAATTGATAGCCATAAGCATTTAAGTCAAGAGTCTTTGGGTTTGACAAAACTTTATTTTTTCCTGTTTGGCTTATTTGTAGAGACACAAACCTGTTTTTTCCTTCAGCAGCACATCTCATTGATTTCAGAGCGAGGAAGAAAAAGTTGGAACTCAAAGTGAAAATTATTTCTCCTTGAAATGTTTGAGTACCTCAATTTATTACACAGTTATAAGAAGGGCTGTACTCTGAAAAAAACAAACACTTCTGCACCTGTTCATGACAAGACCTTGTTCATCAGTCTACACCTCATTTCCTTTCACCTGTCATTGCTTAAATACTGGGTTGTTTGGGCTGAAGGTACCCTATGTGTGCCAAATATAGTTTCTGCCCTGCCTTGTTAGCTCTGCATAGGTCAAGCAATGCTGTAAATGGTTTGGGGAAGGAGAATAAAAACAATAAGGGTAGTCCTAGAAATGACTTTTGGTTGGTGACTGGAGAGGTTCAAGCCTAGAGTCAACATCAATAAGTCAGCTGGCCACAAATGCCAGTAACATGCAGTTAGAAGTCTAACCTTGAGGTGGTTGTTACTTGTGTTTTTGATAAGGCTGTTTTGGAAGAGAATTTCCAATTTCATACATGCTTTCAGAGGCTGTTAATAGCTTTCTTACACTAGGAAACTGTGCAAAAAAGTATTTTTTTTTATCGGACTGCTTAAGATAAAATTAAACACACGTTTGTACTTAAATTTAAAAGAATAATGACAATTGCATTGGGCAGACTTCTACTGTGGTACATGGTTCTAGGTGGAATCTGCAAAGATGCATCAGAAGCCAATTTCTCATATACAATGGCAGCAGCACCAATCCTGAGAGCAGTTACATGGATCCCTGAGCACTCTTATTCTAGGATCGCTACAAGACACTGCTGAAGTGGTTCTTATCTCATCACTTGAGGAAACTTCATTGACATGAAGCAGGAGTCCTTCTGTCCCTGTCATTCTTACATCTAGCCAGTTTAATTCCTTTTCGTAGTTCAGCCTTCTTGCTCTCTGTGCCAGATAATTCCAAATTATCACTGCTAAGCAGTTACAATTAGAATTTCCCCTTCAAAAGCAACCTGTGTACAGTACAGAGTGGAGTGACCATTCCTTTAATGGAGGAGACTGTGTTATACTATCAGCATGCTTGGTTTATTATATGAAGAATGGAGTTCAAAATGTTCCAGTGAACAGCCCCTTCACAAGCTGCTGTATCCAGCCATCTTGGTTGTGGAAGTTAGTCTTTCTTAAATAGAATTTAAAAAAAAAAAAATCCTTTGCCCTTCTTCACTGTATGACCTCCCTTCACTTACTTCTGATTTAGGATTTGGAGCAAACTAAGGAATAAAATTTTGAAGAGCACTACTGCTGGTGTAACTTACCTGTGCAGCATCTTAAAATAATCTCTTGCTAAAGTTTAGCTGTGCTCAAATGTTGTTAAGTTGCTAAACTTTGTGGAGCACAGTTCATGTCCTATCACATCGTTCTGAGTTTGTATGAAGATTTTTTTTTAATGACTTTGAAATTTTAGTAACTACACATCTATTGAGCCCTGACAACATCACAATTTGAGACATAAATCCTTGTCTAGCAGCATCCTTGTGAGCCTGTTTGCATGGTCATATCATGATGCTTTGTAAAAGCAGTCAAAAGCTGGGGCTTATTGAAATTATAGTAATGGAAATCAAAATAGACTGTTTGAGGTAGCACTGAGAGGAAACACTGCTTTGGAAGTAACAGCACACCCATGGACCTGAACGGGTTATTTCAGTGTCCCAGCAATTTGGTCTTGTTTATTTATGTGAGTGTATGGAAACCATCTTTGGCTTGAATGAATAAAGGTCATGAAGTTGCTGGTTCTCTCTTGGCTTGGAGATGCGATATGTTGGGAAGAAAGAGCATTCAGGTACAATGGTACCGGAGGGATGGTATCCTGCACTGTCTTCGTGTCTCCTGCAAGCCCAGGGATGAAACAGAAACAGAATCAGAAATGAGACCTGCAAAAAGAAGCCTGTAGAGGGGTGTGAGAGTGGTTTGAGAGGTGATGGATGTGCAAAGGAATTACTGTATCAGACAAGATGAGCTAAGGTTCAGCTCTCTGAGGGAAAAAAAAAAGCTGCACTGATACAAGCTGCATGTTTATAATTGGTTTTGGCTCTTTTCAACTTCTAGGACTCATTTTTTTAAGCAGGTGGTGAGAAAAAGCTGTGCTTGTGGTATGAGTGCATGTGCAGGTTCATTAGCCTGAGAAAATATCACCCACTAATGACATCAGAACAGTTCTATGAAGAGGATTGCTGACCTTTCCCATGTTTCGGTGTGCTGGCATGTTTCAGTCGTCTGAAGGAGTGCTGCTCTGCTCTGCCCTGCCAGGCAAGACTGGAGGGCTCTTACCTTCTTCCTTCCACCTCGATAATAGCACTTGTCATCTTGCCGCGCATGTGGATTTTTACACAGCTCAGCATGCTTTCCAGCAGACACCAAAATATTAATTATAATGCTGTAAAAATTATTTGAAACACAGTATAATCTCTGTTAAGTAAGGTCATTGAAATTGTCTTAAAATAGACCTCTCAAGAAATGAGATGAAATCTCTTGACAGAGAAGCTTGACAGATTTCCTGTGCCAATTCTCTTGAGATACTTCCTATTGCTGTTAAAGTGCATTCAGTATTTCTGTATTTTCCCTTCGAGCACCTGCCACTCAAAGCAGCTTTCCTAGCCTCATCTCTGCTAGCCCATTAATAGCATTTTGGACTCACTTGCCCAGGTACTGTGGGGATGGCAGCCAGGCACTAACTGATGCTAGAAACAGTCTGAATGTTTACTCCTTGGGAGAAGACGTGGACATGGATGGAGACCCAATCTGGCACTTTTTTGGTTGCCATTGAAGGCTTAATACCTGAATTACCTGTGATGATCTTGCAAGGTTTTAGCTGGCACAAAACATTTGGTTAATAACAGCAGCTACAAAACTAGTCTGGAGAAGTGGGTAAAGAATAAAATCCTACCAGCTTCCAAATGACCCTCATCCACCTGTTTTATGAATTTTAGGGATTTCCAGCTCTGATTTTCTCTTTTTGGTGATGTAAATTCCATTTCTCTGGCTGGAGATCAATGGCCTGCAGAAATACTAACCTTCAAGTGCAGGGGGGGAAAAAAAAAGGTGAAAGCATGGGTGGAGGAGCTGCTGTGGTGCTCTGTTCCTTTCACCGCTGAGCTCGGAAGACGAGCCCTTCTACAGTCTTGTTGACTTTTTAAATTTCCTGTTGACAAAATCTGTGGGGAAGAAGTCTATATATGTGAATCTAGCTGTTCTAGAGCTAACAGAAACACGATGCTCGAACATCACAGCTAAGTGAGAAATAAAGCCATATGAGGTGCTTGGTAGCTGCTGACAAAAGCACATCTGGGAAGTAGGTGGAGAAAAATGGTTTCCTTAGGCAGGGCCAGAAAAGAAACACCCAGAATTTTGCAAGACTAGTACCCTTCTTATGTTTGGAACATAAGAAGGCTTGAAACACACCCTTAGTATTTGAAATGAAATGTGGCAAACTTGAGTGATGTCTTTCATACTTTTCCCAGAGCACTGTCAATAGGCACAGCTTTCACTTGCAGGCAGTGCATCAGTTCACCGTGGTGGGGTAAGTGTCCTGGAAATACTAGGAATAATGATTAATAATGGTTATGAATAGCCTTTGCCTCATCTCACACGTTACTGGTGGTAGGTAAAAGGATACGGAGCTTCAGTGAGGAGAGGAGGGGGTCAGACCAGAGGCAGTCTGTGCTGGGGATAGACCCTCTGCCTTTTGTTCACTTGGTTTTGTTTTCAGTAAAAATTACATGGTTTCAGAAGGAGCCATTACATGGTTTCAGAAGGAGAGAAGCTAACAGCATTGTGTGTGAATTTTTAATTCACTCATATGACAGAGCTTTTTAAAAAAAAGTAGATGTCTTAGCATTTAGTATTTTTACTGTGATTTCGGTTGATATAAAGATAACTGTTTAGTGTGAACTGCTGCAATGGTCTCAGGACTCATGCAGCAGCCAGGAAAAGGAACTGCAGTGATTACCAGCAGTCTGTTAGGCTTTGAGGAGGCATGTCTTGCTGTGTAGAAGTTGAAAAAACCCATTGCAGGGGAAATCTGAAAGTTAAACAGCAACTTCCTCTTAGATCTGTCTTCACACAAGGCATCTGAACTGTACTGTATCCATCTTTCTAAAACTTGTGGCTGAACTTTGAAAGAGAAGAGTGCTCAAACTTCATGTTGTGATGACAAAGGGTAGATCCACTGTCAGAGCAGTTAGAGACTCAAGTTATCCCAGGCAATTGCCATGCCGTAAATATTCAATTCTTCTTGCCCTGAAGCCAGAAGCCTGTAACCCTTTTAAAGAAGAAATGCAATGAGGTTGTCAGCCAGTAGGCCCATTTGGAAGTGTATTCTTCTGCTGATCTTGGGTGTTACAGCACTAAAAATAAATTAAAAGGCTTAATCACAGGATATTATTGCTAGCTTATCATGCAACTTAGCTGCTTCTAGACAGTTTATGATAACAATTCCTTCTGTCTGCTGACAGACAGATCACCAGGTGCTTGGAAGTGTCAGCTACTGCACCAGGATATATAGAGGTTATGGTGTAATTTTCAGGTCTTCCATGCTGTCTGTTTGTGGTTGGAGAGCAGCTGGGAGTTGACCCCAGGATCTTGCATCCAGCTTGTGTTTCTCAGTGTTTTCTTTAGCCTACCTGAATGGTGCTATTGCAGACCTCATTGCTCCATCAGACTGCTGGGTTTTGGCATGTTATGGTCTCCTGTGTTGTTAGCCATGGTGGTTTTTTTTTTTTTTTTACTTTATTGAATCCATTTCAATTTGTTCATATGTTGCCACTCCTTTTTTTTTTTTTCTTTTTCTTTCTTTTTTTTTTTTTTTTAAGAAGGACCCCACTCAGCCTTACTGGTATGTTTTTTAGCTATATAATTAGAAAGGTAAAAATAACCTACCAAAAGCAGCAGTTTCATAGGACGCATCCCAATTTGCTGACATTGGGCTCTGATTCAACATTGGCTTCGCTAAGTGTCAAGCTGGTTTAAGACAGTAATGGATATAGGGCATTTTCTTTCTGAGCAGCTAGTGTTTACCTATGTATGGTGCAATGATGCTGAGGTCTGACCTTCCAGCCTCAGCTCTGGTAATGCCATGGTGCTGTGGATGGAGATTTATTACACTCTGTGTTTATTTAGGATTTATTACAATGTTTACCAAAACCCTTGCCCAGCTCTTCAGGTATCTTGGTGTGAGCAGCAATGATGCAAACCAAAGAACAAACCTCCTCATCTTTGGGTCACAGCCAGAAAATCTCAGCTCTGTCAGCAGTAATGCTTTTATCTTTAAAGATAGTACTGTAAGCAGTATTCATGGTATATATTTTTAAAATGATTAATTTTTTTTCTTTCTTCCATGCAATGATAGGCCATAAATTCATCTTTCTCTTGCATTCATTATTTATTTGTAGTGTGCTAATTCCCAGAATCTGAACCTGAATTAGGACCCCATTAATACTGGTTCTTTATAGACACGCTGTAAGAAAGGAGCTCTCTGAAATACCAAGGAAGCCTGTTTTGCTACCTTGCCTTATACTTTGAGTATGTGCTGTTCTGGAATAGCGTCTGAATGAATGAAAATGCAAGCTATGAGATAAAGATTTCGTGCTGTGCTGCTGCACTAGGTGAAAATCTCCTTGTTGCCTACTTATCATCATTTTTGTTGTGTATCTTCCAGTATGTGCTCCTAGGGGAATCTCAGCACATTGGCTGCTTCACCTCATAACTACCTGGAAAACATTTAATTGGGGATCTTGAAAATGGTGGCACCTAAATACAGGTGAAAAGACTCCCCATGTTGTTGTCTTTATTGTCTATAATTCTGTGAAGTCGCTCACCTGATCTTCTGGGAGCTCATTTGTGACCTTCAAGCACTGAACACTTGAGATGTCATCAAGGACTAGCTTTATATCAGTTTAAATGCACAGAAAGCTCATAGGAGTTAATTTTATCTAGTTAGTTATCCCTTTTGTTGTAATTTTAGTCCTCTTTTGGTGGTGAAATTCAGTGAACTGCAGAGGAAGAGTAGCTACTTTAGAAGTTTGCCTTATAGATGAAATAGGAAGTAAATTTACAGCTATGGTTTGTGAGCTATGTTTAGCTCAAATGATAATAGATCATTGAATGTGCTGGCATTGGCTTTTGAAGGGAAGTAAATGCAGCCCAGTACCAGGACCATTGAACTTCCAGTAACTGGTGAATACCCATAATAAATAAAAATGCAGGAGAAACAGATTTTGACTTAACCTTCATGACAAGTGCTGTTTAAAAACTCTAGGACTGGTTTGCTGTATATATATGCTACTTTTGGACATCATTTTGCAGTGAATTGTCTGGTTCAATGCACAGATGATTTGAGGTCATGCTGTAAGAGTAGTGCATCTGCCCACTGGACTCAATGCAGAGAAATATCAATAAGTGCATTGGCAGAGTAGGTGGTGGACATGGACTGAATCAAGCCTTAAATTGAACTGTATTGGGTCACCTGCCAAGGTAATGTGTCTGCTTTGTGTGTGTCCACAGCATAACCAGGGTGCCGTTC
Source organism: Urocolius indicus (assembly GCA_013401255.1). Classification (NCBI taxonomy): domain Eukaryota; kingdom Metazoa; phylum Chordata; class Aves; order Coliiformes; family Coliidae; genus Urocolius; species Urocolius indicus. Next base: position 48,969 of record WBNH01000024.1, on the reverse strand, counting down.
CTGCACGTGGCTTTGTTTCTCCTGGTAGGAGGTCTTCAGGAGCACTAGTTTCAGTGTAACCTAGTTCAGGGTAACCTAAGTCTCTGGATGCCAGATGTGCTCCTACATTCCTGTGGGTGTGATTCCCAGGGAGTTCCATGAGTTACCCATAAGCTGACCTGCCGTGCTGCTGGCTGTGTTGATCATAGGGTTGATGGAGTCAATGGTGGGTATCACCATGGGCTTAACAGTGCAAGATTGCATACGGTTTTAGGGAAGGATGAGTCTCAAAATGAGGTTGATCCAGCCTCTGCTATTGAGAATAAACCACGGAACAAAGACTAGAGGCAGACAGGATGAACTCTGAAACCTCGCAGCTGCCTGGCTTGGCTGAAGATGTGTTGGTCAGTCCAAGTGCAGCCAAGGGACGGTGTTGAAGTTGTGTTTTTCCCTGAATTTGAGGCTGAACTCAAATAGTTACCTTGGCAAGAAAACAACTGTATCTTGTCTCAGATAAGCTTAGGGAAGAAAAGGAGGGCTGCTGTGCCAGGTAGAGGTGCATCGATGGGCAGGGTTGAGTGGATCCTGGCACACAGCAGAAAACTGGCATTTCTGGCCCTGCAATGATTTGAATTTGGTAAGAGGTAGAAGTTTGAATTAGTTCTTACTGAGTCAGTGAAGGAGGGTATAAGAGTTTTTAAGAAGAAGGAAAATATGTATAGATGTGTTTATCTGAGTGGCTTCTTCATTGCTGGAGCACAGTGTGCCTCTTTCATTTATTAAGTTACCAAACAAAAAGCTACACAATTTTGGAGGAAAGGCTGGGAATGCTGATTTGGTATCTGAATGCCTTTCATATGCATGCTCTACACATATTTAGGTCCCATTTTTAAGTTCCAGTCCACAATGCTGCAGATGAGGTGTGGGATGATGGCTGGCATTTCAACTTACTTCGTGTCACATTATTTTTAATCAGAAGCTAGTGCTCAACTTTAAATAAACACTAATGAGTCAACCTCACTGGTCTCATCGAGTAGTACTAAGGATTGTGATTTTATTCTTTGCAGCGTAATTAATTACAGTGCCTATAAGTGGCATTTTGACCATTAACTTTTGACACCATAAAATAATTTTTTGAGAATTAACAAAAATGATATGCAGAAGCATTTGTTAGTGACCAGAGTCATATTTGAAATTGACAAGAGTCGAATATTTTGTTGCCAAGGCTATGGGTGAATTACTGACCTCACAGAAATCAGTGGTATTTTTAGGACCAGTTTTTCAGTCTTTGGCCATTCCTGTCTTCCAGTGTCAGGAAACTCCTTCAGAAAAGAGGAAACCTTCAGAAGGAGGACTGTGCTACATCAGAGTTCTAATTAAATTACTAAAACTTCTCCTTTGTAGCCTGTTTTCCAAATTAACTTGTAACTAATTTTTGAACAGAACACAAGATTTACAGGTCACCTACAAGAAGAGGAATTTTTTCCGTTTAATAATATTTTTCCAACAGAGGTACAGAAGAAATGCCCTGCAGAGTTAATCACAAACATCCATTGAGAATAAACATGCAAAATGTTACATCAACAGTGTTCCAATATATGCAGTGCTCCAAGGCTCTGCCACTATTAATAATATATTCAGAAGGCATGGATGTGCAAAGGGATGAAGATGTTCTCTGCATATATATCTCTTTGTATGTACCCATCCACTGTATATCCTACAGGCTAGACTTTACATAGCACTATATTGATTTAATCCTATTACTGCCTGCAAGACTTCCCTGGACTTAGTTACATACTGGAGGATCTTTGCAACATCAAATGTTACATACATTACTAAAAGGAAGGGCTTGGCAATGACACAAGCTACAGTTAGGAGTGCTAAGTATAAAGTGTTGGGAGACCACTTGTCATTGCCAAGCTTGCTTGCCACACGTGCACTCCAAACCATCCTGGCTGCAGGAGTATAATTAGGTCTTTAGAAGGAGAGTGGATGCATAGCCACCTGAAGTTTATTTTGATAATAGAGAGTTCCTGTACAGAAAATCATCCTTAAAAGCTAGGTCCTGAGAATTTCTTCAGAAGAGAACTTGCAGTTGCGTGAGCTCCCAGGAGGGAATCAGTTTGTTTGCAAGAGCCAGCTGTTGCTGGCTGCAAAGGAAGCAGTGCTGTGAATCACTGCAAAGAGATGAAGTCTGAAAAACCTCACATTTTTTCATGTCAAAGCTGGGTTACTTGGGATACCTTTGGCACCACAAAGCTGGCACCTCCCAATTTATTCTATATGAATCAAGTCACCTCTCTATGGAGAAGAGAAAATTATCAGTAATGAAAGCACATCTCCTGGTTTAGACCTGTTTTGTCAGGCTTTTTTTTTCCTTTGTAGATTATGAACACTCACGCAGAAGCTGAGTTTTAGTTGTATCCTCTATAGAGTGGATATCTGCTTTACTGACAGGTGCAGTCTCGTGGGACTGCAAGTGCTCCTAAAATATATTTTGTTGCTATTATCTGCAAGAGGGGTTACCTGGGTTCAGCTCCTCCGATGGAGGGAAAATTCATGATCTAGCAATTTTTCATGCTCCGCTGCCATGCTAACGTGGAAAATCAGCTCAGATCCCAGCATGAGACATTTCAGCCAGTGTCTGGATTCATGGCAGGAGAGAGGGGCCATCCAAACCATTCCACCACCTATCTGTGCTCGTGGCTGACTGCATTTTTCCCCTGTTGTTCAGCGTTCATTGAAACATGGCACTTAGAGAACAGATTCGCTGTGTTCTGCGGGAGCCTCTTGCTGCACTCATTCCAACTAGGAAGAGCAGCAACAACGCTCTGGCTTAGGACACAGAAAATGCTCAGGCTAGGCTGACTGTTAGGGTGTGATGATGGAGCTTTGCTTGACAAATATTTCCTACACTCAATTAAGAGAATGTAATATGTACTCTCCACCAGTTTGTGGTGATGAAATTGCTGGGTATGTGCATTGCATGTATGTGTTTGCAAGATCTGAGTGTGACCAAAGCCAGCAAGGCATTCTTACTTCTCAGGATCTTGTCTTCCCTGTCATAACCCTAAATTTGCATATTTGCTTTGCAAGGCCCAGTGTGATTGTCTCACATTCTGGACAATTTAAAATGCTGACGCTAACCTGAAATTTTAAGTGGTTACTTCTGGGTGAGAGACCAGATGTCAAAGTCAACATTTATCCATTAAAGTAAATCCTAATTACAACAATGCCAAGTATTGTCTGTTCTGACCACAAGCTTTGCACTGGATTTCATTTTTATTATTTATTTTTTGTTACTTTATGCCAATATAGTGAGCCATATTAATATGGGGGGAAGGGATTTAAATTTGTTCAAAATGGAAATCCAGATTAAAAAATCTTTTGATTTTCTATTTTTTCTCAAATGGTTCTGTTTTTTTGGCACAGTCCAATCCTCGACCTCCTTTTCATCCAGAAATACTAGCTTTATCAGAGAACTCTGCTTGCTTGAGATGCTATATCTACCAGCTTGACCAAGTTCCTCATCCTTGTAATTAGCACAGATGTCATACACCACCTTTCTCCTGTCTGAGTCCAAGGCTGTGGTGATTTTAATGAGTTTAAAGACAATTTCAGCATTACTATCAGCAACGTACATTTATTTCTATTACTTGTGACAGGTTATGCAGACATTACAGTTATTGTAACATTGTGTGTGCTTCAGCTATCATATGTCCTTTGATTATTTTACAAGATGTGTTTTGCCTAGTTATTTGATCCCTAATTAATGCAGACTGTCCTTGATGTCAGGGCAGAATTGGGTACACGTGCCATAGATTCTTGGGAAGGGATTTGAGTTCCAGAGCTTGCTAGGGCTTGCAGAAATAACTCCTTCTTGCCTCAAGTATAAACCAGCAGCATTTCTGCAGCCTGCACTCTATCTGGTCCAAGATACTTTAGCTCTTGATTTCCCCTTAGCTCTTCCCAGGCTTGGTGGGAAGGTGGCTCTGGCTCTCCCTACCATCCATAGGTAAATGCACGCAATGCCCCTCTCCAGCTCCATCCCAGCTGTCCAGGGTTAAATCCTCAGCTTGTTAATGCTGGAGGATTTTTCTTGAAAAGGCTTGAGGAAGGGGAAATGTTGTAGAAAGGTTGTTCAAGTGGCCCTTCTTGCATATTTCATGTGCTGACAGTAGTCAACAGTCAGGCAGTATTGCTCATATTGCATTAGTTGGATTGTTCTTGTTTGGTGCTAGCAAGCATGATGGAAGTCCTTAAATTCCTGATTTTGACCTTTTTTGTTTGTTGTTGTGGGTTTCTTTTGTTTTATATTTATGACTACCTGAGGCAAAGGATTTATTTAAAAATGCCAACAGAAATAAGCAAAGAGTAGAAGATGCAATTAAAATGCGATGGAGGCAGAAGCAAAACAATGAATCAATTTAAATGAAAGAAAAAAGTGTACCTTTATTTATTTATTTATTTTTATTTGAAGGGCATCAGATTTTAAGTACTGACAGTGGGACAAGACAAATTATTTTAAAAAAAAATTAAAACCCCTCTCCTTCTTACTGGCTAGGCTAAGTGCATCCAGTTGTGCTCACAGCAAGTTTTTATGCAGGAATAGAGTCTGTGTGGAAGGTCTCAGTGCAGGGCAGCCTGGGTTTTGTTGGCTCCTGGCACAGCAGCCGCCTACAAACAAGACCTGAGCTCTATGGTAGTTTCAGGACTTGAGAACGTAGTAATTACAGACAGGGAAATGGTATTATACCAAGTAATTTTCTAATTGTACTGTACTGTACTTGGAGAGTATAGATTATTTTCAAGCCAGTTACTCCTAGAAGCTTTTTGTAAGCCCCAGGTTTGAGTGTTTAGCTGTGTGTGAGGAACACAACTTTTACAGGAGAATTGGCTCTGCAATGAAGATGAGCCTTTCTGAAACTCTGTCCTGTCATCACTGGTAAGGGGCTTTCACAGAGCAGCTCTGCGAATCACTTATGCCTTTCACTGGTATCAATGTTGACCTTTCCTTATTTTATCTTTTCACTGTGTCATCCCAAAAAAGAGGCTGTTATGTGCCTTTGATATTAAGTGGGAAATTAATTACAAGCAGAGGACTGTAAGTTTTGGAAATTTAGATGTCTTGCTTGTTCTGGATAGAAACCATAAATTGGGAGGTGAAGGAGACCTAGGCTGGTACTCAGCGAACCTTAATAAGATTTTAGGATGAATCTTGAGTTTGGCAAGATCCCTTGCAGCCTTTTGGGCAGGTGTAACTCATATTCTAGAGTAAAAACGAGTGGCTTTTACTTATCCCACATTACAAGGTGATGCACTGATGCTATGGTGTGCTTCACTTCTGATTTTTACTGACAACCTGAAACTGCTTTTTCTCAAGTTAGAGAAAAATTATTCCAGTTCCTTCTTGCTGGTTAATTGGTTTGTGCTCTGTGGTAGTTTTACATGTTACACAGTGTTGATGATAGATGTCACCTCAGGTCATGTCTGGGAAAACTCTGCTGGGTGCTGTGCTGGGGAGGAAGGACAAGAGCATTTGCTTGCAGCTCTTTCTTGCTTGTCAGTTTCCTGAGGTTTGCTTCCATGTGAATTCCTTGAGAAGGGCAATATTGGTAGCTTGACTGCAAATGAAGACTATGCTCGGTTGTCTGGTTGATAAGCTGTGCTCCCTCCTAAAGTCTCACTTGAATTGAAGGAAATGAAGGTAGTTGTGTGCAAAAACATTATTTTACAAGAAAGGAAAATTGTCCCAATCATACTTAGCAAGTTTGTTGCTTTTTTATGGTCAACCTAAAGTACCATGTATCTTTTTAAAAGGCTGAAATTACTCAAAATAACTGGATTTGTAGTTTTGAAAGTCAGTTGTAAAGTAATTTCATGATCATTTTGCTGGCTGAGACAGCAGCACATTATATTTCTGCTCCTCTTGTCCCTTAAGACCTTCATAAAATGAGATCTTCTACCTTAAGAGCCTGTCAAAATGACTGCATTTTAAAGTAAATATGAAGACATGAGTGAACGTAATTTTCCTTGAGTTCAGTCCTGGCCTAGTGGCTTTGACAGAACATCCAGTTAATTTTGCTCTAGGCTTCTGCTGCAATCTGTCCTAAGGAAATTACTGGGGATGATCAGGTTTCTTTGTTTGTGAGAGATGAATGCTGCTGAGTTGCCTACTTTCTCGTTGCTCGTGTGGCTATGGTCTAGGGTCAACTTTCCAGAGAGCTTACTGTGAGGTTACACAGACATAGAGCTCCTCCATAGTGAAGAAAGGAGTTCTCCACCCAGGCTGGCATTACAGGCAGGTTTAGTAAGACACTGACTCTCTAAATGTATGTTCTTTTGTCAGCATTAGGTATGATGTCTTAAAGTCCTCCTTGATTAGATTTGGGGCTAATTTGTCCTGGCTCTGCCAAAAAGCCGTTTATTTAGCCTTAAAATTCTCAGTGACAAGCGCCGCATATTGCTTTCCTTGCATTTAAATACCACGTTTGTGAACATAATGCATTAACCATTAAGCTAGCCATGTTTACTGGCCCAAAGGCAAGGCTCCTGTGGCATGGTGGAAAGTCACTGCGTTTTTCACACCAGCAGTGCTTTGCATGGACCAACAGAGAAGCTGATGTTGAACTCTCTTGGCCTGTCAATATTGTTCAGCTCATGGTTGGGTGTGCTTGTAGCTGTTGGCAAATGAATGAATTGCTCAGTTGCTGTATTGTATTAATCCAAAGTGGTCTTGTGTTGACTAGCATTTGCACACTCTTGGAGGGTGGTCCAGCTGTTTGAAGGTCATTGTTTCCTTCAGAAACATGGTTTAAAGCTGAGAAGAAAGGAGGAGAAAGCTTCTCCTCCTAATAAAGCTAAAATAAACCCAAGTATGTGTGTGCCCAGGGATCATGAAATGTGGCATATGAGGGGAAAGAAGAAATAAGGCAATATAACTTGCTAACTGGGAGCAAGACAAAAAACAACAAAACATGCTAGTTTTCTCTCCATATTGGTCTTCCTGTGTGAGCTCTGGTCTTGCCCAGTGCAGAGCACAAATATGTAAAACATTCGATGTTGGTAGGTTTTGAAGACATGATGTGTTTAGAGTTGAAAAAGAACTTTCTGAAGGAATTGGTGCAGGGACTTTGATCTTAAACTGCTGTATTCTTGCATTTTAAAAGTAATACTTTTGGACTTCAAATCTCAATGTAGTCTTAAAAGAAAAGTGTTTAACCTTAAAAGGAATGAAATGGAGCACAAGTTTACTACCTAGCATTTAATGTAATGTTGTTTTGGAGTTTTTTAAAAAAAATATGTTATCATAACATAGTCTCTTTGAGTAAATTGTTTAATCAGAAATCTTGGCAATATAGCATTGATTTAATTGCAAAATAGTTTTTTTTTTTCCCCTCCCCAAAGTAGTTATGGAAAATTTTCCGATTTTGTGTTTTCAGTGGAGAGAGGTTTTATAACTGATTCAGTGAACTATTCATGCTTTCACTACAGATATCACTGCCTTAAAAAACGTTGGACTATATTTTGTTAAAAATCCAGAAAACATAAGTCACTTCCCACAGGAGGAGGCTGGGTGTAAGTTTGGCCATGCCTTTGCCAAGTTGATGTTACTGGTGCTGCTCTGAGCCAGCTGAGCTTTGCTGTACTTTTGACCCCATTCATCTCCCTGCATACCCACAGGGCAAGCATTTAGTCAGGAATGCATCCCATTTTAGAGACAGACAAAGCTGGGCCCCCCTCCCCGCATCAGTATCACACAATCACCGAACCAGTTTTCAAGGAGTTGAAAGACTTTATCTTACTAGTTGTAGAGGTTTTAATTTACCTCTACAGTGTCTTGTTAGGCAGGATTTGCAGACAGTCCTGGAAAGTTGGGAAGAACTCAGTAGATACCATATGCTGATTTTGAGTCCTCTGTGTAAATCATATAGGTTGTGCTGCCCAGCTGGGTGTTTAAATCCTCTCAGCCATAGACAATGTGCCCTACTAAAACACTACATTATATAGCTGCTGAAATGTTGCACAGGTATCTTTCTTTTTATCTAAAAGGAAACAAACCTCAAATCAACCAATTGGATTCTTTTGAAATCAGTGTTTCCATTCCTTTTTTTAGTGGCTGTGAAAGACGATGTTTCAATGGGTGTCTTGCATTGTGGGTTTCTGTTTTAATGAGATCTAGCAAGGAAACCCTGGAATATGCAAGTGACCAGAAATCATAAATACAGAAGTTTTTCTAAGTATCTTAGTGAACTTTTTCAATCTTTCTACGGATTTATCTTTCCTTTCAGTTTCCATGTTATTTTCAGTCCCGTTCTGAAAATCAGTAATGCAAAGAAAGACATTGATAGAAAGAGAGAAAATGTAGTGGTTTTTTTTTTTTTTTTTTTTTTTTTGTGTGTGTGTGTGTTTTATATTATTATTTCTGTTTTTCTTGGGGTTTTTTTTCTCATCCATTAAATGATAGGAGCTGAAAGGATCCTTAATTTATGAACTTTGAAAAAGCCTCCTTTAAGTAAAATGAGTTTAATTCTGCATCAACTTTGGGGAATATTTTTGAAAGTCTGTGGCTAGTTCTTGTCAATTTCAGTGGGAAATAGGGGCCTAAACACTTCTTAAAAATCTTTCTAGTAGCATTTAGGGCACTTCACAAGTCAGAAGGATTCGTGTGCTTATGTCATTGCAGCACTTTTGAAAATGTAGTTTGACAGCTTTGGAGGCAGACCTACCATTGGAAGCTATGAGGGTTTGTTTGACTAAGTTGCTTAGGTGCTGTTGATAATCTGAAATGATTGCAGGTTTCCTGTTTAAAACAAATTAAGTCCCCTTTCTTTGGCTGAGGATCTTTTTTCACTGCCTTTTCAATTTTTTCACATGAAGGAGGCCCTTCATGTGTTCTGAGGCTAAGGCAGTGCACAAGAAGCTACTTTCCCCTAAAGTGATCTAGAAATCTTAATTAAAAAAAAACCAAAAAACGAGGAGAAGAAAAGCATTTTACTTTTAATACAGCATATATTATCACTCCTTAGGCAAGGAGGCAGATCAGTCCTTATCTGACTTTCAAAATAAATTTGCACTCAGATTGATCCAAGACTCTTCTGCAGGGCTGGTCACAGCCTGCTTGCTGTGAAAAGCTTATCCTGCCCCAGCTCCACTGCTTATTATCAGAGGCTACTGATGAATGCCTGAGTCAAGGCATGTGTCTGAAAAGCCTTGCATGCAGAAAAATCTCTGATTTTTATTTCAAGTGGAGCTGCAATGTTGACATGCTTTTTTTTTTCCATCCTTAAAAAAAAATCAGTTATTTTTTAATTGCATGAGCCTATACATTTGGGGCAAGAACAGCGGTAAATATTGTAGCACATACTTTCAGAAGAAGGAATGGTGCCTCATACTGAGAACATTTTCTGCTTAAGAGTTATACTAGGTGAAAATTATTCCTTCCTAAAACAATTCTCATTTATCCTCTCCTGTCTGCTTTCTGTGTATAACCGGCTTCCTCCTGGCTGCTGACAGGGTTCCACCAGAGAAATCGTTAAAGACAGGCTTGGATGGGAGATGGGTCTTTTGAAAATTTGCCCCTAATAAATTTTAGAGCATTTGGAAAAAAAATTCTGAGAAACTCTGTCAGCTTAAGTGGTGGTAAAGAGCATGACTGTCATTTTCCATTTCCATTAACCTTCCATCGAGGTTCATCAGGCTACCTCAAGCCAGGATTAAAGCTAAACATGTGCCAGTCCTGGATAGCACCATCTCCTTGAATCACAGCCTTAGTTGAGATAACTTTTTTAAACTTGCTAGAAGACTCTCAGTGCTTTCCTGGAATAGAGGTGTACCAATGAGATACTGCCATTGGCTTCAGGTGGTGCGTTCAGAGAGGGGCCACAGTTTCCTGGTGGTTTGCAGTTAAAAGAACTTTATAATAATGAATGCTAGAACAATCTAGGGGGAGAGTCTGTTTTGTCTCCCAGGAGAATTTAAATCATCATTATACCTTATATTTAAGAATTACAGGTTTGTTTTCTGAATGGTGCTGCCAGCTAACATGCCTGGGGATGCTGCAGGAAAGCTTAAGGATTCACTTGCTTAATGTAGCTCTTTGCTACTCCTCAAGACTTTGGCTTTGTTTTTCTTTCAAAGCATTTCTGAGCAGTTTTTCCTGCCTTAAAATACAGGGCAATGTAGGACAAATAACCTTCATCAATAAGTGCACACTTATCCCTGATGTTACCAACACTATTTACAAAGATCCTCTAGCCGTTGTAGCCCCTCCCTGAGGTTTCTTCAAAGGCGAGAGGTTTCTTCAAAGGCGAAAGCTTTCAAAAACACGGTTGTAAAGATAGCAGCTTCTGGAGCAAAGCTCAGCTTTTGTAGAAGTGTGTTAGGAAGGTGTGAGAATCCATGGGCTTCTGGACAGTGTCAACCCAATATATTAGATCTTCTGGCCAGTGTAAACCCAATAGAGCATCTGAGCATCTGAGGTCTTGCAGCTTTGAACTTTGGGGGAGTTGTCCTGCCAGCCCCAAAGAAGGGGCTCTGAAGGTGGAAGCAACCACAATTAGTTTAGGAAGGGTTTGCTGGCTTGATGTTTCTTCTGGGATGGTGCTGGCCTCTCTGTGGGAAAGCTGTTTGCCGCTGCATTGATGACCTTGATTTCTCTCAGCTATTTTTCAGTCTCAAGTAAATATTCAATGAGTAATTTTTATTACACTTCTGGTTTATCTTCCAGGCTCTCTGGAGGCATCAGTCTGATTACTATGAAATTTGGACTGATCATGTAAGTGTATTTTAAAGTAGCAAAATGCAATTGATTTTAATATGAATATGAAGTCGTATTGGCAAAGGCTGAATTGTGTGTTGACTTTAGAAAACTGGGTGGATGCCTGTTCTGTCATGATTCCAAGCTGATGTACATTCCTGAGGGTGCCTATTGCATTTATTGCTGAGATGTGTGATGAATTCACATATCATCTGTCTTGCCCTGGGAGTCAAAGACAGTGTGTCCCTCAAGCCCTGGCTTCAACTCCTTCCTCCTCTGCAATAAGGCTCTGGAGCTGAGCACAGACTTGAGAGCTTTCTCAAGTTGGATTGAGATGGGTATGATTTTAGCCAGCTCAAATTCTTGTCTCAAAAAGTATCACTGACCTTTCCTCCCGCTTTTCTACACCAGAGAGAATTTTTAATCAATCTGTTAATTTTCATGTACTGGTACTGTGCCTGTAGGGACATGAGCTTTATTAAGTGAGACTCCTTTTGATCTTTCCAATGATTCTTCTGGTTTCATTGGCCAACCTGGGTGAATGGAGGAGTTAATGGCCTTGGCAGATCACTAAGTGTACTTTCTGCTCTATTTGGAGACACAGATGCTTAGCAAGGTGGCTTTTCATTTTTGCTCTTTAACTTGTGTGGCACTGTTCCTCGAGTGCTGATTACAGTAAATCTTTGCTTAGGTCCTTAGTTTTCTAAACTTGTGTCTAATGCATAATCAGGATGGCACTACAGCAATATGTAAAAGGATGCTTGCTGTGCAGGTAAGCATTTCTTATTTGTCTCTACCATCAAAGAAAGAGCAATATTTTCATATATTTTGCATTGACACTATTCTGATGGATAAATAATGCAATTCATCTTGTAATTTTCCCCACTAAGAAGTAATATAACTCTTTGGTTTAAATACAGTCCTCTTTTGTGAGTAGTGTATCAGTTGGTCCTGATTTTATTACCGTACTGTGATGTACTGTGAAAAGAGGTAGACACCTGAATTTTGATATGTCTCAAATTTGACAGTCCTTCAGTTTCAAATAGTAGGTGGTGACAGTTCTGTCAGAGAAACCCTGTTAAAACTCGTTCATTCCTCAAAATGGCAACATGGACAGCTGCTCATTGCTTGTTCTTGTCTTGTTCATTTTTTAGAGAGGTGAGTTTCTTCAGATTTATTAGCAACTGTACGATTGCTGTCAAAACATCTGATTATGTATGATTTATAAAAATAATAATTATTAATATTATTTCTTAATTTTAGGTCAGTGTTTTACTCATATTTCTGAGTAGCCTGACATCACTCATGAAACATCAACACAAAATTTAACTTGTGACCAATGAGGAAATAATATTACTCTGAAATAGAAATTTGAGCATATCTATCAATAGGAAGAATCGGTTCTTGACTACTTGCTTATTTTGACCCTCTTTGCTATCACAACTGGCACCTCACAATTTTTGACATGGAAATCTTCCCATTATGTTATTTTACAGGTAGGGAGCTGGAGCAAGGTGGTATGCCAAGCCATGCAGGTGCCCTGCTGACATCAGAGCATCTGGATTCCTTCCCACTTGGCTGTGCATCCCCTGAGCCATGGAAATGATGCCTATAGTTGTAACATTAATGTAATGTGGAGGTGGTGGTGGCAGCAGAGAGTGCAGTTGCAAAGTGATGCAAGAGCCTTGTGCAATTTATAGCATGATTACTTGAGCTGAGTGAGCAGAAATTGAGGGCTCACACCCCTTGTAAGGCTTAGAGTATAAGGAGAAAAAAAATGAAGGAAAAACAGTCTTTTGGTCTGTCCTTCCCTAAGGGCTAATTAAACACTTAAAAATGCTGCCATGTTCTTCTCACTGGTTTTAGTTCCCTTGGCTTTGTAGCAAGCTTTTTGTGTGGGTTAGGAACCAGTACTCACATTCCTAAACCTCCTCCTGTTAAGACATCTAAACAGTTATCTGCATTTGAAGTTGTTTTCTGAGAATTTATTTCCCAGTTAAATCTACACAGGCTGGATTTTCTAATTTCATTTTTAGAAATTCCACTCATTTACTAATATCAAAGGGAAATATGGTTGCAAGACAAGGGTGTCTTAGTAGCATGGATTTTTTTTCCTAGTTTGTGTTGTTCATGAAAATAAATGAAAAGCCACTTTAACTGGACTCAAGTCTTCATGTGTGATTCCGTTTGAATCTCTTAACACATTCTTGGCAATAAAATCATTTTATGTTTTCCTTTAGATATTTTTTTTTCCTACACATTGAAAAAATGAATAGCTCATTGAGATTTCAGCAGCCCTCACAGCCCGTAAAGGAGGATATTATGGAGGTACAGGACGGAAACGCTATGATCTGAATCATGCTGAACTGTTGAGAACCTCCTAGTAAAGTTTGCTGATAACCTCCTTCCTTTGCTAGGAACATAGCTTTTGCAAATATTTAGGACATACACCTGAGCCAGGAGGAAGAGAAGCAGGTGAGGGACAGACAGGACTTGTTCTAATGGCCAGTCAGCGTAATTGCTGTGTGGACCAGCAGTAAAGGGAGGTCAAAGAAGATTTTAAGGGTGTTGCCACTTAACCAGCTCCAGGCAGAAAAGTTGTTGCTGAGCAAGGGCTTCTGTCTTCAGCCTGAGAAATGTGCTGTATGTTTTTCCTGTCCTAGTGGTGACAGAGCTGGTGGGTAGTGGTAGAAGGTTAAACAGTTACCTGCTTTGCAGATCTGAAAGGCTGCAGCATTTCTCATCTAAACTCGCTTGTTCAAGCCAGACTGAAGGTAGTTTTGTGTATTGAACAAAATCGTAATTCCCCAAGTTCTAAGTTCAGATGACTAAAGCTGAGTTATAGAAGTCTGCTTTTAACGTCTTAAGCAGGAATAATTTGTATCCAGAGAGATCATAGTCAAGAAATGCACATGTTTAAGTTAAATGCCAGTGAAATTACTGATTGTGTTGTGCTGGACAAGATACCCGAACAGTTCTGTCGTGGTTTCTGCCCATCAGGGAACAAAAGACCACGATTAGCCTCAAGTACCGAAGACTAAAGGATTGCTAAAGGGCAGGGAGAGCTTAATTGCCGCTTAAGGTGCAGGACAAAACAGACCAGGCTACTCGGCTTGGGGAAGAAAACAGAAAACAATTTAATACCAACTAAAACATAAAACCCCAAAAACCAGAACCAAAACAAAACAACACAGAATGGTACAGAGATGAAGAGTCCGACCAGCCCTTTAAGACCACCTGCTCCCCACCCCTCTCCTCTTCCCGGGCTCAGAGCCCTGATCCCGGTGTTTTATACCTCCGTCCCCCCTGAACGGCCCAGGGGGGCAGGGAGTGGGGGTTTCAGTCAGTCCGTTCCTGGTGGCTTCTGCCGTTTGTCTCACCTCAGGGCAAGTGGGTTCCGCACCAGTCCTCCTTGCAAGTCCGTGAGGTACCACACACACATGGCAGCCCTGCACGGGCTGCACCGACGCACATTTGTCCCAAAGCCCTGCACGGGCTGCACCGATGCTCATTTGTCCCAAAAGTTGCTGCTCCTCTCTGCCTCTCGTGTGGGGCTGCTCTGCGGTGCACAGGCTCTCCAGCATGTCCTGTGCCATGACCGCCTCTCCCACACAGTCTCTGGCCCGTCCGGGCACACTCACATGAAGTTGCTGCTGCTGATCCATAGGTTGCAGGGGTACCGGCTGCACTCTCACCACGGCTTGCAGAGGGGTCTCTGGTCTGATGCTCCATCCTTCCTCCTTCTCCGACTGTGGGGTCCGCATGGTCGCCTCCATCTTGTACCACTCTTACACCTCCTGCCTCGCACCTCAAATTCCCGTCCCTAAATAGTGATCGCAGAGGCGCCAGATTGGCCCAGCCAGGCCGGGGGTGGGTCTGAACCCAGGAGTCAGGGGAGAGTCTAAAAAACTTTTACCGGGTCTTCACTGCAACCCGCTCCCCCTGTTACTAAACAAAAGCAACTCCTTGCTAAACCATGACAAGTTCATACTTTGGAGCTGTGCTTGAACCACTCCAAGGGTGGGCTCCAGGGTGGCCTTGTTGGTGGGTGCTTGAGATGACATGCATGAAAGGAATGCATACTTGATGGTTTTAAAGTCACACATATACAGAACTAAGGCATCATTAATGATAACAATCTTGAAAGTTTAAGAAGTACAACGCATGTATTTGTACAACTTTATGTGTTCATGTTTTAAGGCAAAAAGCTATTTCCAGAATTTATCTTCTTGACCTGCTGTGTAAATGTAACATGTGGTTCTGAACATAGCATTTTTATAAAGGACCACTCGTGTTGCCAGTAATAGGTCTTACACAGCACATTGCTGTGACACCTGACTTGCTATAGTAGAAGTTTTTAATAATGTGCAGATGAAGTTGCTGTTGCAGTGCATCTTGTGGTCATTGTCTCCTGGAGTATAAATACACATAATGATGTTGTTTAATGTGACACATCCATTTCACCATATTGACATTTCCATTTTAATGCACTATACCTGTCTGCTTAGGCTACCTTTAATGTGCAGCAGGAGCATGAAAAATCATCAGCAGAAAAGAAAAACAGCTCACTTGAATAAGTGATAGCTAATTCAGCATTGTATTGCTTCTGGGAAAGTTTTACTCTTGAACAAATGTTGCAGTTTTTCGGTGTGTGCACCAAACCTCAAAATGTACTGTGCAACCATCATCGTAAAATGGTGGTTGGGCCATGGAAAATATGTTGCTTTTCCCATGGCGAGCATCACTCCTCCTTAATTATTTAGGCTATGGCTGCTTTAAAGGAGATGCAGTCTCAGGGAGCTGAGGTTAAGTTGTTAACCCAATCTATGAGGTTAGGTTATCCACCACTTAGGAGCTGAGTTTCAATCTTTATTAAATTGCATGGAATGTCTTCAGACTTTGAAATGGAGAGAGGGGAAGAAAAGTATCTATAGAGATTTTGGGGGAATAGACCTACAAAGGGCCAGGAGGCTTGGAGAATGAGGGCTCCTGATAGAGAGGAGTAGAGCAGAGTCCACTGTTTTCAGCAGTGAACAAAGCTGATTTTGTTGCTGTTTTTTATTTAGCTGTAAAATTTGAGAAGACAGAGGGGGAAATCAGTGAGATTTTCTCTTTTTTAGCGCACCTGGAGACTACAGAGATAGTTATCACTTGCACACAAAATTTAATAGTCTCGGTGCATAAGGTAAAATACAACGCTTGAATGTCTTGGAGAAATAAAATCAAACTGCCAGGGTATACCGTTATGCCAAAGTATCTATTTCCGTCCCTGCCACATGGGCACTGTGTTTGTGCACTGCAATACTGCAGTATGCAGCTTTACTGGAGTGTCATTTTGCCCAAAAAAACCCCATCCATGTCCTCCTACAGAGCCCCAATAAAGTAAATTTATAATTTTGAGGTTCTTTTTTACTCCAAAAGAAGCAATGATAGTGCTTTGGCAAGTGTAAATAAGTGACATGGTTGGCAGGAGTGGCTCTGAATTGGCTCTTGTCTACTATTGTGTCCTTTATCAATTAAAGGTCATTTACAGGGCACAGCAACTGGGGATGTGGGCCTAAGCCTATTGTCCAGACATTAATGAGCACTGGAATAAGGGGCCACATGAAAAATTTGGAGACTAAGCCCAGGTCTCCTGTATGAGCAGGATGAGGGCAGGGTGATGCTGGGAAAGGCACATAACATTCCTGCCTAACAATGTATGGCAGCCGCCAATGCCTGCTTCATTTTTCCCCAAATTTTGCTGGCTCTGTTACCTTCCTCTGTGTCTCATGAGTGAGACGGTCTTTGGGACAGGGACTCCATCTTCCTAATGGTATTCCTGTCTGGGTGGATGGGGTCCTGAAGGTGCTGGGATGATAAAAGTAGATCATTTTTCTGGTGGCACGTAACCCCGATGGTTTCTTCCTAGACAACATGCTTTTTGAGGATGTCAGAGGGCTTTAAAACAGTCACAATTTGAAGACTGTGGCACCCTTGTTGAATCAACCTTAATTTTAGAGATGGCAGAACCCAGTGGAAAGGTATTTATACTTCAGCATGCTGAAATCACTCTGCCAAATTTTGGAGTGAGTATGCAATGGGAGCTTATAATGTTGTGGTCCAGTTGATGTCCAGTGCCAAGCTGTGTCTGTGCAGAAATCCATAATAAATGCAGAATTTTGAGGGGTACAGTGATCTACCCTGAGCTGGGAGGAGTGGCTGTGTTTGAGAGCATCTGTTCCCATGTTTTACTGTTCTACTTGCTCTCAGGTTCCTGCAATTTTGGTATTTCCAGTGTTGTTATTTACTATTCTCGCTATATTAGAAAGCAAACAGTGAAAAAAATTGTTTCTCCACTAGGGAACAATGTATAAAAGGCTCAGTACATCAGAGCAGTGGAAATCAGTAGCTAGAATACAGTCACTGCCATGCCATATATCTTTATAAATTAACTTTGCTGGAGGCAAAGGATAAAATAGAGTTGACAGGGAGGGATAATAATTCTGAGTCTGGAATGACGAGTTTTCTTAAATATAACACAGAGGTAGATAGGTTTGATAGCAGAAGACTTTCCTTCAAATGTGTGGGATGGGTGAAGTCTGACTGCGGGTGTTTCCATAGTTTAACGTCAAGCTTGGGCACATTCTTTTGAATTTGTAGGTGAGATGGAAGAAAATGGTGCAAATGTGCCAGGCAGCAGAATTAATAACAGGTGTTAAACCGTATTTCAGGAGAAGCCACTGCATTGTTTTGTAGGGGCTTTATTTTATGTTGTGCATGACAATTTGATAGTAAATTTCTTCATCTTATATTCTCTAGGCAACTTCTCTATGTTGCTGTAGGATCTTGTGATTTTTTTTTATCATGAATTACATACTATTAGGGTTTTGTTTTAATTCTGGTGCAGCTCCTGGAATTGAAATATTCAGTGCTAGTTTCAACATTCATCAAAAGAATAACTTTCAGAAAGAAAACCTAGTACACAGTGTCAGCATAGACGCACTAAAGTCTGTGTGAAGATATGCTGATGGATCTCTCCTGTTCTCTCAGTGATACTACTGCCTAGGAGACTGATGTAGGCCAGGAACTGAAGATGGTCTTTAGCCACAGGTTCCTGAAGTTTTTATTGTAGGTCTAATCAGTGTTTTCTTGGAGAGATGGGATGAGTTGATGAGGCACCATTAATGGCAGGGAGATTCTTTCTATCAGGTGTGAGTTGTTTCTCAAGATGAAAGCCTGATTCCTTTGAAAGGATGGCCAAATTTGCAGTCAGTGAAGCACAGGCAGTTTTTATTGGGCTGCTTGCAGCTACAGCGTTACAGTGATTGGCGAAAGAGACACCACAGGCAGTATTGACTTTGGCTGCTGCAGCAGGAAATGAGTGGTTTAATATAATGAATGCTTAAATGCAAGGAAAGATAACCAGTATATTTGTCCCAAGGAAGAGTCCTTTATGGTTATCTCTACAAGTGTGAGTGAGTTATGGCCAGGTTTCTGACGTAGCTTGTCCTGTGGGCATGGAGCCTTCAGAGTGCTAAGCTCTTGCCAGCACTTCAAGTGAGTGTCCCAAACAAGAGGAAGAGGAAGTGGAGCTGGAGCCATCCCTTGGTGTGTGTCAGTCCCTCCTCCCCTCTCCCAAGCCATCCTTCTGGTTTATGGTGCCCATCTTTGGGTTCAGCATTGGCATCGCTGTCTAATTTGTCATGCTTGACAACCTTCACAGGTGAGCTGGCTTTCCACTCCTTGATCCAGCGTATTGCTCACACAACAGAGTCTTTTAATTGAATTTATATTTGTTTGGATAGCACTTGTCAGTGTGGCATGAATCTTCATCAGATTTACTTGTCTTTTGATGAGTTCATACATAATACCCACAGTAAGTGCTCTGAAATGGAAAGACTTGTTTCCCCTCAAGTGGACTGGTAGCTGCTTAGGGGCATGGCTGTCTTTTTTCCTCTGCCCATTCAGTGTCTTGTATCATCAAGCTCTTGTCCTTTTATTGGAGACATCAATAATAGGATTGTGGTTTTTATTTTTATTTTTTATTAATACAAATTGAATATTTACTTAAGAGAAAAGATAACTGTAGTTATTTTTAATACTGCTGAAGAGGTGGGATAATCCAAGGGACCATGGCTGACGGAGACCTTGGGAGGAAGCAGAGGGGGTTGCGTATTCTTATGTTTTCCCTTTGCACATCAGAGGACCAGTCTCCCATGGAATAAGCAGCTCCCTCTCTTGCAGAGTCTGGGCTGGAAGGCCTTAAGACCTTGAGAATTACTGACACAGGAAACATAGTAACAGCACTGGAATAGGGATAAAAGAAACAGGACTGTAGTAATTCAGTTAACAATATGTTTGACAGAATACATTCATAACTCTTTCTACTTGGAGACACAATTTACTTGCTGTATTATGCCAGTAGAGATAACCCTTAATTCCTTTCCTATCCTTTTTTTGAATCATTTTGTTAAACAAAGGCCTTTGAGTCCTCCTTTGTTGCTGAGAACAAATAGTGAGATTTTTGGGACTGTAGCTACTTTTGTTATTCACAAATTCTAGAGCCTTTCAAAATTCTTCATCATTCACATTCTGGGCTTCACTGCACAATCATTCATTATGTCAGCAGCTGCCCAGGGAGTCTCACTTCAGTTCATTCAGCCAAATAATAAGCACTGGGACAACTGCTTCTGCATTAAAATAATAATAAAATAATAAATAAGAGTGCCTTGCGTGTGCAGAACAATGTGGCTATCTTCCGCTTTTTGGCACATCCCTGCCTGGAAATCAGTGATCGGTTTTGCTCAGCATGTGTTGAAATGAACCTGGGCATTGGGAAATTGTCTTTTTCTGAAGTATGTTTCAGTATGGTCAAACACTTAAGTTCTGTCCAATCTCTGCATGTGTTTTAATCATATTGTCTTACTTTTCAGACATATTTTTTATGTCATTTGACAGGACGATTTGCAGTGCCCATCTGCTGTGCCTTTGCAGGTGTATGCATAGAGATGTGGAAGTAACACAGCTCAGCAAGTGAAGTGGTTATTTGTGATATGGAATTGGGATTGCAAATGAATAACCAGCACTATGAGTTTATGTTTTTTGATGCAACCATTTTATTTTTGCAAGTAAGTACATCTAAGCAGCTAATAATAATATTAGTGTGACACTTTATTCTTCCTCTTTAATTAGGATAGGGAATGTAATTTACAAAGTAAAGTGGGATTATTCCTTCCATCTCCTGTGCAAACAATTTGCACTATCTTCCTGCGCAGATGTATGCAAATAGAAGTGTCCAATCTGAGTGCTATGTATAAGTGCTTCAGTCACCCTAGTGTCTGACTAATCCAAACTGGCTTTATCCAGATGTCATGTTGTCCCAAAATCTGAAGTAATATACTTTGTCTGTGCCATTGCCTCATTCTTCTGAGTGGAACTTACGTACTGATTCAGCTGAGCAAAGGAAAACTGCCCGTGGCATCAGCCAGGCTGCGCGGGATGTAGCCACCTTTTGCTGAACTCTTCCTGCCTACACAGAGTGCAACATGCAGCTGAAAAACGCTATTGATTGTGTGAAAGCAGCTCGATCTGTTAGAGGAAGTCATTTAGATGTTTATGGGGGATGTGCAGAAGAAAATTCACTAGTTTTTTGGTTTTATTTTTTTAAAAGTAAGCAGGAGGACTATACCAAAGCAAACAGATGTTTGCCAGAGGCTGTCATTAGACAAATATAAGGCTGGATCTGAAAATTTCAGTAAAGATACAAGGTCTGGACAAAGGTTTCTCTTCCCACCAAGATGTCCTCACTCCTTTTCCCAAATGCAGTGGATAACAAAAATAGAAAGGGAGGAGAAAAGCATTTACATTGTGTTTGTGGCTGTTGTTCTTTTTAGTGAAGTGCAAAGAGGTTGCGTTTTCAAATTACATAATTTGTTTTTAAGTAAGCAACAGTTAAGCTTGTGGGTGATAGAGGAGAAGCCCATTTTTCCCCTGGAACCTACCTGGAAGAGAGTTGGAGGGATATTGTGAGTGATGGCTCCTCTTGGGTCAAGTCAATGCTGGGCTTCACCACTGGAGACAGACAAAGGGCCCTTCCAGGAGTTTTTCTTTCAGGCAGTTTTTGTGAACCTACTTAAAAATCCCTCGTCTTCCCCAGGACACACAAGGCACATAGCAAAATGAGACAGGCTGCAGTTTGCATGATCAAAGCTAAATGTGTCTTGCACTAGAGGTACATATGTTGAATTAAAAAAAAAAACAAAAAAAGGACAAAAGGCAATAGATTCTGAGATTCTGATGGGGAAAAATTCCTCAACAATGTTTCCCACTCCCATGTTTTTCCCCATGTTTTGGGTATGAATATCTTAAAAAACGGAAGTGATGCCTATCTATGCCATAGCTTTCCAGACCTTGCCAAGCACCAGGTTCAGCACTTTATTGAGAACTGTATTGACTTGGCAGAGCCTTGTCCATATGCTGTGTGCAGGGCCAGAGGGAGGTTTGTATGCTGATGTGCTCAATTCACATTTTCAGAACTGGGAGTGCAGGCTGGGCATTCAGACCAAGGCCTGATGCCCTTCATCGGTGTTACTCAGTTTAACTGCTGGGGCCCTCTTTGCAAAATCAAACACAAGTCTGAGAAAAAAGATAATTCCATTTTTATGCAATAGCTACACAAGTTATGTAAAGGCTGTGAAGACATGCATAATTTTGTCTGGCCTGTCCAGCACACTCTTTGGGTTCCCCTGACTACAGTGAATCATTCCCTTCTGACTATAAAAGGAGCCTGATGAGTATTTGCCATATATATGGCAAAGAATGAGGTTGCAGCATCTTTCTCATCAATTAAACTTATTATGGGTATGGGAGCAAATAAGTGTCTGCCAGTCTCATTGCTAGAATGAACATGCCATAGCATTCCAGAAATACACTCTTTAAAGATACATAAGGATGACTGTTAAAATCCATACCTCCACAGCACACGGGCTGTCCTTTGAAATTCAGCAAGCTAAGAGCTGCCAGAGAGGTTGAGCATGAGGAGCAGGGGAAAGGAGTAGTCAGTAGCATGTCCCCTAGTTTTCCAGTGCTCTGGCATCCTTGTTCCCTGACAAAGGCAGCACAGATGTGGCAACGTCCTCTAGGTAGGGGAGAGCTGCCACTTTGTCTTAGGAGCAGCTGCTCTTAAATTGTTATTTTTCCTTTGCTATTTCCCCTAGCTCTGAATCTCACTGATAACCTCCTCATATTTGAGAACTGAGGACCTTGCTCTTATTTTTAAGAGCCTCTCTGCAGTGTTTGTATGCAGTTTAATTTGTGTTCAGTGTGCTCGGTGATCCATGAAGCCATATATTTGCTCCTCTTCCCTTGCCCAGTTCTGAGCTCTCTCCAGGTCTCTTGCATCTGATACATTTTCATTATTTTGGGGCATCAGTTTTCATGTGAGTGGTGAAAAAATTCCTTTTAATTTTGTATTTTGCCTTTTACTTACCAAAGTCAATATTTTTCCCTGTTACCTGCATTGGATCTCTATACCAGAGGAGTTAAAAGGTGCCAGATTGACTTCATGACCTTATCAATTTGGTCTTCTGGCCTCTGATCTTCTCTTTGGTTTCCTGCTTCTACTTTTACACTGGATTTATCTGTGCCTTCTGTGACTCAGCTGTCACTAAGAAACCTCTCCGTGGTGTATATGTGGATATAGCTTTCCTGTATTTCTACTTCTTGGCTATTAGGAAGCCCCTTTTCCTAGCACAACTAGTGGTCTTTGCTAACTTGTTTTATCCAGGTAGGGCAGACATACCTCTATTAGTGTCTTTGTTAATCAAGCATCTTGGCTAAAATTCTGTTTTGACAGAGGTAGCACTTCCTATGTCATGATACTGAAGCTACCTCTCAGGAGCTGTACTTGCAGGTGGTAATATCCAGCTTTTTAAGGGTCTACACCTTTGTTGTGTTCCCATTCAAGTGCCCATTATCACTGTTTTTACAGTGGTCTTTACTCCAGAACCTTTCATATATCCTTCTCCTGATGGATGTTATGCTTACAGGTAGCAAAATTTTTTTTTTTCTTTTTTTTTTTTTGTTTGAAAGAGAAAAAGTTACTTTCCTAAGAAAAAGCCCTTATTTTTAAAACTTTTAAGTGATATGTTTGGGGGAATGACAATTGTTTCACATTTTCAAAAATATCTTCATAATCTTGTATTGTTGCAGCTTCACAAAATACTTAAATGTGAATAATCGTCTTTCTGTAATTAGGAAGAAAAGGAGTCATTAATACATTTTAAAAATGAAAAGAAAAAGCAAGTTTTCCTTCTTGAATCCTATAGCATTTGTACCTAGGGTTATTGGACTCCTACACATGTTTGAGAACCCATCATCCTCAGAGACGTCTGAAGGATTAGCCTCTTCCTTTAACTGTCAGCTATTTGAGGCAAGCACTTTTGTTTTATTTTAAGCAAAGGACAAAACTGAATTAAAACCTTGTTCAGGCTGCTTTTTTCTCACACCAGAGTGGAGCAGCTTTAGCCTTAAATCACCCAGAATGCATTTTAGTTCAATTCCTTGTCTCAGGTTTTCCCTAACAGAAAACAATAAAGGAGGTCATAATTTTGCATTTGGCCTAGTTTGACCACATTCTTCTTGCTGCTTTGTTGTTCATCACCAGTGATTTCAGGATATTTTTAGAGTCAGTGATGGGGCCACCCTTTGCTGAGCCCTGGTTCCTTAGACAGCTTGCTTTTCTCTTAACCTGTTGGTTTGAGCTGTTCCATACAGTTGTTCCCAAAACTGTACATGATTTCTGCAAGCTGCAAGGAACCATGGAAAGGTGCTGTATGTGCATTTGGTAGGACAGAAACCATTTCTGAAAATGTTCTATGCACATTTGGTTGACTGAAAAAATACACCTGCAGTGGTGGTCTCAAACCAGAATAGTGAGAGAGGAAGTAGAAATTACATGTTTAGATTCCAAAGAGCAAAACCACCCCATGCTCACTGTCTAAGGCATTTAATATCCTTCCATTTAACCTGCAGACCTGTATGACCACATCTATTTAATCCACCTGCATCCAGGGACAGATGTAGTGTCAGAGACTTTATGAACTTTAGCTTTGCAATTAACCCTGTCCCTTGCCCTGATGAGATGCTGGTGACATCCCCTCTCCTGGCAGCTGACATGCAGGTCTTTTTGATGTCTCCCACCTGGAGGAGAAACTGCTGTCCCTTCCCACATGTGTGCCATAACCTTTCTCCTGCCATATTGTATGATAACGTAGGTGTGATTTTCCCCTGTGACATCAGTTAAATTAGTTTAATGTGGGTGTAGGGCTTTGTCAGAGCTTCGTGAGCCCCTGGTTTATCATCCACAGTATTTAGACTAATATGACAGTAAGGAGAACTGCAAGAGCTGCCATAACCAAGCAGACAGCTGGGTCAGGATGTGTCAGGCTGTGCACAGCTGTACGTAGAACACATACCCTGACTATCAATAACCAAAATTGTTCTATGTCCTGACTTTTAGTGATGTATTTTGGTAAGAGGGGTAGTTGCTCCAAATGCTCCCTCTTAGCCTGTGTTCTTAATGAAGGCTGTGTCTGGAATCACCCTCCCCACTTGCCCCAAGCTAATGATGACACTTTTACTGCTGATTTCAGTGTTAAGCTAGAATGAGATAATTTTTCAAACCATGTACATCACCACCAACATGTCTTTAGTGTTACTAGACAAGGTGTATTTTTAGTTGTGATAAGCTTTCCACATGCAAACAAAGCAAGCAGCATTTTTTTCCCTTTCAGTTGAAAGAATCTTTTTATTTGTGTGGCTTTCCTTATGTCAGGAAAAAAAAAATCCCATTTCTTCTCCTTATGCCACTTATTGTAGAAAGGGCAGGAATTCACAGGCTAGCTTAATACAGATGTCAAAAACTGCTGTGACAATAAAGCTGTTCACAAAAGAACAATATACAAAGTCTTCAGGAAAGCAGGAGAACCCAAGCAGCAATGTGTTGGAAAGGAAACCACTCTCTGTGCAGCATGAAATTGCTCTGTATAACTATTCTTTGCAAGTTATTATTCTTGCAGGTTGTGGCTGTGTTTAGTATCAGATTGTCTTCATCTTGCAGGCTCATGCAACTGGAGTTTATCACTGACATGAGAGTGACAGGAAAGTGTTTGCATATTCGTAAGGCTTCCCAGTGGGACTCTTCACTATACTTAGTCAGTTTATCCACTCAAATCCACTGCTACAATGTTTTAAAACTTGAAATCATAACTACATCTGAATTTCACCATGAAATAAAATATTTTAAGTGAGGACATGTGTTAGTAATCAACACAAGCTCTTTCAAATGAACCCTTGTGCTGCAGGATGGGAGGCTGTTTCCCGGGAAATATTGACAGACCCTTGATCAGTTGAAGCCCGGGGCACTAAAATCCATCAGTAGGGTAACACACAACAGGTTTCAGAGGTGCTCAGTGCTTCTCAGTGATGGACCAAATTATTTTGGTATCGGCTGAAACTGGCTGAGCTTTGTTAGTAGATCAACATAAATTCTGTCATGGGGAAGGAGCAGAGGTAAAAGCAAGAATAATCATCTGCTTATATTGTGCATCTGGAACTATCACAGCGTTTTCGCAGTTTCTTCATGCCCCTGAGTGCTGGTGTTTTTTGCCTGGCACCAGTTTTTCCATGTAGAAACAGGAGTCTTGTTGAATTGTTCTTCTTATCTCACCCCTTTTCATTTTAATACTAGCTTTGGCTAGTCCTTAGAATTGCTGATTGGATTTGTTCAATTAACAGAGACTTTAATGTTACAGAAATTAAAAATCATATTTTTAAAATTTTATTGCTGGATAGCTGAAGTGGCCAACTGAGAACAAACTTTTCAGGAGATAAGAAGCAATGGATCAAAGTTAGGCATAATGGTCACACTTATTAAAAGTCCAACTTGGTGCTTTTTTAAAGAGGTTTCATTTTTAAAGGGCAAGTATAGAATCATAGAATGGTAGGGATTGGAAAGGACCTTTAGAGATCATCTAGTCCAACCCTCCTGCCGAAGCAGGTCCACCTAGATAAGATAAAAAATTCTAATGGCAAATTGCTGTGCAGGCTGAAAATGGTGGTTGTTTTTGAAACAAGCAATTAGATGATTAAGGATACTTATTCTAGAGAGAAGTATAAAAATTGTAAAATGTGGTACATTACAATACTAGGGGAAAGGCCTGGAAAAAGTGCTTCATGTAACATAAAATAAAGCAGAGCAGAATAGAGAAGATGTAAACAAAGGCATGGGAGTATCTTCAGAAAATTATGTTGTAATTGATTGAGGTTAGAAGAGGAGAAGAAAGGAGAAGCACCTCATCTGTTCTTCTTGAAGGCAGAGGAGACTTGTAAAACTAGCAGATACAATTCTCATTTAATATTTTTAATATTTAATAGGAATTATGTGATTTGTAAAGCTTCAGGGAATATCTTTAAAAAAATATTTTTATTAAATTGAAATGACTTCTACCTCTAAGCCACTATGAGGTTCCTTAATTCATTTGGCATGTCTTGGCCAATACAATAGTGCAATAATAAGAGAGACCTCTGATCCTGGTGTGCACACATAATACTCTACTGTAGAGCTGCCAGCATTTCCTAGCAGCACTCTTACTGGCTTCTCCTTTAAAGCAATGAAATTTAACTTTGCAGGCCCTGTCATCCAGCAGTAATGTTCTGTCACTGCAGGATATCAGTCCCCTGTTTGCAGCTCAGATGCACTGTTAGCTTGCTTCATTGTTTGAGGATTTATGTAGATGAGGGATCTATAAGCTGGATTTCTGTAGACTGAGTTCTGTGTCTTGTTTCAAACATTCAGTACTATTTTTACAGTGGTTACTTTATTTTGATCCTTGTCTGATTTTTTTTTTTGACAGATTGAAAAATAGGCAAAAGCAGAAGAAATAGCATCTTCCGACATCTCTCTATTTTTAAATAGGGTAGTTCTGTATAAACAGCAAGACTTGTGTGGGATCATTTAATATAGTTTTCCTGAGACCACAAAGTTTTATTTCTTTACCTATTGATGACCAAATTAGGTTTAATTTGATGTTTAACTTAGTAAGACAGAGGAAGATAGTCGGAGACAACACAAAGAGGACACAGGAACAGTTTCAATTTGAAAAAAAAAAGTGTGTAAATAAGAGGACTTAAAGAGAGCAAGACAAAAACCAGAAAGTGGGAGAATAAAGGGCAACAGCAATATCTTCTGCCCTATGGATATTGTAAAATAGGTTATGTAAATAATAGATGCCAAAAAAAACCTTTTCTTAAAAAAGTCAAGAACTTTTGATCCCTACAAAATTGATCTCTTTAACTTTTCAGTGTAAACAGACTAAGTCCCACATGTGTTTCTCCTTCTGCAGGTAAAATGGATGTTTTATCCGTGTTGAAGGCCCATGTTCCCAAGCTGGCTTGTCAAGTTATATGTTTGCACAGCTGCTCCACCTGCAGCAAATCGTGCCTTCCAGAAGATGTCTGTGGAGATTTGTGAGCATCCGTGCAAGGCTCTGTGTGTCTCTTCCCACCCTGTTCTCTCCCTGCAGTGGCAGTGATGCTATATCCCAGCATCCCCTCTCATGTGCTGGGAAACACAGCTAGGCATTGTGGCCAAGAAAGCAAAGGAGAAAACTACTTCTAGTGAGGATTTTCCCAAGAAGCTCTGCTGAGTGTGGCAGTGGCCCGTGCAACTGTATGTCCGTAAACTGACCTTCACCTTTTCTTTGCCACAGAGGATCTAGTTTCTCTTTTAATGCTCTGAGGAACTGGTGGTCCTGTAATGTCGGTGACAGGGAGCATAAATGGGAAAGGAATCCCTCTTCAAGTAACTTTTCTTTTCCCCTTTGACTATTTTTAGGCTATGTTGTGTTTCCTCACGTCAAAACTAGTTTTGGTTTTTGTTTTCCTTAAAAGCATGACGGGCTAGAAGCAAGCAGCAATGCATGGCAGCATGGGGTCTACAAGTTGCATAGCATCACCAACTGTTCTGCTTTTACAAAGACAGTGTTGACGTAGAGTCAGAGCTGAAAGCTGCAGTGCTTGGCAGGGGTGGAGGTGAAGAAAAGCAGGGGCGTGCTGGGAGATGAGGCACCTGCAACAGGAAGGGTAGACACTACCTGGCTCAGAGGATTTTCATTAGGCAAAGATAGGATCAAAGGAAGAGCCGTTTGGGCAAGTTGTCTTCTTAATTTTTTTTTACACAAAGTGTATCACTTGAAATAAACTTGGATTCTAGGAATCAAATGGTAATTTTAATGATGCAGCAAAACATAATGATGAAATACAGTTCCTCTGGGGATTTGTTTCATCATAGTGTATACCTTTAAATCACAGGCTTCAGAGAGTAGAAACTGTAGCATCTGTCTGTGCAGGGCTTTTATTTGACATGGTTGGATAGACTATTGAATTCCTACTCCCGGCCTTTAGCTTAGCTGTGTACTGTATGTTCTCCACAATACCTCAAGCTGAAAATTGATCTCCAGTCAATATCGTGCAATGATTTGGACCACTCCTGTAATCAGTGCTGCTCATTGAATGAAATTCGTTGTGGGAGGTCTGATTATTGTCTCCTCCAAGACTGACTTGACTAAAAGGGCTATCAAACTGATTGTTACTAAAGGATATTTAAAATAGCAGAAATGAATGAAATGCAAGTATCATAACTGTATTTACTTCACAGAACATTTTTAAAGTTAGTATGGATCAGGAGATGTCAGGTTTTAATCACAGGAAGCCAAGGTAAGGCTCCTTGCTGAAACTACTCTGTGATGCACTGTTGCCTGCCTACCCAAAATGCTTTATACAGTAACAGTGCATGGTCCAGGCTTGCTAGTGGCACAGGTTCTCTCCCCAGCAGTAACTCTTTTTGCCTCTGACCTGAGGACTGAAATTCTAATTCACTGCAAAGCCCTCATCAGTGGGTGTGGACTTTGGAGTGTGGGAGAAACTTCAAAGGCATTTAGGCCAAAGTTTCTTTGCCAGGGTTGTTGTGCCTGTTTGTCACCAGATAACCTCTAGTCTTTTAATAGAGGTAAAGCTTTATGGGCAGGCTCTGCCCTTGCCTAATGCTGTAACGTTGTTCCCATTGTCTTCAAAAGGAAGATGCACTTGGCCTGGGACTCACAAAGGCCCTTAGGAGCCTAATCATTTCCTGATTTCAGTACATCTTACAGTACTAAATCCCTCTGTGAATCTAAGGCATAATGCTCTACTATCTAGGCACAAGCATTAACAAGAGTTCTCTTTTTATCCTCTCTTAGCATGGTAAGTGGAAAGTGGAGCTCCTTATTATCTTTCCTATGTTACTGATATAGGCTGAAAATATGTGTAGCTGTTTAAATATGGAAGTTATCTTCTTACTTGAGTCTGGATTATCTTCTCTTTTCCAGAACAATGAAAACAAAAAAGTCTGAATGACCAAGGTCCTTTTGGGGCTGAAACTCTGCAGGATGGGTGTTAGGGGGGAGAATGGGTAACATGAGTGAAAGGAGAGGAGTACGTCATTACTTTCTGTCTTTCTCCCTTTCTCCCACCTTGGTCTCTCGGGAAGTACGTGAAAGTCATCCATATGACAAACCTTTGCATACTGATAATGCCAGTTCAGAAGAGCCCTGTGTCATTGTATCTACAAGAATTTGATCCATAGAGCCTGTATGAAGCCAGGTGGGGTCATAAAACTTAAATCCTCACCTTCATAATAACCTCTCACTATCATTCTTTCAACACCAAATGAGTTTTTCCATCTGCTTGCTCATTTCCAAATATTGATGATGGGCTCAGCTGATGCAAATTGGCTTAGTGCCACTGAAATCAGGCAGTGGCTAGGCTAATTTATCTCATCTGAGGAGCTGATACAGGCCCTCTGTGTTTTCTAGTGTTAAACACTTTTCCCTCCATAGCTGACTGTTCAAGAGCAATGTGAGTCTAGAAATGATTTTGAGTGAAAGAAAGAGCTTATGAAGCATTACATCAAAAGTAAATTATGTATAGGCTTACAGAGGATCTAATGATTAGAAGTTGGCATGTATTCTTGATAGATGAGGAATCCTTATCTCATTAATGAGTTGACTCTTAGCATCTGTGATAAATAGCTTTCATTGTCAGAAAAGCAAAATGATGAGATATGTTGTCTTTGCTATAACAATCCTAAGAGATGAGGAATGTCTAGTTCTGAAAAATCCTTTCACCAAAGTAAATAAAACACCTCACCGATCTACACTTACTGCAGAGAAGTGCTACAGAGGTGTCATTCAAATCTTATGATTTACAAGAACACATCTTTGCAGCAGGTAAGGCTTTAGCTTAACTGATTTTGTGTCGATTTTAAAATCCAGAAAATACAGGGACTCACCATCTTCCACTTCTAGAGGTGAATTGTGTAGTAATAGTTGTGAAGTTGATGGGAATAGAGAATGTAACATGGTCTTGCATTTAGGGACTAGGGGTAATGCTGCTGGATGAGCTTCTCCAGGGAGCAGCTCAACATTGAGTGGGTTTCTTCTTCTATTGTGGATTACTGGTGTTAATGGCTAGTCCCACAGTTCTCTCTGCAAACAGGGCCATTCCTGCTTTTTGTAGTTTTGCTAAAAAGGATTGAGTCCCAAGTACTACATGGAGTTCTGTAGCTGGAGCAGTGTTATCGGAAGGTTCCACATCCCTTAAGCAATATGCATTCTCCATGCTTGGTATCTATTTGATTACCTGAGAGAGGCTCAGAGTACAGCTCCGAAATGGTCGGTTATTTGCAGGGCGTTCAGAGGGATGCTTTCCTTTTATGTGCCAAATTACCAACTCTCAATAGCTAAGAGCACCGTTCCAGGATGATGCATGAAGTACCTAACCCCAGCATTTCACAGTGCTTGCCCAGACATCAGAGAGGGGAGGGATGGTCTTGTGGTGGGCCCTCGACCGCAATCCAGGTGACCTGTGCTTCCTTGCCATTGATTTTTCATCTGATCTTACACAGGGCCTGTAACCTCCTTCTGCCCCGGCTGGCCATCAGCACCATGGGGACAGTGCTGCTGCCTCTTTCATGGTCTTTGTCCTCAGAAGTATTGAATATATATTGTTCACGGCAGAAGGAGTTTTACTGTATGGATGTGTAGTACTTAGCAGGTGGAAGCTTAGGACTCCACTGGGAGATTTCTGGGTACTATGGTAGCAGTAAAATAATGAATGATCTCTTGCACACTGCTTTCCTCCCACTTTATGGCCATTGCCATCCCTGACCCTTTTTTGGCCTGTAAAGCTACCATAGTTGCTTAGAAATGGTTTCCCGTGGTCTGTGCAATGATTGACAAGGGATATGTAGCTTATACAACCAATGAACATTTTGCATTTTTATTCCATTACCAGTTGCAGGTACCTTGATATCGGAACAGTCCCAGTCTGTAAACTCATCTGCTGAAGCTGTATTCAAAATTCAGTGGAGTAGCAAAAAAACTGAAAGAAGATAACGCGCCCTTGAGAAGTTTAAGGTGTTATTCCATGATCAAGAATCACTGATAAAACTTCTGCAAAGTTGGTCGCATCCTGACTTGAATGGATATACTGGAACAAAACCTTAAAATGCTTGCTTGAAAATCTATAATTAGATTTGCTGAGGAATGGTTATAGAATATATTAGACTGAGTAGCTCTTAAATTATTTTTCTAAAAGCAAATTTATCTGGTTCTCAGAATTGCTTTCTGTAGAAGTGCCAATTGCCATGACCAGTGGGGCTCTGGTGACTCTCAGGAATGTATAATTTTAAAAGTGATTATATATATATATAAAATAATTAATTAATTAAACAGAGCTATGGAATAACTAAAATATACATTTGCTTTATCATAAGTTGGCATTAAAAGGTATGTGTATATTCTCTGTGGCCAAAGGCATTTCTGCACGTGGCGGAGGCAACGTGCCACCTAATTGACTATTTTGGTGGCTATTTCAGCTCTTCATTTCATGGCCTTGGTGGTGAGGCAGGAGCATGGTGGTGAGGTATAGCCAAGTATTACTGGGGGACATCAGAGACTTTTCACTCAGGACTGGGGGAATGATCACAGTCTCCTTCTGAGAGACAAAGAAAAATTTTATCTTTGGTGTTCTGTGATTTTCTTGGGTAGCAGCTTTTCTTAAAACAAGGAGCTCAGCTATGTTTGTTTAATCCCACCATCTAAAAGATGAAGATTTTCCTTCCCAAATTAACATAGAAGGAAAAGAAAAATAAGATGCCTTCTACACGTCTGTGTTTGACTTTAACTGGCAACTTCTCCAACTGTTCATTGCTAAAATGTGTGCTTGTCAGGGATGGAGAGCAGGATTGTAAACACATGATATTCTGCAAACATCAAGCAAATCTGGCACACATGTATGTGTGTTTGTGTGTCCCCATTTTCAGTTACAACTGATTTTTCTTAACCTCTTGGAAATAGTTAAAAAATCCGTGTTGTATGCCTGTAAAGGATTCCTGTTAAAAAACAGCCATGATGTGTGCATATTCAGTTTGCAGATTGTGTGCTGAGACAGGCAAAGGCACTGGATGTAGTTCTACGCTGGAAAGCCTGCATTCTTGTTGCATCCTTACTGATACTCTTCATCTTTAGCTGGCTTGTTGTGAAGAGCCTTTGTGTGGTCAGGCATTGTGTATCACGCTGCGAAGCCACCATTCCTTCAAATACCCAAATGCTGTCTGAAGTGCAGCCTCGTGGCAGTGCATCCCACCAGCTGCATTGAGAAGGCTGCTTTATCAAGGTCCCACTTGTTTTATGGTGTTTCTCTTCTCCTTGGGCAAGGAGAAGAAATAGCCAGACCAGGTCTGTTGGAAATCCTATAGGGAAAAAAGTAGAGAGCACTTGGTGAAAACTTGCTTGGGATATTGTGCTGTAGTGGATTAACATCATGGTGCTCATGTCAGTTCTTACTCTGTCTTCTTTTTATGAAGATACGAATAAGAAAGGTGGCATTAGGTGGTTGTAAGGTGTTGCTGTGCAGTTTATTTCTTTTAACCTACTAGAGTGTAACCTTTCCTGATGCAATACAACATGCCATGAGATTGCAGAGTAGAGTTGTGGCCAAACAGAAAGAAAAAAAAAAAAAGACGTGAAAAACCCCAACCCCTTCACTTTATTCTGGCCTTAAGTGTGGCAAGACAGCAAAGAAGTACAATGTAAACGTTTAGACAAGTCTTTTGCAGCCTTGAAAATAATCCAGCAAACAAATGTAATTTGGAGTGAATGGTGAAATGCCGTGCTTCTCTCTAGCAAGCTCTGTGTAGCATTCAGAGACACGTTAAATGACTGATGGAAAGAAGATTTCTGTGTAATCAAAGGACCATCCTTTATCCTAAAAGTGACCTGATTGGATAATTATTCTTCTTTTCCTCTAACCAGTTGTTGTTATTAATAGCAACTTTATATAGCCTGGAAGGGTTGAAAGTTTATCTGTTTTTACATTACTTGCTTTGTATTTCACCTCAGTACTTCAAAGATTTTGCTGCTTGTGGCTTTGTTTCTTGCCTCTCCCTTTTTTCCCCCAAAGCAAACAAAACCTCCTAAGCTAAGCCATTTTGTCAGGGGCATGAAAATCTCAGGGGCAAGTTGCAGAATTGTTAATAGAATACCTAAAACTTCTTCTGATTTAGGTTTGCAGGATGGTATCTGTCAAGTCAATGAGGCCTTCCTTTAAGCAATCATTATGAATCCTAATCCTAAACACATTGCATGCTAGGAGTTCTGTATATACACACATGTATGAATGTGCAGATATTTATGTGTGTTTATATATATCCACTAAGAAATGAAAGTAAACTGTTTACAGCCAGGTACTTAGCATGCAGTGGTATCAGGTAGCTAAGATCCTCTGCACCCTCCTTGGCATGTTTACAACAGGGCAAGAAGGGAGCAAGCGGGGCTGGAGCACTGTCTGAGCTAAGTTGATCTGCTGGCTTTGCCAGTTGCTGCGTTTTGCAGACTCTCTTTGGGACACACCATATGCTCCTGCTAGCACTCGTGATGGTGCAGGATACCCAGGGCCCTGACCTGGGGTAAAGGAGGGAGATGTTATGTTTGCTTTTTGCTTTTCATGGAATGGGGCTACTTATGGCTTTCTTCCTCTTCCACAGAAGGTGTTTTTTTGAAGACAATAGGGTTTTGGGTTGTACATCATTACCATGCTCCAACTTTTGTTTGATATATTTCCAGATAGCATAAGGGGTTAAATACAACACTGTGTATCACAAGAAGACAAAAGAAGAGCACTAAAGGGGATTTCTATCTGTATGAAACACTTCCCTGTGGAAAGGAGGCACCAGGGCTCCTTGCCTGAAACCATTCCCTCTCAGCAAGGTTAACCTGCTTGGTAGCTGAGGATTAATACTTTCTGAAACATAATCTGAAAGCCAACTGTTCAAGAAGTTTAAGAAAGGTTGAAATTAGTGGGCTTTGGGCATCTCAACCCTGTCCCTTAGTACTTTTACATTGCTGTGTAGCCTCACCTCATAAACCCTGTTCCACCAGTCTGAGAAGTTGCAATGGATATTCAGTGAGGAATTTCACAGTATTTTGTTGGACAAAAACATAATAAAGCCTCAGCTGTTGGCCTTGTATTTTATCCCATGGGAAGTACTGAAATGCTGAATATACAGTTATTAACATAATTTTTACTCCTTTGTGGTGTTTGTTGCAGATATATCACTGTGCTCTAGAAGCAGCGATGAAATTACTTTCTCCTCACCATTGCAAAATATCTGTCTTTTGTGTCTGTCGATCTAATTACTTGTGTAGCTTTGCAGATGAGGATGTCAAGGTTGGAGAATTGTACCTGCTGGCTGCAGGTTTATTATCAGATTTGCTCACACAGTGAGTGTGTGTTGTGCTCTGTTTGTTCAAAGCATAGGCTTCTCAAGTCTGCAGTTGTGGTTTTCTATGCACTACACTTTTGCAGTGGAGATCTCAGGTTGTCATTTCAGCTTTCTGACAATTTCTGTCTTTCTGGAAGTTCAACTCCCACTTCAGCTGCTCAGATTCACTCCTGTTCAGTGGTGGCAGGCACAAACCAGAAAAGGATGCTGTTGGTGAGTGGGAAGGCATGAATGCTGTCAATGCTTTCTGCCTCAAAGACAGCTCAAGTCTTCACGGAAAGCTGTTGGAATCATGTGTATTGAAAAGAAGGAAATGATGCAGAGGGAGTTCTCCTCCCTGAGAAACAAAATGACTAAAAGGAAGAAAAATTTTGTGTGGACTTTGGAAGCCAGCCTCTGCTTCAAGGTTCCATTGCTTTCCTTCTTTTCTGCCTTACTGGTATTAATAGAAAGCGATTATTTTCGTTATGTAGGAAGTGGAAATGGTAGGAATGCTCCTAAAATGCTCAGTCCTTCCTCTTAAATATGTGTTCTCTGTGTTGTCTCACTTCCAGGCTTAGGCATATGTAGCTCTCAAATCTTCCCCCTTGGCCTTGTTGTGCAGCATAGCATATTTTTGCCCTTAAGCAAGGGAAACAATAAGATGAAGCTCTCAGTCCTTGTATTGAAAGTACCAGAGTGAGGCCAGCAATTGCTGCCACTGCAGATACACAGCCGCTATGGATGCCTCGCTTTCCAATAATCCATGCTGTGTGCCAGCTGCTTGTTTTCAAGGCAGTTCAATGTCTTAAGAAGTTGTGGTGTTGGGGAAATGATCAACCCACTCTTTGTCCTGCCCTTACAGTCTGGCTATGAAAAGAGAAGAGCTAAAGCCAAGCCCGGAGTAACTTGTGAACCAAGAACAAGCAAACTGGTCCTAAAGCAAAACCCTGTTAAAGTGAAATGTCCTCTCTTCTCCAGTCTAGGAGGCTTAAAGTTCTTCATATCTGTGTTGCGAGCTCATGGTCTTTGCTGTAAGGTGACTTGTTGTGACCCTGGTACTCACTACCAAGTCTCCCTTCTCTGCCAGTCTCCCCTCTAGCAGGGAGAAGGCTATGAGTGCAAAGGACATTATTATCCTGTCTTAAGGAGTGGTTTATCATTTTACTTTTCAGGTAGGTGTTGTCTTTTAAAGCTTCAGAAGAAGATGACTTTATTTGGTTTGGAGATGTCCTGTGGTATCAATTTGTTTGTTGCCTGTGCTTGTGCCTGAGCTTGTGCCTCAGCTTGCAAACACCCTACCATTATGTCCTAGTGAAGTGTTTTTCTTCATTTTTTGAAGATGTGAGAGATGGCTTTTTTTCTTCCCATGGCTTATGTGTACACAGTTTCTGGATTTTCTTTAGTTTTGATAGCAGGAGGAGTACTGACTGATTGATACATATCCCCACCTTAGACTTTGTTCCCATGGAAATGAATGAAGACCTCTTTTCTTGACTCTAGAGGATCCTGAGCAACCTTGGCAGATGAGAATACACAAAGTACAGTGCAGATCAGGAGAGGAAATGGGAGAAAAAGGAGCTTGGCTGTATATCTGCAAATCAGTTTTGAGAACTTTGTTTTGCCTTTTGAGAATGTAGCCTGCCTTCACCTTCTGTTTCCAAGAATATTAAGAAAGTGAAACCAATGCATTACCCAGATGGAATGTAGCTGCAGGAGGAGCACTGGGCACAGCCAACAGCATTGTCCCTCGTTCGTCACAGTTGCCTGTGACATTTGGAGGTGCTGGGAAACTGTGCTCATATTTTTCACTGAGGGTTGATGTTTCTAGAAAGCAAGTGAAATCGTGATGACTTTAATGAGCACAGGGCATTGCTCAAAAGGTTTCCTACCCACTCTCAAAAATGCCAAACCTCTTGCTTGCCCTCAAAGACCTGGAGGCCTTGCAGCACTTTCAGACTTTTCCCCTGTCAAAGTATTCTGCTTCATAAGTATCCCAAAGACAACTTTACGGTTGTATGACTCTGACTGAAGTTCAAGGCCATCAAATGCTTTCTCTCACTATTTGAATATTTTATTTTCTTTTGCTCTTTTTCTAGAAATGTGGGACTGTGCTGTGCCTGCTCTTCTCTCCAGTCCCTAATTGAAGTCCCACAGGAAACACCAGCAGCATTACAGCTTTCAGAAAGAAAGGTGTGTCCTTTGGCCTTACAAAGCTCATGAAAATATGTATGACTTTTCTAGGGTCATATGACTTTCTAGTGGTTGTTTTTGTGATCCAATCTCTCGTGTTAAGCAACTGGAGTTGGTATGCAGTTGGACATAATGTATCTATGTAGTATATAAAGCTATCAGAAACTGTTCTCCATGTTGGAGTGATACTAGATCCTCTTTCCTTAAAATGTAGCCACTGAGTTTCTTTAATTCCTGGTAATGAGAGATCTATCAGCTCCTTTATGTGCTGTATCCTTTACTGTATTCCTGTTGATGTAGTCAGCAACGTGCAAGACAATTAAGATTGTTTAATCTCTGAACAGCTGTGACTGATAACTTCTAAGCATCTTTGAGGATAAGCATAGTAAACCCTCTGTTAATTGGGGAAAAAAGGAGCTGTGAGAATGGTCCAAGAGATCTTGTCTGTAAAGCACTTTTATTTATTTGCACTTCCCCCTCCTCCCCTCATTTATCTGGATGGAATAGTATTTTATGAGCTATGTTAACTAAATCTTGGCTGTGAATTGACTCTTACTTGGAAACTGCTGTGAAATGTAGAGATGAGCCAAAGCAGAATCTTACTGCTTAGTGTCCAGAGCTGTTGTTGATTTGAAACAATTGCATGTTGCCAGTACTCAGGTGGTGGGTGGCTCTTGGCTCACTGGGGTGTGGGGATTCAAGTCAGGCTGAAGCATGTATATACTTGGGAGTTAGGGGACCACAATGCGCTGAGCGGAACTAGTGCAGTAGGCTGCATTTGCACAGTGCTCTGAAGGTGATAAATGCTGTCTGAACATTTGAATTTCAGCATGAACTATATCCAATAGAAATTTGGTTTATTTTCAAAACGTTATAGCTGGACAAACAGTTTTTATTCTGGTTTTCTGGTTTGTTTGTTTAAATGTTTATGATAAAAATAGGGAAAAGATTCCATTAAGAAAGAAATCTTGAGTTTTCAACTGACTGTCTTATTATTCAATTCTGTGGTGTGACTGAAACACCAAACTCTGCAGATTCTTTTCCTTTTGTGGCTATAGTAAAACACATGTATGATGAGACCAAGAAGGGTAATCAGATGTAGTTCTTCTCTGAACCTTCAAAATTTTATTTGTGACAGGAGTTACCTGTAGTCACTCACCAGCGACTGCACTCAGTACAGTTGCAGCAGCGAGATGAAGTTCTCTGCCTGGTGCTACACAGCAACCCAGAGCAGCTGAACCATCAGAACCTTCTGTCCTGGAAATGGGATACTATGTGCCAATGCTACTGCCCACAGGCTTTAAAACACAGCATCACAATCTCAGACATGCTAAGCCCCCAGCAGCTTCTGTGGATGTCGAAAGCTGTGTTCAGAGCTTCAGCACACCAGAGGAAATGGCTGCTTTATCCAGGTGACTGAAGGCAGTTGGCCTTAAGACTGGCTTTGAAAATCTCAGCCTGTGTTTCTCAGGAGTTTATCTCCTAGCAGCTTGGACCTGTGTTTGCAGCAACAAAGATGCAGCCTGCCTGATCAAGGTCTGTCATGCAAGGACCTATGTGTGCCTAGTAATTGATAAAAATATACAAGGAGATTTGCTAGGTTTTTTTTGTTCCCCACATTTCCATTAAGCCTTATTGAGTAAGACAGTCTGTTTCAGTTTAATTTCTTTGTGCTCTTCATCCTCCTACTGTGCTATGGAGAATCCCAGCCTTTAACATTTTTCACCTTGTTGAATTCACTATGTATTGGTACAGTGAATTAATCATCTGTGGTGTTTTAGTGCAGATCTTAAGAGAAGATAGCTCTAAAATTGCCTTTTCTACTGGAAGCTGATAAGCTCATTACATATGCAGAAAAGATGCGTATTTCAGGCAAAGCCAGTATGTGACTTGGTAGCAAAGACCAGTCTGAAATGCAAAATATATGTAATGATGAATTTAAACATCTTACTAAATCACAGCTATGCCTTTTTGTTAGACCTTGTTTCATATACTATGAAAGCTTTAGCGATCATATAAATCTGTCTTTTAATAGGCAGCAGTTACATTTCTTTATAATTTGTTTCTCTGATACTGCTTAGCAAAAATACACCTTCCTGACAACTCTGTTTATATACCACATTTTATCACTGTAAGCCAAAAGTTCTTGCCATGTGTTCTCAAAAGTTCTCTGCTGATGCCATGTGAATAACAGAAATATGATCTAGAGGCTGTAAAGGTAGCAGTCCTTGTGTTGCTGGCATTAAGCAAGGGGTTGAGATAGGCTTGTGCAAACAGCTTCTTCCATTTCTCATCTGGAAGCACTCACTGCTTATGGTTGGTGTAGCACAGAGGGCAGTGGTTCAAAATGAACATGATGAATATACTTCATCCAGCAGGGACTTTCTAGTATACCAACTCAGACCAATCACTATAATTTTTATTGTCCTAATGTGATGTTTGATTGAGTTACTTATTCCAGACATAGAAGGAGGTATGAGCATTTTTGAAACGTGTTCTAGGAGATCCCAGGTGGCAAATACCTAAAAAATTACAGTTTGAGGATGTTGAACATGACTTTGTCATTCATGTGATGTTTTTTCAACCACTGTTCTTGCTCTGGTAAAGTGTTTTGAATGCTGTTTCTCTGTTTATAATTCTCCATATCAATGAAGAAGCACCAGCAGGAATGAGGATAGGCAGAGATTTTTCAGTGATGTTCAGCAGCTGATGCTTTTTGGCCAAATGACCTCTGTAACGATTAATGCAAAAAGAAGGGAAATGTAAAGCATTTGTTTGTTCTAATTACTATTAGAGTTCTGCCTGCCTTTTTTTTTTTTTTTTTTTTTTTTGTCCCCCAGGTTAAAACATTAGTAAAATCTCCTTCTTCCTGTTAAGGAAGGCCTGAGCAATGCTTATCATTTTAAGAGTTAATGATTCCTCTCATCTAAAACAAAGCCATCTGTGAATAAAACTGTGCTATCAATTGAGAACTTGTGCAAAACTTCCTTAAAGGAACACCTGAAAAAAGTGCACTTTTTCTTAACGCTTTTTTTTTAAATTCAGAAAGGATTAATAATGTATGTGATTTGAGGAAAAAAAAGGTATCAGGCAAAACCAACATGCCTAGAAGACAGTCAGATTCTAACTATTGTCTCCAAACTAGTGCTGTTTTCTAGGAGATCTTAATGTGCACTTAAAGTGAATACAGGAATGTCATCCTGTGGATTGATGCATTTGTTACCAAGGACCACCACAAAAAAAAGCTCTGATTTACCAAATCCAGTGTCTCTGCCAGTTCCTACTATAGGTTCTTCTTACAGCCGTCCAATTCAGTATGTCACTGTAATTTACATAAGTAATATATCTCCCTTAAGAAGTATATGCTTACTTGGAGTAGTTTTCCTGCATTTTTGTTTTGCTTTTGCTTGTATTAGGCTACTGATGGTGTTACAAAGTGAGATGAATATTTGATTGAAGAGTTTGTAACAAATACAGGTCTAATTGGTTTATATCATGTTTATATACCTGATGCCATCAAACTTCTTTTGTAAAAATATAGCAAGGCCCCAGCCTGGCAGGGCTCTTCACTGCATCCTTATTTTTCATCTGCATTAGTTCTATAAATGCTGCTGAAACTCCTCAGTTATTTGAAGCTGAGAAAGGGTCTGGCTTGTTTTCCTTCTGCAGCAAGGTTTAAGCCCTGTATTCAAAATAATGTGAGAGCATGTGCCAGTGTATCCTGGTATTATATAGTGTGTATAGGGTTAAGACATGCTTAGGCTGTGCCGTTGGATGCTTTGTAATGTTTAGTAAATGTACCCGTACCTGTCAACTGAATGAAAGAGAAGTCGTACCAAGAACATCCACCTTGCCTGAGATTCTGGAAGAAGCTTGGAAAGCTGCATTTCTGCTATTTGGTTAGGTGTGTCAAATGCAAGCGGCAGCTCTACAACAGAAAGATTCTTCTGTCACGGATAATTAAGCAAGTTATTAAAACACTTATTCTTGTCCTTTCTGTGAAAAATTGCAGTGAGAGATGATTTGTTCATGCTGGCTAACTGCAAACAAAACTTTATCATTTACCTTTTAAAAATCTAGGGTGAAACTAAGCAAGGAAATTTTAAAAGTGAAAAACTCCAAACAATTGGGCTGTTAGAAAGCAGTAACCATCTCAAACGAATGGAGAAAATAGGTATTAGTGAAATCTGGTTATGTGCTGCCTCTGGGAAACTAACATCAACAAAAATTAAAATTCGTTTATTTGTCTTAAAGGGAAAACCAGAACTGATTTGACCCTTTCTATATCACAGCACTAGTCGAGTTCTTAATTTCCAAAGTTTTCTACAACAGGGAATATTACAAATTGCTTGGCTCAAGTTGAGCAGGTATGCCCAAGAGAAGACCTCTCTATATGGTGGCGAGTGCTTTGCCCAGATGACATAGAGTGATGTACCTGAAGGCCAGTCTTGAGTGTTCAGACTTTCATTAAAAAGTCTTGCAGAGTGACAGATGAAAACAACTACAGAGGATTTTAATGGAATTGCAGGTGCATCAGATGTTGCTAGGGACATCAGAAAATCTGCA
Source organism: Urocolius indicus (assembly GCA_013401255.1). Classification (NCBI taxonomy): domain Eukaryota; kingdom Metazoa; phylum Chordata; class Aves; order Coliiformes; family Coliidae; genus Urocolius; species Urocolius indicus. The sequence goes on along the minus strand of WBNH01000024.1, from coordinate 7,630 downwards.
TCTGCATTCCTAAAACAGCTTTTGCTCCCTTCAGGCTCAAGACATGTTCAATAATAGACCCTACAGCTCTTAGGAAGTATGGCATATTCAAAATAGTCCCAGCTGAAATGGATTAGCAAGCAGAGTTCAAGTGAGGAGGTCAAATGTATAAACTGAATACAATTTCTCTTGTGGCACAGCAGTTTATCACATGGTTGCAGAAATAAAGAAATACCACACACATGCACATATTCACATCTAATAATTCAAGTATGACTGGAAAATGTCTTAAAAGACATAAAAGGGCTTCTGATTACATCATGCTATCTGGGGTAATAAACCAAAGATGCTTGAAGTCTTGTAGTCAGAGATGTCTTTATATGCCTGTCTTTTATACATATTTCATGTCTCAAAAAAAACGTAGTTAACACCAGTATTGCATACTAACTATGTATGGGGAGACAGTGGTAAGATGTTTCCTCTCACAGATTTCTTCACACTATTTTTAATTATTTTGTTTATTTGTTTGTTTAGGTTTACAGAAATCCTGTAGTGTCCAGGTGAGCTTCATTTACAGATCTTTAAAACTTATGGAATGCTTTGCCCCTTAGAAAACAGAAGGAAAATTGTGACGGGGCATGCCTGTGGAGTTTTTTTTTAAGTCTGTCTTTCTGAGAAAGTTTTATCATTAGCTAGAGGCTTTCTCCCTGAATTTGGATAGCTGATCATTGTATTATTGAATTCATTAGGGTAATCTGCATAGGGACCCCTCACTTCCCAGGTGTCTTCAGATCCTGGTAGCACAGGGTTTCCAAAGCCCATGCTTTGCTAATGCCGTTGGTGATCCTTTGTTCCATTGGGATTGCACGTGGTGTTTTCCTTGGCAGATTGCAAAACTCATAAAATGAGCTTGTAGGAGTTAATTAAAAGGTCATGGAAGATGCTCATGAAAATTTGCTCATCCTGGGACTTGCAGGTTGGACCACATTGCTTTGAGACAATGCAGCCTGTTAATAACCTTTAGTCTTTAACTGAATATTAATATCGTCTAAGATTGTGGCTGTGTGTTAATCTCTCTCTGATGTGAGATGGTATTCCTCTGCACTTCGAAAGATGTTCACTAATGTCACCGAAATAGAAAAGATGATGGGGCTCCTTATGGAGGAAGAACTGTGACTGGTGAGCCACTTGAAATTAAAAGGTCAAGATAATTTTTCATTTCAGTCAGATTGTATGCTAAGTTTAATGGTAAGGACATTTTTTTGAAAGTCACTTTAGGTGGCATAGACTCCAATGAATGATGTTAGTGTCACATTAGTAATTATTTAGAAGCTTAGCAAACTCATCTTGAGCAGCCTCTATTAGAGATAATCTTGGAATGAAATTTAAAGTAGAAGGTAATTTCTGGATGCAATTAAAAACTTGTCAGAGTAGAGAAGCAGCCACTTTGTTTGTAAGCCCTGTAACAAAGTGGCTCGGCCTCACATTTTCCTACCTGCAGCTTGAGCACTCACAGGCAATCCTAGGGCATTATCTGATGAGGTTAAATTTCTAGTGAATTAAGGTTGATGTTGTTGTCTGAGGAAAAATCCTCCAGACTTGTTTTCTCTGGTAATTTTCTTTGAAGGACTTTTTAAAAACAAGTCTCTGAAGTATCAGTGGCCTTTGTTTTAACCATAATCATTTCAAGACATTATCCCTGCAGAAAACTATTCAGTTAGTATGTTTACAACTTTTCCTTATCCTTACATGCCAGTTACTTAAGGGATAGTAGTTGCAGCATGTAACCCTCCTTCCAGCATGCTCTCCTGAGCTGCATATTTCTGAACTCCTCCTTTTGCTTTTGCCTGCTAATCTCTTATATTATTAAGAAACTTGATATGTGCAAGACAGGTCTCAACAACAGCCTCAGGGTTTCTTTGTTTTTATACCAAAACTATTATATTTTTCAGTTTATGCATCTCTGTCTACCACGTCCAGTGAGCCCAATCTACGTCTGGCCCAGGCAGCCCCTAAAATCAGGCCATAGATGGACTCTTTTAACTGTGACCATCTAGCACCAGTGATGAATTTCTGTGACCCCGGTCTAATTCTCCTACCTGCATTTCTAAGAGCTGTTCAGCGCATTTCACTTAAAAGAGGGGATGGTGTTAAGAGAAGGCCATTGAGGAGACCAAGATAGTTATTTTATACACGTCTTCATGCTTTTATGTTGACATTTCCCACAAGCAGACCATTTAATAGCAAATTTGTGAGTGTTTTCCCTTGATTTCTTGCAAAGACTGGTCTTTTCAAAGGAACTGGTGGGAGCTAAACATAGAAACTTGATTTAAACTCACTGTTATTGGACTTGATGTCCCTCAAACCCTCATCACCAGTAACTATGCTGAGATCATGTCTTAGTTCCAGTGTAGCGTATGACCTGTAGTGACTGTCCCTATCTACTTTCCACAAAGTTCAGTGAAGTCCCCATAGGATCATCTGTTTGCCAGTGCATGGTTCAGGATGCTCTTGGGCTGTACATTAGGTGGACCTTCACGTGTGCCTCCCCAGCCATGGTTAATAGAGACATGGAGCTGATGTAGCTGTCTTCCAGCTCCAGTTTACGGTAACAAGTGTCAGAGCTGCCTGGTGGCCCACAGTTCAGGTGGAGGGTTGAGTGTGTTGTTATCACCCAACACATCATGAAGCCAGTGATTTAGATTTTGAAGAAAACCATTTTGGGAAAGGTCAAATAAAATCTGTAAACCAAAATTAAAAGTAACTGTGAGTTGAACGTATGCACAGCAGAAAGGTTACATTCATACTCTTCTATAACGTTAATGTCGTTCAGCCAGTGAGACACATGGCAGCAATGCGGCTTGTTTTTTTGTGGCTGAGCGGCTGACTGAAGAGAGTCAGGGGTCCCTGGAGCAGGAAGAGCCAAGGAGCAGAAAGGAGACCTGCCAGGAACTGACAGCTCTTGTTAGTGGACGGTGCTGCTGGGAGGAGGAGCTGTGGTGACCACGGGGCCCCCAGGGAGTGTGAGCGTCCAGGAGTGAGGTGAACAGGATGAGCAAATGGCCTGGCACAGCAGCAAGGGAGTGGCATGGCAGTTGGCACAGGAAGTTGGTGCAGGCAGGGCGAGCAAGCAGGAGGAGCAGAAGTACTACCAACTGGGAGAGAGAACAATGGTAGCCACCTGGCTCAGAGCCAGAGCTTTGGCCTCTGCTTGCTTGGCTGGGACCCAGACTAAACCACAGAGGGAATATCTGGCCCACCCAGGTGACTGGATGTGAGAAGTGCCTTTCTGTCAATGGTGGAAGTGGGGAGCACTGTTGTGCGAGGTGTGCCCAGGTGGAGGAACTACTTTACTTGGTGGCAGAGCCCTGAGAGGAGGTCGGTAGACTGAGGAGTATTAGGGAGAGTGAGCAGGCAATAGACTATTGGGATTGTACCCTCTTCTCCATGTGGCAGGTCAGTTAGAGTAACCCAGGGGATTCCCCCTCCTCTCTTAGACCAGCTGAATCCAGGGACTCAAGGGATGGAGAACAATAGCAGCAGGTCATTGCCCAGTACAGTAGAGTGCCTTGTGTGCCTGCTCCACCCTCCCAGGTGCCCATACCTTTACAGAAAAGGTATGCGGCCCTGCAAGTGAAATTGAGCAATCACCAGGACAAGGGCTTACCCCAGCTGGAGCAGTTGCTGGCATTCAGACCACCATTGCTCCACATCAAGAGAGCTTCCTTCAAGAAGAAAAAAAGATGGGTCATGTTTATAGGAGACTCCCTTCTGAAGGGAACAGAAGGGCCAATATNTTTGGCCTCTGCTTGCTTGGCTGGGACCCAGACTAAACCACAGAGGGAATATCTGGCCCACCCAGGTGACTGGATGTGAGAAGTGCCTTTCTGTCAATGGTGGAAGTGGGGAGCACTGTTGTGCGAGGTGTGCCCAGGTGGAGGAACTACTTTACTTGGTGGCAGAGCCCTGAGAGGAGGTCGGTAGACTGAGGAGTATTAGGGAGAGTGAGCAGGCAATAGACTATTGGGATTGTACCCTCTTCTCCATGTGGCAGGTCAGTTAGAGTAACCCAGGGGATTTCCCCTCCTCTCTTAGACCAGCTGAATCCAGGGACTCAAGGGATGGAGAACAATAGCAGCAGGTCATTGCCCAGTACAGTAGAGTGCCTTGTGTGCCTGCTCCACCCTCCCAGGTGCCCATACCTTTACAGAAAAGGTATGCGGCCCTGCAAGTGAAATTGAGCAATCACCAGGACAAGGGCTTACCCCAGCTGGAGCAGTTGCTGGCATTCAGACCACCATTGCTCCACATCAAGAGAGCTTCCTTCAAGAAGAAAAAAAGATGGGTCATGTTTATAGGAGACTCCCTTCTGAAGGGAACAGAAGGGCCAATATGCAGACCTGACCCACTTCTTAGGAAAGCCTGCTGACTCCATGGGGCACAGGTCAAGTATGTCAAGAGGAAACTGCCTACCCTGGTATAGCCCACAGACTACTATCCATTGTTGAATTTCCAGGTGGGTAGTGATGGACTGTCAAGTAGGAGTTCAAAGGCATTTAAGGGAGATTACAGGGCATTGGGAGGCCTGGTTAAGGGATCAAGAGCACAAGTAGTGTTCCCCTCTATCCTTTTTGTTATGGGCGGGGACAAAGAAAGCATATAGAAGGCAAAACAAATTAATACCAAGCCTGGTGTCATCATCAATATTTTGAGTTTTTTGACAGAGCACTTTACAGGGCACTGGGGAGAGTTCAAAGGGATGAGATACATCCATCACAAAGATAGAATAAGCAACTAGGACAAGAGTTAGTGGGGCTCACTGGGAGGGCTTTAAACTAGATTTTAAGGGAGAAGGGAGTGTCCTGGTTTGAGCTAGGATAGGGTTAATTCCCGTGAGGAACCAGGAAAAGGTACAGCCTGAGCAGCTGACCCAGGCTGGCCAGCAGGTATTCGGTACAATCCTACCATCATGCCCAGGGTATAGGTGGGGGCTGGCCGGAAGAAGCGGCTCTTCCAGGGATCGCGCTCTCTCTCTTNTTTCCCCTCCTCTCTTAGACCAGCTGAATCCAGGGACTCAAGGGATGGAGAACAATAGCAGCAGGTCATTGCCCAGTACAGTAGAGTGCCTTGTGTGCCTGCTCCACCCTCCCAGGTGCCCATACCTTTACAGAAAAGGTATGCGGCCCTGCAAGTGAAATTGAGCAATCACCAGGACAAGGGCTTACCCCAGCTGGAGCAGTTGCTGGCATTCAGACCACCATTGCTCCACATCAAGAGAGCTTCCTTCAAGAAGAAAAAAAGATGGGTCATGTTTATAGGAGACTCCCTTCTGAAGGGAACAGAAGGGCCAATATGCAGACCTGACCCACTTCTTAGGAAAGCCTGCTGACTCCATGGGGCACAGGTCAAGTATGTCAAGAGGAAACTGCCTACCCTGGTATAGCCCACAGACTACTATCCATTGTTGAATTTCCAGGTGGGTAGTGATGGACTGTCAAGTAGGAGTTCAAAGGCATTTAAGGGAGATTACAGGGCATTGGGAGGCCTGGTTAAGGGATCAAGAGCACAAGTAGTGTTCCCCTCTATCCTTTTTGTTATGGGCGGGGACAAAGAAAGCATATAGAAGGCAAAACAAATTAATACCAAGCCTGGTGTCATCATCAATATTTTGAGTTTTTTGACAGAGCACTTTACAGGGCACTGGGGAGAGTTCAAAGGGATGAGATACATCCATCACAAAGATAGAATAAGCAACTANTTCCCCGAGTAAACTGTTCTTATTCAACACACGCGGGCTATTTTACTTTTTTTTCCTCTTTCCCCGATCCCCTCGGCATTCCGGCGGGAGGGGGAGTCGCCGCGGTTTTTTTTCCCCTTTGCTTCGGCTGGGCAAAACGACGACAGGGAGTAATACCAGGCTTGATGGAGGTAAGCCTGGGGGCAGCATGCAGGTGTCCGAGTGATGGTCTGCACCCAACATCTTTGGGTCTGCCATCTCGGTGGAAGCTGGAGATGGAGTTATTTGTGGCAGCAGGGAAACAAGAGTTATTGTGCTAGAAAACATGAGTACATCTAAAAATGGTGGAAGTTAGGACTTCTTTACCCGGCAGGTAGCTGGATTGATAGTCCACTTGAGGTGCATTTACATCAATGCATGCAGTATGGGCAACAAACAGGAGGAGATGGAAGCTGTTGTGCACCAAGAGAAGTGTGACATTGTTGCTATTATGAACATGTGATTGGATGAGTCACACTATTGGAGTGCTGCACTGGGAAGCAGGGCAGGAGAGATGAAGGGGCAGCCCTCTGTATTAGAAAGCGTCTCACAGAATCACAGAAGGTTAGGGATTGGAAGGAACCTCTAAAAATATAGTCCAATACCCCAGCTAAAGAAAGTCTGACCCAGGAATGCATCTAGACAGGTTCTGAAAACCTCCAGAGAGGCAGACACCACAATCTCCCTGGGCAGCCTGTGCCAAGGCTCCCTCACTCTGACAGTGAAATAGTTTTTCCTTATGCTTAAATGGAACTTTTTGTGTTGCAACGTCTTTGCATTACCCCTAGTCCTGACACTCACCATTTAGATATTTGTAAATATTAATGAGATCCGCCTGCAGTCTCCTCTTCTCTAGACTAAACAGCCCCAGTTCCTGCAGCCTTTCCTCAGAAGAAAGATGCTCCAGTCCTCTAAATTGTGTTAGTGGCCCTGTGCTGGACTCTCTCCAGAAGTTCTCTGTCTTTCTTGAGCTGGGGAGCCCAGAACTGGACACAGGACTCCAGAAGAGGGCTCACCAAGGCAGAGTTGAGGAGGAGGAGAAGCTCCTTCCACCTGCTGGACACACTTTTCTTGATGTCTTCCAGAATGCTATTGGCCTTCTGGGCCATGAGGGCACATTGCTGGCTCATGTTTAGTTTATTATTAACCAGGACTCCCAGGTCTCTGTCTGCAGAGCTGCTCTCCAGCAGGTCAATCCCCAGCCTATACTGGTGCATGGGGTTGTTCTTCCCAGGTGCAGGACTCTGAACCCTATGAGGTTCAGTGTTGAACCTCATGAGTTTTTTTTTGCTGAGCTCTCCAGCTGGTCAAGATCCCTTTAAATGGCAGCACAGCCTTCTGGTGAATCAGCCAGTCCTCCTAGTTTGGTGTTATATCTTGACTGTTTTGAAGTCAGCGATAGTGAGGACAGGGTCAAGTGTTGATGGTTAAGAATCAGCAGGAAAGACACAAGAGGGACATCATGTCCCTCTGCTATAGTTGCTATAGATTGCCCAATCAGGATGAAGATGTAGATTAGATGTTGTTTAGGCAGCTGGGAAAACTCTTGGGATCACTGTCCCTTGCTCTCATAGCAGAGAGGAGACAGTTCAGGAGGCACCTTATTGGACCTGGTGAGGGATGTGATGGCTGGAGGTTGTGTAGGGCATAGTGATCATGAAATGATCAAGTTCTCAGTCCTCAGAGAAGCAAGGAGGGGGGGGGGGGCAGCAGAACTGTCATCTTAGAGTTTTAAGGGCAGACTTTGAATTGTTTAGGAAATTGCCAGTGTCCCCTGGGAGACAGTCCTCAAGGGCAAAGGAGTCCAGGAAGGCTGGATGTTCTTCAAGAAGGAAATCTTAAAGTGCAGGAGCAAGCTGTCCCCATGTGCAAGAA
>WBNH01000023.1:28893-46150 GCA_013401255.1 Urocolius indicus | reverse complement strand
AGCTTGCACTATACTCACTGTTGAACCTGGCAAACAACTAGATACATTTTGGTGGAAGGCTGCACCTTAGTTAGTTAGCCATAAGATGGCAGACCATTCTTTTACTCAGTCTCATTCATCACCAATAGTTCAGGTGTTCCTATGCTATGGTGAACTACACAGTACAGGCATATCTAAAGATATTGGGAAAACTCTATAATACAATTCATATGGTTTGCTGATTTATTATTTTGTACATTAAAAGGAGCAGGGAAGATTTTAGGGAGGGGGCAAATCAATACATCTCAAATTAACACAGTATCAGGTACATTAGAAAAGCTTTATGAGAGAGTATGACAAACTTATTCGGAGAGATGTTACTAAGCTCCACAACAATAAAACATCTTGTTACAAAGCTGTTGTACGCACTAAAAACTTAAATAACTTGCTGGCAAGTGCAAGAGTTCAGCATTAACAGCTAAAGCAAAAAGTTCTCTTCCAGTTCCTTTCTCCCCAACCTTAAGGCACTCTGCTACCCCTAGGAAGGGAAGTCAATTAACAAGTGTGTCACTTGAGACCTTCCAGAGTTCTAAAACTGCGTTTATTTCATAGTAAGACTAAGGGCCCTTATGTGTTGAATAAAGCCTGGTTTTAAAAAGATTATTCCTATTTTAATCTAGGAAATTGGTAACAGCATCTGAGCAACCAACTTGAAAAATATACCAACACTCTCCAGCACACAGGACAACAGGCAAAAAGACTGATTTCCAGACGGATCCATCCACTCAGGCACTTCATGCCCTCATCCTACTAGTGTTCTCAACAGCATCTTTGCTACTTCAACTCATATACCTCCCCTACTCACAAGCCACATGGTATCCACTTAGAGTCATTTTCTCAGGAGATTAGCTCCCACAACTAAACTAAACTAGACAAATGCATATATCCTAAAACTTAACCTCATGTATGTTGCTGCATCCACACCCGTGATTTATGTGGTATCTCAAATTCCCTCTTTGTCAGTGCCAAAGTCCAGGTTCTTACCAGGCCCTAGGCACGTGCTGTCATGCAGAAGCATCAATACCAGAGAACAACCCTACAGTATTCTTGCCTTACACAACATGACATGCCTGTGAAAAGGCCTCATCTTCTGCTTCTACCTCTCTCATCAATCCCCTCACTTTCATCTCATCATCATACAACTGTTCATGGGAAAAAACTAAGGAGTCAGGAACCAGTGTGAAATACTGTGTATGTAACAAAGTATGTGAAACAGTAGAAATTGGACTGTGAAACTCAAAAATACAAGAAGGTGAGTGAACACTTGTATTTTTACCTTTGTAGAAGTAAGTAAATATTTATTTAAACTAAGAGTCCTTTGTTATAGGAGCAGTTACTGGGACTAGCTTGGCAGTAAACCTCAACACCAACAGAAAATTGTAATTTCTGTTAGCTTGAATTGCATTTCACTCTACGAAGAACTTTATCACCAACAACCTCTCAGATTCAAAACAATACCATTTTTATTTTCAAATACAGACAATGGAAGTCTCAGGTATGGGCTCCAATCAGATTGCAGTTCAGCCAAACTTAATTAACACTTACTGTACTAGCAAAGATTAAATGACAAGTTACAACACAAGTACTCAAAATCCACAAGCTTACTTTAGCAGAAATCAAAAGGTGATATTAGCATCTTCTCCAGGTAAAATTGCAGAAAACACCATCAAAAAGTGAAACCCTTAAGACAACTTGAATTTGCAATCTCAGAATAAATTAACACGGGAGGGCAGGAGGTCTTGTTTAAATATAGTTAACAAGAACTAAATGCCTTCATTGGTGCCAAAAATAAACCACTCCTTACTTACATGAACCAATCTTGTATTGTCCAGGCTTAAATTGTCCTTGTGATCACCAGCTGAGTTACCCAAAGTGGCTGCAAAGCCAATAGTACATCCTCTTTGTACTACAGTAATGAGAAAAAGAAAGTATTTTTTCAATTTTGAATATCCCAAAAGATTGACATTCTCCAAAGAAATATAACTGAAGTCATAAAATAGCTCAGTTTTGAACCCACTGCTCACAAACAGCAAAACTCTGGAAGCATGCACAACAGCTGAATTGACACACAAGCCTCCTCGCATTCCCTAGACCAGTGACAGCTCAGAAGCACACCAAGAAGAAATGGCATGTAGCGTGTGTCCTTATGCTACACTCAGACCAAAAAACTGCTGTAAGTTCTGAGAAAGAAGAACCCCTGCTCATCAGTGCCAAGGAGTGGCATAAGTGAGTTATCTCCCGCTTAATCCAATCTCCGCTGTAAAGGAGAAACGTCTCCGGGAAATATACTGGTTTGTTCAATGCCAAAACCAAAACTCTTGCTCTTCATGCTTGAGGAAAAGATCTATGTTTTCCAATCAATCAAGACTCAAATTTACCTTCCCTAGAAGACTTCCTAGGACATTCACCGTCTCTCCATCCAAACTAGGCTCCTGACCGTCCACAGGGACAATAGACTTCCGAGTGGTACATAAGAGACTCCATGACCTTATTCATCTCTGTCCACTGAAAAGGTGCAGAAAGGAACAGAAATTCACCCCGAATCAAACCATGCCTTTGTGGACACGAAACAAGAAGATACCCAGCACCCTGCTCTCTGGCTGATGGCTTTTCCATTTTCCGATCTCCCTACCCAGGGAGCTGCTGAAACTCATAATGGGAAAGAAGCATAGTGAAGAACCAGACTTCCCATTTTGTATTGGGTGTCTTCTCACTGAAGAGCATATCAAGTGGCAATTATTCCATTAAAAAGTAAATGACAAGTAATAAACATTAAAAAAAGAGTTGCCATGTTTCCACTTGCTGTGCAAAACAAATACCATCATGATTCCTCATCCACTAGAATACATCTGCACTGATGTACACACAAGCTATGTGTGATTCAGCAGACACAGGCACAACTGAGAAGCCACGCTGCTGGCTCTCAGGTCTGAGTCATTTCATTTTTGTGAGTAAACTCTGGCAGCAGTTACATCTATTATCTTCCAGAAATCAAGCGTCATTCAGAAAACAAATTTCACTTTAACAAAGCCATCTCCACCCATGGCTTACATAAAGCTCCCTGCTGCACTGAAGGGCTTCCTTTGGTTCAAAGAGTTAGAACATGTTATTTGCAACTATTTTTTAAAAACATAATAGTAGAGTGTCCAGCTTCAGCGTGACCAATGAAAACATAAGTGACACTTCATAGCACTTACCCATCAGGTTGAATAGATATTTTCTTTTTCAGACAAGTCCCAACCTAGAACCATTTATTTAAGAGTTTATTTATGCAGTTTGTACAATTACACAAGATTATAAAATATTTTCTAATATTTCTAATAATATATTTGTATGAATAATTTCTCTTAGCTGCCATTACTACTCTGACTTTGTCATTTAAATAATTTGCTCACTGTAACATAAAACATTTGCACTCCTGCATCCTACTAGGAGTTTTAGTTAGGTCTCTGGTTTTGTTCCAACTATCTCAATTTTGTAGTCACTGTTTAAGGAGTTTAACAAATCAGATACAATTTGATTGCTATCTTCACTGGACATGCTATCAAAAGTACAAATTTCAACAATGACAAATCACTTGTTTACTGAAAAAAAAGCAAATTGATAAAGCAACCCTATGAAGTGTGCTCTTTTGGACATCTAATAACTGAACAAGAAATACAAATGCTATGCAGACTTGCAACTTAGCTGCTTTCCTCTCATTTATGACATTTTGCAAGTATTCCTTTGTGGATAAACTTGATGTTTATCAAGTTTCCACATACCATACTGGTGCCATCAGAATATTAAAAAAAAAAAAAAAATGAAAGCCCTAAAAGACTATTGGGTTTCTTCTGTGCTAATTGCCACAGGTATTCAAAAGACCTATTCAGTCCTAACCAGTCATATTTCTACCTGTTTCTGTGTTTTCCAAAGTTACAAAACCCGTTTATATGCTATATCAGAGAGAAATGAGGAAGACAATATCACTCCAGTCTTCAAAAAGGACAAGAAGGATGACCCAGGAAACTACAGGCCAGTCAGCCTCATCTCAAACCATCCCTGGAAAGGTGATGGAACAACTCATCCTGAATTTTGTCACTAAACATGTGAAGGAAAAGATGGTTATCAAGGGGAGTCAACATGGATTCACCAAGGGGAAATCCTGCTTGCCCAGTCTGATAGCCTTCTACAAGGGCATAACCGGCTGGCTAGATGAGGGGAGAGCAGCAGATGTCATCTATCTTGACTTCAGCAAGGCTTTTGACACTGTCTCCCATAACATCCTCAACAGAAAGCTCAGGCAGTGTGGTTTGGATGAGTGGACAGTGAGGTGGATCAAGAACTGCCTGAATGACAGAGCCCAGAGGGTAGTAATCAGTAGAGGCCTGTGGCCAGTCTTGTTCAGTATCTTCATCAGCGACCTGGATGAGGGGACAGAATGTACCCTCAGCAAGTTCACTGATGACACCAAACTTGAGAAGACTGGTTGATTCACCAGAAGGCTGTGCTGCCATTCAGCGGTATCTCAAACACCTTGAGAGTTGGGCAGAGAGAAACCCCATGCACCAGTACAGGCTGGGGATTGACCTGCTGGAGAGCAGCTCTGCAGAGAGAGACCTGGGAGTCCTGGTTGATAATAAACTAACCATGAGCCAGCAATGTGCCCTCATGGCCAAGAAGGCCAATGGCATCCTGGGATACATCAAGAAGAATGTGTCCAGCAGGTCAAGGGAGGTTCTTCTGCCCCTCCTCTGCCCTGGTGAGGCCTCATCTGGAATCCTGTGTCCAATTCTGGGCTCTTCAGCTCAAGAGGGACAGAGAACTTCTGGAGAGAGTCCAGCACAGGGCCACCAAGATGATCTGGGGACTGGAGCATCTTCTTTAAGAGGAAAGGCTGCAGGAAATGGGGCTGTTTAGTCTGGAGAAGAAGAGACAGCAGGGTGATCTCATTAATATTTACAAGTATCTAAATGGTGGATGTCAGGAGGTTGAGGCATCTTTTTTTTTCTGTTTTATCTGATGACTAGACAAGGGGCAATGGAAAGCTGGAACACAAGAAGTTCCATTTAAACATAAGGAAAAACTATTTCACCACTTAGGCAAAGGAGTCCTTGCAGAGGCTGCCCAGGGAGGGTGTGGAGTCCCCTACACTGGAGGTTTTCAAAACCTGTCTGGATGTGTTCTTGTGTGACTTGATTAGGTTGATCTGCTTTAGCAAGGGGTTTGGACGAGATGATCTCTAGAGAGGTCCCTTCCAACCCCTGCCATTCTGTGATTTTTTTAATAGTTTCTTCTTACCTGAAAAATTCTAGTCTTTTAATGGGTTGCATTTCAGATAGATTCTTCTCAATACAGCAAGGTATTGAGAAGGAACGCATGTAAAGTGTCAATCAATACAATAAATAGAGACATTATCCTAGAGAAACTGCCAGAGCTGCAGCTGCATTCATGTCACCTCCAGAAGCATCCGATACACAGAGAGACAGAACATCAAAAATAACTTCAACATTTTGGCATTGGGTAGAATGCAAAAGCAAGACAAGTTTAACTGCAACAACTCAAGTTTTTTTAAAGCAAGACGTGAAAGTCAAGGAAATATTTCCAGTTTCATTTACAGCTGCCAAGCTCTGTTGAAGAGTCTAAGTCTTCCTTCAGTGTTACACAGCCATTTGGAAGAGTCAGGAAGACGTAACGCAATTCCTGACTTCTTGTCACTGAAAACAAGTGCTCCATAAGCTGTGCATTTATGTTAAGTCAGGCCAAAATTAGACTGAAAAAGGAACAAGAAAATTGTTGTACACACTTGATGTTACTTCGCACTTTAATTACTTCCTAATTAAATTTGCAAGCTTTGATAATATCTACTATTATAATTGATGCTCCAATTGGAAATAAATGCTAATTCCCCCTCCAAATAGAAATCATGCACATTTAAATAGATTAGTAAAATTTATTTCAAGCTGTCTTCAGAATATTCTCATATACTGTACTCAATTCTGCATTTAAAGAATGCTTTGCCAAGGATGCAATAATCCACAACCACCTATAATCAGTCTTCTGCTCTTAACAGCAAAGAAAGGTGCTTCTTGTAAAAATAAGCAGCAACCTGACAGTGTCAAATTCAAGATGCTCCCTAACTAGGTATGCTGAACTGACTTGCAAGTCACCTGTGGCATAACATTTAATTAACAAAATTGCTTGATAAGAAGCATTATCTTTTTTTATAGTGGATTTCAAATTAAGTAATTATGTGTTAATATTACAGCACTTTCATAGAATCATAGAATGGTAGGGGTTTGAAGAAATCTCTAGAGATCATCTAGTCCAACGCCCCTGCCAAAGCAGATCCACCTACATCAAATCACACAGGAATGCATCCAGGTGGGTTTTGAAAGCCTCTAGAGAAGGAGACTCCACATCCTCCCTGGGCAGCCAGTTGTTTACATGTAAGTACTGAATGGTATAGGTTGGAAGGCATTTATGAAGGTCATGTGATCTAATATTTGCTCAGCACAGGGTCAGTTTAGATCAAGTCACTCAGAAGTTCAGGTGATTTCTGAGATTCTGCAACAGTGGAAATCCTGTTCCTCTTTGAGGAATCAGCTCCAGTGTTTTACAACTAGGATAAAAATTTACAGCATGAAGGTAGTAAAGTACCTTGTTGCTGTTTGTGTCCAGAGCCTCTGATCTTATCCCTGTGCAGCTCCAAGAGGATAAGGATGGTCAAGCTTTCTACAGTAGTCATCTCTTCTAAAATAATAATTAGTGACTGTATACATACTTTGAAAGTTGATCAACTATCAAAAGACAGGATCCTTGATGAGATCAGTCAAATACACATCCAAATATTGAGACTGTATTTTTTACCCATGAAAATCCAGAACAAAAGAGGTTCTCTGTTTATTTCAGGAAGCTAATGCCTTTTCTAGTTCTTTAGCTCTCCACAGGAATGAATAAAACCCTGGACACAGAGATAAACCTTGATTATCTAAATCATCAGTATCTAAAATTCTGAAATCCAAAGGTCAGGCACTTCCCCGCAGGACAGATGCTCTGGCACTCTTAAGAACTGATCAGCTACCTTGATGATATTTGGAGGCTTGCAACATAATTTTAAGTAATATGTTCTGTTGCTTCAGTGGTGGGAGAAGAGTTATTTGTTTCTTTTAAAAAGTCTAGTGTGCAAGTTGTTCCAAATAATACACTCAAAAAGTAAAGATTTTTTTCTCCTCTTAATTAGTTTCTACAGGCTAGCTTGTCTAACACAGACCCACTGATGTTACACTGCATTATGTAATCAATATATCACCATGCTATCCCTGTCATTAATTCCAAGCTCATATTACTTTAATTAATCACAAAGTTACAATTTCCTAACAAGGACTGAAGGCTGACCTATATTAAAAGGTGCCACAGGCTACTGGCAAGCCAAAGACCAAGTCAGGCTTTTCTGCACTGCATGGCAGGAAGACAAGAGAGAACAGGCATAAATTGATACAGGAGAGGGGTTCAGGCTACATATAAAGCTTTTTGCCCCCACCAAGGACAAAGAGGCATCAGAATGGGGCACAGAGATGCTGTGCTGCCTCCAGTCTTGGAGGTTTTCAAGAGGTGACAGGATCAAGTCAAGTGCAACTTGGTCCCGTCTCACAACTGGTTCAATTACAGGCCTGCCAAGGTTTCTTGCAACCTAAGAGATCTCAACAGGCTCTTTTCCCCAATGTATATAGTAAATATTAATCCAAACATCTCATTCTTACATTTGAAGCTAGAAGTCAGTTGACTTACTGCTCTGCTATCCCAAGTCTCTCAACTGCATGGATTCTTTTAACTCTGATCAACAGCCTTCAGCATCCTGCCTATTCTGCTGCTTTACAATGGGAAAGGTAACCTTTCTATCAGTAGACATAATTGTTTCCCACAGCATCTGCTTGAGGGCCAATATCCCAGTCACTGATTCTGCAGTAAATGAAAAACAGAAGGAAAAAGAAAAGAAAGCAGATATACTATTGGACATTTTGGACACAGGCTCTACCAAGCGCACAGGCCTCCTGATCTTTTGTATTTGACTTGCATCCAGCCCTAGAAGATCCAAGCAGATTCCTCAAGAGCTGTTCCTGCTATCACGTCCTGCAGCACAAGTCCTACAACAATGTTTTCTCCAACACTCCCAGTGCAGCGGCAACATTTTGACCCGTGCCAACAATTCTTCTAACACTCCCAGTGCAGTGGCAGCATTTTGGCCCGTGCCAACAATTCTTCCTTACCAAGGATCGTAAGAACCATGGCATGGCACGACAACATTTTGGTGGTTGAGTCCAGGGTACTACCATGGTGAGCTGCCTTTGGCAAGAGCACAGCTATTTGTGTGGTGCTGTACTTGAGGTAACACTTCCATTAGGGCAAAAGCTGACCTTGTATCAAGTTAGCTCTTGCATCTGTGAATCTGCTTTTTGTCCCTCTGCAACAGGTTTATTCATCTGAAACATGGAGAAATTTCCCACAGATAAAGGAGAGGCAGCCATGCTTTCTGGTCAGCAGCTCTAGCCTAAACCTGTGTCCTCAACGGTGCCCTCATCCACATGCCTAGAACAAGGCTTCACAACATACACAGCACCAAGCCACTTGCCTAGTATGTGTTGAGTAAAAGGAAAATTAGGGCAACAGGCAAAGAAGCAGCAGCCCTCCAGGTAACTGTCCAGCCAGGCTGCACACATTTCCCACCAGTCCTCCTGCCCTGGGCTAAGCACACTCTTTTTAAGCTGCAAGCTGCACAAACAGTGTCCAGGTATTCCCAGGGATCAAAAGAAACTCATTTACAAAAGCTTTCATTTCTGAGTTTCGAGATAGCTATTTCTGTTCTGCAAGAATTCTTTTCTGGTCAGCAATCTTGGACTCAAAGCCTTGATCTGCACGTATGCCAAGAAATTCTTTCCTGTCTGCTAAATTAAACACTACTGTTTTCAGAGGGTCTCTAGGTCACATTTCTTTTCTCAAAAGGACTCAATTTTGCAACTGGGGTTGCTCAACAGAAGACTCAGGTCATGGACTTTAATTTATTCAGGTATCATAGATAATTGCCTTCATATTTAAAGTATTTCCACACAGTAAATTTTGTGCTGTTAAACTCACATTCAAAATTCAAACCAACTTTCCTCAGTGTCTCCCCAGAAAATCCCTTCATTGCTCAATTCATTCATAGCATTTTTCTTCTCTTCCAAGATGCCAGATCCAAGAGAGAGCTCATAGGCTCGTTAAGACATCTCACAATACACACTCCTGATCATTACTAACTTGAAATCAGATTCAGATCACTGAATAATACCCATTTTTATCCTCCAATTTACACTCTAACTTGATATATTGTCTAGCTGAAAGCAGAAAAATGTAGATAACAGATTTAGTTGTCAGTGTTTTCTTTCTGTTCAACCCTGTATTCCACACAAAAAAAGAACCTGTCCTGCCAAGACTTCAGACATGAAGACTTTACATGAAAACCATGGGTGAACATGCTTTCCCATCAAAGTGCAAGATCTGTAAAAAGACTCAGTAGGAAGCAAGTTTCACATCCTGATCATTTCAAATGGGTATGTTTTAATACACACAGGAAAAGTATTAAAAGGTACTGAAAGACTTCAGGAAATGTCACTTGCTGACACAAAATTGCAATGTCTCCAAAGCCATCCAGCAACCTGAATGTGAGGTCTATATAGCCAACCATGAAGAATTATCTTGAGGAAAGTATTGACGGATCATAATTTAAACTAATTTTTCACAATCGTACAGTTTTCTCTGTTACCATGGGCACAGAATCATATCTTATTACATATTTCTAGCACATTTCTAGTTTGAGTTCTCATATGCATGCATTTTAAGTTTCTGTCTGGACTTTTGTCTGGGTGTTTTGGGGTGAGGAGGGTTGTTTGGTTTGGTTCTTCTGCTGATGGAGGGAGAGGTGACAACATTTAGGAAGCAGCTACTTGATCATACAGCTTGATATTTCCTTCCCTTTAACACATTCTTACTTAGCTTGCTCAGAAGATAATTTGAAGAATCTCTTTCTTCCTCTGCCTGTGAGCTAACAACAATACCTTTTACCATTTCTTCATCTACTATCTGTTAAAAGTACTTACCAATGAAAAATCCTACTACTCTCACATTAACTGCCATCTAAAGTTGGCCACGATTATTTTTCCTATTGCAAGGGTAAAGCCACTTGAAATTTCTGCACTAGAAATATCAGAGTGCTCCAGAAAAAAAACATGATGCAGGCTAAAATTCTTTGTACCAGTGTCAAAAAGTACAAAAAAATATGTTCATAATTAAAAAAACACCAACCAAAACCAACCAACCAAAAAAACAAAATGAGCAGCCTCCCTCAACAAAATTTTATTCCCATCCTATTACATAAGGAATAAGTGAACATGAAGATAAAAGAAAGCTAAAACCTGATGAGGTATATAAGCTGTGTCTAACACTATTTAAACTGTTCTTTTTTTCCGTTTGAATTTGTTTTTCAGAGGAAAATAGAAGTGTCCTTACAGTTAGTTTCAAAATTATCAATAAAGACACCAGCTAATTAATCATAATTTGATGACTGTATGTTCCTACAGTCTGTGAAGAAATGTTGTATTTGGCTTGTTGCCCATGTCACTAAAATAATCCCCCCCTCCCAAAAAAAAGGAAAAGAAAAAAAATCTTCGAAGTTTATATGGTGTTATTGTGAAGAAATTTGGCTTTTCATAACACAATTAGAAGTGTTTAGGTTCACTATGACGGAAAGAGAAGCACTGGTGAATGCTGCAAGGTACCAGAATAATCATGTTTACAAACTGAAATTTATGTAAATTTAAATTCAAGAAAGGTATCACAGGATCAGAAAATACCATGTAAGACAAGTCACTAAGCTTACTGATGTCACCACTTTCCTATTTTATAGGGACTTCACTACTTTTTTTTAAAAGAAAGCATAAGCAAGATACTAGACTTGCATGCTTGCTTTTCTACTACTTAACACTACAGATTTTCATATTGCCATTCTAGTCTGTCAGGAGATCTTAAGCTGGAATTCATTTTGTTAGAAAAACTAATTTCTGCAATAATATTTTGCCTTCTTTGCAATAAAACATTACCATCTTGGTTCTCTTCCTCACAAAGATTTGAAGTGTAAACAGCCAAATAGGATGACCAAATACCACTCGATTAAAATTCTCCTCAAGTCTCTCCTTACCAGGTAACCCAATTGAGATTTACTCTTCTAAGAGTAACAATCCAATGGACACATTAGGTTGAATTCTCTTTTAACATTTCATGCCTATGTCATTAACTATTAGTTATGTAGAAAATCCAAACAGCACTTGATAGGAGAGACATGACAAATCATTCAAGAAACTCTTCAAGAATATTACTAAATTCATACAAGGTGTTCCTAGCGCTATTCTAAATTGGCACCAACCCTCACCTGCAACTTGATAGAAGCACATGTAGAATTACTGTTTTCCATTGTCTTCAACAGAAAATAAACTCCCCAATAACCAAGCTCAACAATGTGCTAAGGCTCAAAAAGAGAAAGGGAGATTTAGGTATCTGCAACTTGAAAGAGAAACCACCAGATTCAAAAGGAAAAAAGCCATATCAAACCAAAAAAAAAGACAAAATCTTTTCTCTGAAACAGCAACAAAACTGTTCCATTTCTAAGATTTCTAGCTCAACTGCTGTCTACTTTGGAAACCAGTAGGAAGAAAACAACCCTTTTAAGTTACTAATTCATACTGGATCTCATCAAATATACTATTACCCCTGGAGTCACATGCAAAGTTACACATACATTCAATGAAACTGCAAAAAAAGTTGTTAAATCCTTCTTGAGGATTATATTGCTTCAGAGTAGATGAATCAATTGCAAGAACCATGTACACAAATCAGAGATAGGGTGGGAAACAATAAACACCCCAAGAACACAATGGTTCAAATAACCACCTTTTTCCTGCAGCAGACACAAATAGCTCTACTGTATGTTTTTAAAGAATCACTATTACTTTGGAATTCAAATAAGTTCTTTGGCAAATTCCAGAACTAACCGATTTGTATTTCAAAAAACTTCTGATACACTTCTCAAGTCCAAGTTAAACCATGTGTATTGCCCCTCACTTCACTGTCTTTGGTACAGTGAACTGTTTGGTTTAGTGCTGGAAAATATCACATGCACAAATTTGACACAGAGATGTTTTATGAAAGGTCATAATCTGATGTTTTCCAAAGTGTTTGGAGGCAGGTCTGTGACCGTTACAAGTCAGCTAGTAAGTTACACTCTGATTTCCAAATCCCTTCCACTATTTATTTTAAACAAACAAAACAAAACACCCCAAAAACTCATGGCTAGAGGTGACAGCTCCCGAAATCTGCAGAAATCTATCTTGGAGAAGTTCTGCAAGCACTGAGAAGAATTCTGGGATTAGGATCATTGAACACCTTGGCTGAGACAGTCTAAAGAACAATTTCAAAATTCTGAAAGAAGTTACGGGCCTTGCATAAGTATTAGTTTTGGGATCTCTGCATTAAACCAGATCATCTCCATTACAATGGTGACGGTCACCTATGACATCTAGAAATGTTGTTGATTTTGGCATATTTTTCCTGAAAAATCTTTGCAATCCATCCCTTCATATCATTACTTTCTTAGCTTCCCCAGTATCATGAGCTCTGATGAAGTACAATTGCATTCATAATGCCAGAACTGTGGGGCTGAGGTATGAACTCTAGCTGAGTCTCCACCAACAACGGAAATAATCAAATAACTCAATGACAAATATGGCTATAAAAAAAAGAACTGAACAGACATAGCTGGGCAAGGCTATATTTGAGAAACACTGTATCTTCTAAGCAAGAACTCAATGTTCCTGCCATGAGAAACTCAGGGAGGGACAAGTAGACAGGATTGAAACATATATGTTACCCATCCAGTCTTTCAGTTGTGAAAGAGAACATCTTCTGTACGCACGGTCTGTCTCAAGCAGATTGAGACATATTGTCACTGAAGGAAAAGAAATACCAACAAAAATAGCTCAGACCAAAAGAATCACAATTTCTTACAAATGACAAAACTTTTACAAATCCTAAGGTAACTTGCCATCTCCCCAAACACTCAATCTGCAGTACAGACACTGTGAGCGTGAAAACACATCCTCTGCATTCCCTACAACTTGTTTACTGTGACACATACAAACTAAAAAAAGGACCTTAAACCCTTATGCCTATTTCCTGATATAGGACATTAAGCACTAGAGCCTATTTATGACCAATACAGATCACCTTTGATATTGAAATCCAAGCAGTGCAGGAAATAGTGTGGTAGCACAGATAACTATTATTTCTCCTCTACTGTGACTTGTACACAGCATACTCAGGTGATTCATCTTCAATCAGAGAATGGTGTTGCAGTTAAAAATCTACCATCTCTTGAGCCACCACCCAGTGTTGTCCAGGTAGGTTTCTGGATCAAGACAGACTGTCTACAGTCACTTAAGCTCACATATGCAATCTGAAAGGGAAACAGCATTACATAAAATTGAACTGAAAATGAAGTGTGAAGAGGGCAAGGTATACAGAATTTTTACAATATATTGACTGTCTTTATTATACTGCAGTGAGATCACTTGGCTGTAAAAGCATGAGATTTACAGCTGCCTCATCTTTTACACAGGGCTGCAATATTTTCTTTGGTGAACCAGGGTGGGAAGCGAAATTAAAATTTCTCTCAGGCTCATCCTTTGAAAGAAGAAAAAAAAAAAGGCCAACCAAATCCATATTTTACACACTTCTAATATCATAAGAATATGAACTTGTAACTTTTGACCTTAGCTTCAAAGGTCATTTGCAATAACATTTTGTTTAATCCAAGCAAACACCTTTTCTTCTACACCCATAAAGTATCAAGCAATTCTACTTCTCATGAAAAAGATTTTCTCTATACCTTTCATACTTCATGTGATATACAAGGGCAGTTTGATTTTGCAGCATACTGAAGAATAAACGCAAATGAGCACTGCCTCATTGGAGTCATGGCACTGGAGAGAGAAGGCAACAGCAACACAGGAAAGAAATAACTTGTTCACAAACAAAGGCGGACCAGGGGTGCAGGGGAAGAAAAGGAAGAAAAAAAAACAGCAACCAGAACACAAACAGCTGGTGCTCAGGGACTAGGAAGGACTTTGGCTCCACAATAACAGGATCAGTTGCATAATTGCTGCTGCCTGAGAAGTTATACAATGTCCACCCTTCTCCTCATTGGAAAAGCAAATAAACAATTAAAAAAAAAATGTCCTTTTAGCGCATAGCAGCTAATAAATTAAATACTATGCTTTAAAATCCTGCTCAGAAGGTCCTCTGTATTTTCAAACAGTACTTTTTAGCTTACTGCAACGTAAAACATGGATTTCTGTGTTAACCCTTAGTAAAAACATCTTATTTTCCCTAAGAGTGACAAGTCCCAACACCAGTGCCAAGCCACGGAATTTACCACCAGGCTTTTCCAGCCCTGCTCTCAGAAGACACATTTGTGTCAGAGAAAGCTGTCTCTAAAGTTGAGTGAAACCTGACCTCTCCTGGTGTTGCAGATCTTTGTGAATTCCATGGCTATCATAACACTTGAACGAGAACCATAAACCACCAAACAATTCCAAACACAAACAATTCTAATAACTGGATATTTTGCATATTTTTTACAGCAGAACTGGCAAAATATTTCTAAGAAAAATGAAGACAAATCAGCCTATGAGGAATGACACATCACAGAAGAATGAGCAGGAAAGAGGTTTTCCTGTGTGGTTACATATGGTGCAGACCTGTACACTGTGGCACTGTACAAAGAATGAAAGTGAGGTTTGATTCAAGTGTGAAACATTGTGAAGGTATTGCATGCTGATTACGAGGCAGCAGAATTTTAGCTTGCCAGCACTGAATCCATAAAGATAATTCTAGACCAATTATAGCCCTTTTGTTAAGGACTTGGACCAAAAGAACAAAAGGTTTATCTCATCCAGAAATTGCATTCTGCTTTAAGTCTTGTCCATTTGGTTTTTCTTACCTTCAGGTCAGAGGGTTTTTATCTTCCCACCATGATTTGGGCTTACAGCCCAAAGCTGCTGCATTGCAGAGTCAGCAAAGACATGATGCAGCAATGCTCCTGAATTGCTTTAGATGTGGAAGTACATATCATTACTGCCAAATCCTGAAAGACATCCAGCTAAAACCCAGAGACCCCATGGCACTTCAGGAAAAAAAAAACAAACAAACAAAAAAACAAACCCATAACAATAATGGTAAGATGGCTGTCTTGGCCATTTTATTCGCTGTTGTTCCCTGTTCTAGCTAGCATCCAGAATATTGCTAAATTCACAACTGTGCTGATAGAATAAACATTAATTCTCTGCTCACCTCTAGAACTCCAAGCAGTGTCCTGTGTGCTCAGTACAGTTCACTTTTAGCAACAGGTGTAGGAATCTGCAGCTCTCCATGAAGAGAAGCAGAAATATCAGGATGTACAGTATTGAAGTGGAAGCACATATAAATTTAAAACGGAAGTGAGACACCTAACCTATATTCTACGTGAGCTACCACTCCAGTATCTCAGCTCCTGGGCAAGAACGGAGATGAGAATGGATCCATCTCTAGTGAAGGGAGAGAAAGAAGCTGCCAATCTAAAAGTCTGCACAAATGAATATGCTGGCCACAGCACACATTGATTCTGCATATCCAAGATATTCAAGGAGCAGCAATTACAGAAAGGCCTGCCCTTCTCAGCTTTACTTGCCAGGCCTGAACTTGCCTCAGGAAAATGACACAGATGCTATTCTGCTGCACTAGCTTTTTGCTGTCATTGTAACTGCAGCAGTCTTTACCAGTTACAATTTCAGAAGCAGTGGCCAGGTCACAGCAGCTCACCACCAACCATCAAAACAGGAGTGCAGAACACTTCAAACTCCACTTTTTTTTTTCCACATTAGGGATTGCTAGAGATGACAAAAATCCAATCCTGAAAGCCCCTTATTGTGAATATGCTACAAAGCAGAACAGCTTTATCTGTAATGTTTCAGCTCTGAATTGAATAAACCACTTACTTTGCCTAATGCTTCCCCGCAACAATTCAGAATTTTGATCTATGACCTGCTGTGCGTCAAGTGCCCCTTATACCAACTTCATCAGCAGTTCCCTCACTCCTCTCCTGGCTCTCTGGCAAATGCTGTGAACAATTCTCAGACTAAGGACTCGAGCAGGAGTCAGGGGAGCCATTTTACCAAAGAGCAAAGCAGATCCAGCCCACTCTCAAGACACTGAAGTATATCAATCTGAGTGCAACTGGAACAGCTATTGTGAATCAAAATCATGATGCCCATCACCTCCATCCATTCTTTTTGGATTTGGTGTTAAGGAAGGAGAAAAGCCACAGGAATAAAGTCCTCCAGGACTTCAACAACCAAAATCTGTCAGTGTTCCAAAATTCCCTTACAAGACAGATACCTGAATGGTAAAAGCTAAGCAAGTCAGAAAGTTCACAGCTAAGCTTCCAGTGCTAACTGTGCTACTCACTTTCTAATGCACAGCAAAATGGTTTACATTAAAATGTGTTTTATTTGTAAATTTACATATCTAAAAGATAATCAATTTAAATGATTTTCTTTTTAGGTGTCTAGGGTTGCTCTAGGTGATGCTTTCTATTAACGAGGTTTCTGGAAGTATGATCTTCAAACTACCATCTAAGGTAACAGGAATCAATTCTTTCCTCCCAAGGTTTTAAGGGCATCCTAAATCCTATCTTGATTTTGGACAGCTGGGTCCACACACTTAGGAGAGGTGAACTCTGCCCTCTGTGTGGCTCAGTTGATGAGCAGTTTCTTTTTAACTCAATCACTCACTATCTGCTATCAAATCCTTCAAATTTGTAATGACCTTTTTTCCAATGAAAAATGGACAGATAACTCACTGCAAAACTCCTCCTAAGGCGCTAGGCTTTTAATATTCAGGTAATTTGTCTTTAGACTTTCCAAATTTGAGAGTCATTCTAGGTCCCAAAAAATGCTCTCAAATAAGTTTAAAATATTTTTTTTCTTCAAAGGGGGAAGAAAGGAACAAGCTAGAAAGAAAGGGGGGGAAAAAAAAGTAATTAATCGTGACATAGAAAATAAATTTAAAATTGAGCAAGCAAGTTCTGGATGTAGTAGAGAAAAAAAAAAAAAAA
>WBNH01000023.1:0-28799 GCA_013401255.1 Urocolius indicus | reverse complement strand
TATCACCCCAGTCAAGATTATGAAGAATGTTTGTTTGTAAGTTTGTTTGTAAGAAACAAACACAAAGCAACAGAATTAGGATTTATATATCTTGCATAAAGTTCTTTAACTAAGTGATCACCAATTCTATGGACAAAAAGGAGTCAAACCAGAATCTCAAATCTGAAAAAACCTATGCTTATGCCAAATTACCTGTGCAGGTATATGCTGAAATAAAAATAATAGCAAAATATTTACATCTAAAATAACACATAATATTTGAAACAGCAACAACATCCTGGATTCAGATGAACTAGAATAATCAGAAGCAATTGGGGGTGCAGGGGTGTCTATTTAATTTTCAGTGCATTCTCTCTTTGTTTTTTTTTAATGAAAATCAACAAGTTACCCTTACTTATTCTTAAGAAAAGAAAGGGGAGAGAAATTTTGATGGGGTCTGAGCGTATCGGCCCGATATTGCTACTTGTGGTTTCTCTCCTGCTCTAAAGCATTTCCAGGACACATTTTGGCATAAATCTGAAATGTTGTATCAGCAATAGACTTGCAGCAAGTCCACAAAATAGTTTTGGAACAAGGGCAGACGTGGAAGGACATACAATTGAGACTGACACATAAGAAAAAAAAAAAGACTCCTTAAAAAAAGTTAAACCAGCTGAAAGGATAAATGAATGTTCTGGCAAACCAATGCAGCAAGAGGAGAATANAAAAAAAAAAAAAAAGAGATCCATTCAGAAGATATGAAGGAGATGCAAAAGAGAAGACAGACTACAGTTTTGCAGACATACAAGTCCCGAAAACCTATTTATTTAAACCATTAGAAGCTAAAATGCACATGTTCGAATTAGATTATTCCTGCTTTATAACCCTAAAGCTTAGTTGGGGAAGAGGTGAAAAAAAAATAAAGCAGCAATAGCATGAAACAATGAAAATTATTGTCACTTGTTTTCCCTCTAAACCATTAAAAGGCTTTTGCCTGCTTTGTTGGTAGCATAGTCTAGGAAATTTCAAAGCTTAATATGTTTTGGCCTAAAAAGAACACAAACATAAACATTGTTATTTCCTAAATGTGTCAAGTCTCAACGACTACTTCCCTGCTCAGTAAAAATAACAAACATAAAATGTAATACTTATATCACCCCAGTCAAGATTATGAAGAATGTTTGTTTGTAAGTTTGTTTGTAAGAAACAAACACAAAGCAACAGAATTAGGATTTATATATCTTGCATAAAGTTCTTTAACTAAGTGATCACCAATTCTATGGACAAAAAGGAGTCAAACCAGAATCTCAAATCTGAAAAAACCTATGCTTATGCCAAATTACCTGTGCAGGTATATGCTGAAATAAAAATAATAGCAAAATATTTACATCTAAAATAACACATAATATTTGAAACAGCAACAACATCCTGGATTCAGATGAACTAGAATAATCAGAAGCAATTGGGGGTGCAGGGGTGTCTATTTAATTTTCAGTGCATTCTCTCTTTGTTTTTTTTTAATGAAAATCAACAAGTTACCCTTACTTATTCTTAAGAAAAGAAAGGGGAGAGAAATTTTGATGGGGTCTGAGCGTATCGGCCCGATATTGCTACTTGTGGTTTCTCTCCTGCTCTAAAGCATTTCCAGGACACATTTTGGCATAAATCTGAAATGTTGTATCAGCAATAGACTTGCAGCAAGTCCACAAAATAGTTTTGGAACAAGGGCAGACGTGGAAGGACATACAATTGAGACTGACACATAAGAAAAAAAAAAAGACTCCTTAAAAAAAGTTAAACCAGCTGAAAGGATAAATGAATGTTCTGGCAAACCAATGCAGCAAGAGGAGAATATTAAAACAAAGCAAAAAAAAAAAAAAAAAAAAAGGGAAACTAAGTAATCCATTTGTTTCATTTAAAGCATTCCCAGGAGTAACACCACACATCCGCCAAACTTACAGGTGCAGACACTGACAGTGAAAGTGCGATGGGTCACTTAACTTGGGTTCTCTTACTTGTGGCAAGCGGATACATTCCTTCCATCTGCCTGTCCAGACTTGTCAGCATACCACTTGGAAGCAGCTGAAAAAACTTACAGGGATGTTGATAATGTAGAGTGTACAGGTGGTGACACCCAAAGGAAGAACAGTTACTGCACCATCCAGCAAAAGCACTGGTAACAAGGTTGCAGGACATCAGGGACAAAAGCTCTGCCTATATCCATCTGATACTAACTAGCACAAAACAGTATTGCATGATGGCTGCAACAGTTTTCTTAGGCTTACAGATCCATTAGGACAGCTTCTCTAGAAGGGAGGATAAGTGTACTTCCAAGAACTACTAAGGCACAAAAGGCACTGCTTTGTCTCCATCTCCCTGCTCTGTTTACAGCACAATCAGCATATCAGAAGCCAAAAAGAAACCATCTGACATGCTTTAAACTGTAAGGCAGTCAGTTGAGGGAGGAAATCCCCCCAAATCCCACCCAACAACAATGAAAATCAAAATACACCACCACAAAAAAAACCAAAAATGAAAACAACAAAAAAAACCCACACACGACCAACCACCATAGGAAAAAAATCCTACAAACAAAAAGCCAAACAAACAATTTTTAAAAATAACAACTCAGTCCCAGCCCTTGCTTCCTACTGGGTAGTGAAATCTCTTCCATTTTGAGACTCAGTTATAAAGAACCACAATAATATTGTTTAGAAAAGCTATGTTAGTTCAGATTTCCCAGACATCTTTCTCAAAGACATAGCTCCTAGCTCACTCACGTTATTAAATTGATCCTTTTGAGATAAATATGGTCTCCTCATATGAACAGCCAGATTAGCAAAGCTGGCACGTGCTGCTCAGAATCACTGAACTGATGACTTCAGCTCAGCAACTTTGCTTTAATCATGTTAAAGGTACACCAGCTAATACCACCAATATATTAACAGAAGCCCATAATGCATGCACCCTGGATGCAGCAGGAGGCACCTCCATATTGAGGGAGATGGTTGGAGAAGGAAGGGAGACAGGCAAAGAAGCAGGCAGGTAAGAAATATATATTACTCCATATTTCAGAATGCCAACAGACTACCCTGAGATTTCTAAAGGTCATTCTTCTTAAAGGATCTTAAGCTTATGAGGGTAACTTGAATAAAACAGTGTCTACCAATCACTTAAATACATTTTATTTATCATTGAAAGCTAAATTCATTACTGAAGGTCAAGAGAAAGTTTAAAAGAGACCAGGTCATCTTCTCCATATGTAGATCATATTTACATAGCCAAGGACTCTTTGACCTAGCAGATAATAGTATTACAAAACACACTGGGAGGTGAGCACATTCACTTTCAGTCTGGAAATAAAAATCACTTTGGATACTGACAAGTGGCCAAGAGAACAGCTTACTAACTATGTAAGATTTCTCTAACTCAGAGTCATTCATGACACAGGACATCTTTCTAAAGAGACACTTTCTTCCAACTAAAAAAAAAAAAAAAAAAAAAAAAAAGGTGTTGCAACTGCTTATCATAGAATGGTAGGGTTGGAAGCGACCTTTAGAGATCATCTAGTCTCACCCCCCTGCAGAAGCAGGTCAAGCTACCGGAAAGTCATTACAATCATCCAAAGATCACTAGTACCAGATTTTTCAAAATACAGTTGTTTTTAAGCAAGAAAGAACACCACACAGAGTGAAAAGATCTCAAGCACTGAAACTACACTGCTCCAGCAAACACATTTTTCAGATCCTGTTCTGAAATGTCCATGTTCTCAGTCCCTTCCTCTTTCTCTGATCTCCTTTCCTATGTCTTTTAAAAAAAAAATATGGGATAGTTTTTCTTCAGGGTGAATCAACAAGACATGGCACAACAAACAGCAGAAAAAAAGAAAAACTTATTAAGAAATATAAGTTTTGAGACAGTATGGTATTTTTAATACAAGTATCCAGCTTACAATGAAGTATTGCCATCTTCTTCCCAGCTCTGTTCTAAATATTCATTAGGCCTTAAGAATCCCATCTCAGGAAAACTCATTACAGAGAAGAATAAAGGCAAAAATAAGAGTGAGCAGCTTACTTACGAACATCAAAATACTTAAACATAGTAATGAAAAAAGAGAGGGTGAGAATACCACTTTCTTTCTGCAAGACAGAAATAAGGAACAGCAATATCGCAACACATAAGCACATACTGTGTGTTGTGCCATTTATTGTCAGTTCATACATAACAGGGGAAGACACCAAAAATGGGCAGCAGAAAACTGCAAGGATAAATTAGAATAAATTCATGCATTGAAACTCCCCACCACTTTTATCAAGTTTGCTATAGTTAAGGAAAAGTATTATTCCTCCATTGGACACAATTAACACTGCCATACTTTCAATGTGTGGTGGTTTATAAACACAACTATAAACTCCTTTGTGTTGAGGAGAGCAGTTTGGCAGCAGTTTCACCCATCAGCCAGAAAAAAACATCCTTCCTCCAGCCTATGAATACTCTGGGCATGGCTAGTGTCAGACTCACAGTTGCCCACCAGGCTATAAATGACAAGGCCCACACTCCACATACCACCCTTTATTATTGCTCTAACGTGTGAAGCCTAGAAACATGTATATCTGGAGCACTAAAGCAATCAAGTGCCATTCTTCACTCTTGACAAACTTCAGCCTAAGCATTATTCTAACAGTTACCTGATGAGAGAGCTGAAGACATTGAACGGGTCAAAAAAATCCTCATGACTTGTTTGCCAGACTGTTGTGGTTTTTTTTAGTTCTGCTTAATCGTTGGTACTGAAGAAACTGAGGGAGGTGGGAAGATCTACTTTGCTGGTTTTACTTTTTATTGGTAGTTTAAACTTGCTACCTGGCTAACTGGCCATGGCTACAGAAGTCTTTAACAAGAAGAGTAAAGAAAAAGGTCAAGTATGATCAGCAAAACAATTCTATAAAATTCTTCAAGGTATCTGCAGAACAAATGCCTCTTTCCCAGTCTAAAAAAATAGTAGTAATATTCATATTAATGACAAAATAACAGACAAATAATAAGTTTTTGTTAGGTCTCCATTTTCCACATATGTAGACAGGCCACCTTCCTGAAACAATTGTATCAAAAACTTCTCAAGGAAGGTTTTCATACATTAACAATAAAATGCAACACCGTGCACCTTCTACAATTTCTTTCTTTGTACATCAAGACCATCCATTAATCCCAAGCAATGCAGTTCTTCTAAAAAACTGTGTTATTCAGAGGCTTTTCCCCCAAATATTATTTAATGCTTTAACAAGACAGGAAAAATATTGCTCAGAAGTCATACTATGTTCCAAGTTAATAGTAAAGTTTTAGTCAAATGAGGATGTTTCTGATAAAACTTCTGACCTCCTCCCCTGATTAACCACAGGCTCATTTCCTTGAACGCACACCGTGAGCAAAGTAAAAGGTTCAAAGGACACTTACTGTTTAGAATTAATTTAAATCCACAAAACAGTGCACTTTCACCACAGCAGAGGTATGAGCCTTCCACATGCTGTGCTAATCGTCCAATGAAAGTTTACGCCAGCCACTGCCAGCACCTCAGAGCCACTGACACCAGTCACTGCTGCCCACCACTCCAACAGCAAACACAGTAGGTCTAAGCAATAGATCACCTACAAGCCTAATTATGAAAAAGTTATAGTAAAATATAAAGTACTTTCATATCTCATCAATTAACAAGTGATCTTACTGTCTTCAGTATTACATCCAATAAAAAGAAAAAAAAACCCAACACCCTCTATATGCCATAGTGCTTCACAGTACACCTGAAAGGTTCACATCTTCACTTGCTGCTTAAGCTTTTATTGTGCTTTATCTCGTATCCACTACTTCTTATCTTGTCCTGTAAAACTCAGGCCTCCAAACCCCATGCTCCCAACTAAAACACCCTAGAAAATGTTCTGCTTTAAGCAGGATTAGATATTCCTTCCAACCAAACCTTCTTTCATGTGTTCAAACTGTCCAAAGTGAACCTCAATTTTAAGATGAGACCTTCCTCCCAACACATAATAAAAAACAGTATTCACAGACAGCAGTGGGTCTGTTGAACCCAAGTCTTGTTCCATAATCAAAACCAGAATAAGCCCTTCAACATGGTCCCGACATCCATATGTACTAAATGCCTTTCTCAGAATATCAGAGAAATTAATTTTAGAATATCTGACCAAATAGGACTGCTAAAAACACCTGGTTTTGCTGAGCATTTTAGACAAGGACCAAAACATAATATTATTTTTAAATGCATTTTTTGGAAGTGACAGGAAGTTCACCATGCTTCTTTAAGCACACTTTTAAGGAGAAGTTTGAAGATGTAGGCTTGTGAAAGTAAAAAAAAAAAACTAACCATCCCTCTTTCTCTTTCCACACACACACCCCTGAGGAACGATCTCAAACCATAGCTGAATCCTGTGTTACTTATTACAACTATCCACAGAAATAGTTATAAAGGCATCATATTTCAAGAAAGCTCCTATAAGGAACCTTCATTCTTGCATAAAGAAACAGAGAACATAAGAGAGTATTGGTTGGTAGACATAGACTATTTGGCCCTCGATCACAGGGATTCACAGGCTAGTTAACTTCACTGGTAACTTAATGTTGAGTTACAGGGAAATAAACCAAATACAGGAAATGTATTTCAATTCACCAGGACCCTGCAATGTTTGAGCTGTTCCACTTTCCTACTGAAAAGCAGCATTGAGAGCTATGGAAGGCAGACAACAAGCAGGTTTTGTAAGGATCTCTACCATCACAACCCTCAGCCTAACAAAACAGATCTAAACTGCACATAACAAGAACACCTACTAATGATGGTATCACTTCATTTTTAAAAACAATTTAGATAATCTCATTATTGCGTGCTGTGCTATGATGTTTTCATCTGAAATATTCATCCTTACTCAGGCTGCAAGTTGAACTTCATTCCTCAAAAGATGATGGAAAAGAGGATGGGCAGGAAAGAGGAGGAGAGTTTCCATCTTTTAAATTTATTCTGCCTATGTCTGAGGAAGCTAAAACTTCACCTTGGTATATTCTCTACCCAAGTCAGAGAACATATGTAGAGAATATGTAGCTGCTTCAGAGAAACATCAACTATATTGATCTCCTTTTATAATGAAAGATCACAATTTAAAGACATAACTAGACAAAAACCACTTTTCCCAGTACATTATTTGCAATACACACACACTTTCTCTTCCATTATTTAAAACAAAAACCACAAACAAACCAAACTCCAAACATTCAGATGATCCTTTGTGTTTGAAGCATACATATATATATACACACACCCCTCCATGTGCTTTACTGAAATAAAAATAGGTCACAGCTTTAGGTGGTGTCATTGATCACAGTAGGCTATACCAAGTCACACCAAGAAACTATACAAGTAACTAGGCAAAAATCCAGAATTCTAGCTGTATTTCACTATATTAATAGTGAAATTGCATGGGATTTCAAACACAGAGCAAGAAATGTTTTTCTCTTTTTTTTTCCCCAGTCTAACACTTCTAGGAACATTGCTATGTTCCTGATAAGAAACTGAAAGCAAAATATTTCTGTCTCCAGAAGTTACTACTGTCAAAGTAAGAAGCACTGATACTGTGCCTTGACTGTCACTAATAACGTAATAATGAAAAGGTTAAAGAGATACACTCCCTGGTTACTTCATGACCCACTGAAAACTTAAATTAAATATTCACTGGTCTATCCTCACTGCTCAGAACCATGAAAAATAAACTTTTGCAAACCTAATTAACAAGCAAATTAGTATCCTCTTAGATCATATCCACAGAGACTTTAATTTTTACATTTCTATTGCGGCTCCCTGTTACCAACTCAAATATTAGCAGTTAATTTGTGATGCAATACCAAAACTGCTTCTATGCCTATGTCTGCTTATAAAGAATGCTTATAAAGAATGTGTACTTTTGCCTCTTCAGAGATGCATCCTTTCTTCTGCAAGCATGAAGAAACTCCCAAATAAAATTAATTTTACCTCTCTTCAGTCACTGTATCTGCCAGTAAAACAATGATGACAAGAGTATTGCCACCTTTGACTACATCCTTCTTAAACTCATCATATTCGTGGCATCTCAACTCTGAGCATTTTGCCAGGCAAAGATTCCAAAAATGTTTTTACTCTCACAGCTTTGGGAAAGAAATGACACCACCATGCTCAAGGCTCAAAATCAAAAAAAAAAAAAAGGAAATTAATTTTATTTTGTGCCTTTAATGCTTTAAAAGCCACAACTTGAGTCAATCTCACAACAGAGGGCCCGCATTGCACTGCGTGTTTCAATTCTTGGGCTAGCAACCCTGAGAACAATGAAAGGCTCAAATTTTACATTATGAAATGAACTCGTTATCTGCTTTATCTGTCATTGTACCATGCCATACATTCTGTACTCTGTGTACTCACACAAATACAAATCAAGGCCTTGGTCTTGTCCCTGAGTCTCACCTGAAGAAAATCCCACTAAAGTAAATTAGTCTTGGCAAGAAAATATCTGCACAGATAAGTTCCTAAGACCATCAATGGCACTCTGAAGGTGGTGAATCTTAGCACAAAAACAGTAGATGGTTGTCCTGTTACAACCAGCCTGCAGAGAAAGGACTCTTCTTTCCTGTTTCAAAGTCAGAACATGTAAGTCCAACCTCTCCCAATTCAATGAGGATTCAAAAGCTTCAGGAATTAAAACAAACACACATGGGAAAACCCAAAGTCCTGTAGATTTCTTCCGCTATGAGGACAGTAAGGCCCTGTTTCTACAAGACAACTCTGACAGATATATAGGCTTACAGCAGCAAACCTGAAAGAGCTAGGAATTCCCAGATCTTGGTTCCCATTACTCCTTTGACTGTCCTCAGACAACCGCTTTGTTCCTTCCCCCCACTCGCCTCCAAAAAAAGAAAATTAAGGATTATGATTATTTCTGAGCTTGCTGCAGTAATTCCACACAAAACTTGCCTCCTGCTCCCCACAGTTTGGGTGCAAGAACTTCTTAAATTAGTATTGCCACTGAAGCCTACATATCATCTGGCCAAATCAAAACAAACCAAACCAAAAAAAGCTTCCACTAGCACAGTCCACCTACTATGAACAACTCAAAGGCCAATAACCCACACCAGTCTAATAAACCTTGGACAAAAGCTGGGGCCGATTATGCCAAACACATTTATAGCTGATTAATCTTCTTAATGATCTTTACCCTCCCTAGGGCATTTTGAACAGCCTTCTCCCCTGTCCGTCATGCAAGCACTTGAAAACTACCAAGGCGAGTTGATAGTTTGCGATATTTTTCATTAAAAAGCACATGCATTCTCTCTGTGTGCATTTTTTTACCTTTTTTTTAAGCATACTTCCACCTTCCAAACACTCCAAGTATTTTCTTAGTCCTGCAACTTCTCTTTCTATTCTCCTAAACTCAAATTATACAAAAGGTATATGCTTACAGTGCCAAGTAACCAAACACAAAATTCAGGAAGCCCCTCTTGTACAACTGTCCATCATTCAATTACAGTTTGTCTATGAGTTAAGATTTTGGTTCTCAGCAAGAACTAGGAGCAGCAAGTAACACTATTTATCATCATGGCATTCAAATACAGTCCTCTTTCTGAAGCAATATCCCATCAGCTACCATAAATCAAACCACTTTGCTTTGCATTCTACTGAGATTTGTGCCACGTCTTCATTTGAAAATAAGAAGTCAACTGGTAATGTAAGAACATAAAACATGGCTCATTTGTACCCACACTCCACCTAGCTGAATGATACTAAGACAAGTTAAGAGTAAGACAACCCAGGAAGGGCTACTCAATGCATGGTGATGTCTTAGCAATTCTAGCCAGATGAACACTTCTATCAAGAGCTCCCGATCCACAGTCTCATGGAAGCTACATCATTCCAAAAATGAAGGACTCTAAAAAACATCTAAGGAAAGTTCTCCCTTTCTAGTCATGTGTCTATCTCATTACTACCAAATTGTCAGATCTGAATGTTTTACTTTTCTCCATTTGTTTATTTGACACAACTGCTTAAAGTTAAGCACTGACTTTGTTAACTGCCTCCTGCTCTGAAACCCTGCACTAAAAAGCCTCCAATGCACATCCAGAAACAAAATTGGTATGGCCTTTAAAAAAGAAAATGGATGATTTGAGAGAGATTAACTTATTTTACCAACTAGGAAGTTTGTAGGAGAAGTTGCTGGAAAAAAGCAGGCAAAAGCCAACTATAAAGGCTCTGACTTCTCTAAGACAGGTGTCTCAGAACTAGTGTAAGAAGCTTAAGTTAGGTATGTTAAGCGACAAATACCTACCCAGCCTGAAAAAGTACAAGTTTAACTCATACACACTTTCAGTCTAACATGCAATTTCTCTAGAGCAGAAGACAAAGGGATGAAATAAGCTATCTGGAAAATCTCCTTCTTCCCCGTGTTTTCAAATTTATTATTGTTCGTACACTATTAGCCAAGCTGCTCAAAGCTTCTAACTTGTAGTATTGTAACAAAATACAAGGAAAGGAAATAGCAATTTTATGAAGGTATAAGAACTAAACTATAATTCACATGCATCCATGTTATCTTTCTCTTACATTTCTTAATGTTTACTCAAAAATATTAAGTTCTGTATCTTTGTACCATTTAACATCCCTTATTGTTCATTACTTCCACATAATGCAATCTTTCCTAGCGTAGCACTGCTCTATCACTTTCAAAATTTCTGAAGATACTTTTTTTCGTATGTGCTACACAAAGTTCTGCAAACCTCATCTATTCTGCAATATGACAGAAGCATTGTAAGTCACATGCTTAAGACAGGCAGAAATCACTCGCAGGAAAATGAAGAAACACTAAAACCAGCAATGCAATCAAAATTGTTTTCCCTCAAAAGGGAAAGATCCCAAAAGATGACATGTAGCTCTCACTGGAATAATCAAATTCCAAAGAAATTTCAAACAATTTTTTCTTCCCAAATCTCAATACAGACAGTTCTAATTCCACACTCACAGTTTTGTTCAACAGGTAAGGGGAGAGAAAAGAAAAAGAAAAAAAAAATACAATAAAAAATCCCCCAAAGAGTCCCTGCTGTTATTCAAAATTCCAAAAACATCAGCATAACTGTAAAAAAATCATATCAATTGCACATTTCCACACAGAAATCAGGAAAATTTTTCCCATGAACATCTCTGAGACAAAGTCAAAAGCCTTTCACTCACAAAAATCTTAAGGGAAATGAGAAAAAAAAAATGTACCTCCTGAAAGCTTAGAACAAAACAAATACAAATGGAACAAGACCTATTGTTCCTTCTTTGCAGCTAGTGGAGTCACATTTCACACCTGTCTGAAAGCCTTCACATTGGCCAAGAGCTCCTAGAGGGTCTAAGCCAGTCCAACATCAGTGACATCAGCACCAGAGACTAAAGCCATGGCCTCTTCTCCAGGCTGCTGCTACCTAGTCCTCACCGCAATCATCAAGTCTCCTTCTGAAGTGGAGAAAGGGAGGAAGATGTGCCCAACGTGCGAAACCTTCTTTCAGCTGAGCAACTAGTAATCTTTGGTACTTTCTGACTAACTCATGAAAAAGGAGGTATGTTGAGCCAGGCACGGGCCACAAGGAATAAACAACTCCCCAATACCCTTCAGCTACCTTAAAAAACAAGCTGAAAAGTCAAGTTCCCACCACCCTTAACAGTTTCGGATTTAAATACTTTCCAGGCAATTGCAATCAAATTAGCTGAAGATTGTTCCCCCTTCATCATTCATATAAAAATTCTTTTTAATTACAGGTGAGTATCAAATCAACACTGAGGGTTTAAACTAGCCCCTTTGAGTCAGAAAATGCCACATAATACTAATCCAACAGTTTCACATAGTATTTCCTACTTGTCCTTCACCTGCTAAGCTCCAATAGACTGTTCGCATAAAGAGCAAGCAAGATATGCAATTACTGTGCTATGGATCATTTAACTTCGCTTGAATAATCATCTGATAAGTGACCCAAATATAAGGAGTCTACAGGTACTTCTGTTATCTTTCACTGCCAAAAAAAAAAAAAAAAAAAAAAAAAAAAAAAAAGGTGCTGTATGCACTTACTCATAATACCACAGAAGACTAGGAGATGCAACCAATAAGCCAAAGCTTATGTTACTGCACCAGGAAACATGAGTTGCTCACCAAACAGATGCTCTCAAGGCTGGATCACCAATAATGCACATTCAGTCTTGCAAAGCCTGAAGCACGGTCAGGTCTGCACCAACGACTTCGGCTAAAATGTTACAAACCACTAGCAGAATTTCATATTCTAATATCAGAAGCTTTGGCAACAAGAAATAGGAATACAAGATACAGCAACATTTTTTTTTTTTTTTTTTACACTGTGAGACAGTCAGTTAAACCCAATAAGCATAAAGGCTTTATAATTATGTCCTATCTTCTCCTAGTCAGCCTGGATAAGGCATGAACAGCACAGCAGCAGGATGTAAAGTCTCCTATAGACAATAACAACAGCTATACAAGAGTGAAACTATTTATTACAAGATGAAAACTAAAACAAATTACAAACTTAAAGCAGTGAACTCTTCCAGGGTATGTGACAACCTTATGTCAGTGTGCCTCAGACCTTCAATACTGAAATGTGAAGGCTTACAATTACGACTCAAGTTGTAGGTCCCTCAGGACACATAAGTAAGGAAAAAAGTATTTTTCAAAACAATCAGCATTGCCAAACTAATAGCATAAGTATTTGTGACAAGTTGGACATTTTAAATGATACACTATTGCAATTAGCATCACCACCACAAAAAAAAAAAAAAAAAAAAAAAGAAAATCAAGGAGGAAATCAGGAAAGTTAAAAATATCATTATTAAAAACCATGAAGAAACCATTTGTTTTCCCCTACACACATACTCCAAAATTGTACTATGGACTAACAAAAGATTCACTTTCCATTACAAAATGCAAATTTCGTTCCAATAATGTCTCATAAAAATAGACTTTTATGGACGTAATGATCAGAAACAGAAGCACTAGGGGGTAAATTATGACTAAAATGTATGGTTTCTCACAGCATATCACATCCACTTTCTTCGAAATCTGTTTATTTTGGACAAATAATACAAGACTTCCTTATGGCAGGAAGTCCTGCAAGTCAAAGGCCACTGCTGAAACAGTATTTTCACTATTTTGCAACAGGAACTTAAAATCACAAACACGAACAAAATTGCTAATCAACACCAGTAGATTTGTCCTTCAGCAATTTAACTGTCAGATAGAGAACTACTGGTTTTCTTTACATTCTTCAGCTTAGCACATCTTCAGAAACCCAAGTAAATCCCCACAACATAACGCAACAGAACAGTTAACAGTTACATTTGGGAAGTGAAACAGCATGTTCCAACACCAAAGTTTCCAAACAATCTCATGACAGTCCTGAGCATTTCAAAGTGTAAGCAGAGCATTTGCCCACACTCGCCTCAGTCTCTGCACGTGAAGCATTCCACAAGCTTTCTGTATGCTAAAAAATTCCAACTTAACACTTCCAGAAAACTATGAAATAGTTATAGACTGGCAGACGTGAAACACATTGTTGCTGAATTTCTCTAACACCAATGCACATGAAGACCTGCTCACCTTGTATACTTATGACAGTTCAGCTCCAGTAAACCAGACCTAACCACCATGGTTTTCATGCCCCACCCCCATGGCTGTTGGCATGCCTTCTCAGCCAATTCATGTAGCAACACGCAAGAAGATGCTGCAGACTTCTGAACTACATTTGTCATTTACAGTTTGAAAATACTAAGAATTACAATAATTTTGTTACTTCTCATCTTTCTGTTACTGTTTTGAAAGAAAGAAATGAGGGTTCCTTCTCCTTGTGATACCACACAATAGTATCAAGTAGCTGATCTTAATGCACTGAACTACAAATAAACAAACTGGACGCACTGACTCACTTAAATCTTGACACAGAAATATTGTAATACATTTTTAAACATGGGTGCTGAAGATACTAAAAAAATTTTAAAAAATTAAAAATCACACAGCATTGTGTGACTTGCTTCAATTTGAATCGGATATTCAGCTGGCTAAGAGTTGTAACCACGCAACTCAAAACATACTACATTTTTATTCTATACCTAGCAGCATAGAAGTGCCCAGCAAATTCAAAAAGCAAACAAACATGTCCAGTTCCTTGCAAATACATACCAAACTGAAGAATACCATTCACTGAACTCTCATCTACCATCACTGATATACGAGGCTTTTTTTTTCTACTCAAAACATGTTGCTATCAACCGTTTTGAGTATTCCAGAGCTGACTACAACTGAGCTCAACAGACTCACACCACATAGCGTGGAGATACCCACTCGTGGTACAAATGCATAGCCAAAGTTAGATTACCAGGATCATGGAACAAAGGCACAATGCCATATTAACATTGATGTACATTTTCAGAGTACTCAAAGCACTCTGCTTCATAAACACACCTATCTATAACCTAAAAGCACAGAGAAGTATTTGCTTGGCTTACTGCGATTGACCAATTCATATTTCAGTAAGTTTCACATTTGACAATACTCCTGAGTCTATCAAAACTGCATAGGACAACCACAATACTGCAAAAACATCAGTTCACAAAAACTTCAAGATACTGCTACTTTGTCACCAAAATATGCCCAGGATGTAATCAAGCTGGCAGAACTAGCCTGCAGCCTGTGAGCTCAGGAACATCATACTGCTGTAGAGCTGAAACTGGACACAGAGGCAAACCCAGGCATCAGGTAGCTACACAATTCTGGTACAGTTTATGACTTAGCTGAGCATTTCTGTTTGTTCCAACATGCAAAATTTACTTTTCTTAATAGGAAACCTACTTCTTGTTTTCCACAGTCAAATTTCACGGTCCCATTCACAGACACGCACAGACCTTGTCACAAACTTCCGCTACCAAGTAACCAAAATCCAATCACTAAAATAAGACCAGGCCTCGCAAACCTACACTGAAATCTTGAGAGTTATTCTAGTTAACCGAGATTTCAGTTAAATTATTCATGAAACTACAAGTCAAAATAACTACACTTGGTCCTCTGCACTATTTCTTCCATAAGTCTCTCTCTATGCAGGCATACACAGCTAGAAATTACAACCTTAATCTTTCAAAGTGAACATCACACACGGTCTCAGCACCCAGCACTACTGGCCAGCCTCTACGCAAAACTCCTCATCTATGCAGATCACCTCCCAGAACTGCAGGGCCAAAACGGTGAAGACAAACTGCAGATACCTCAGCAACTCCACAAATCCCCCCCACACCATGCTCTGCACTCCTCAAGAGCCACAACCTCCCGTCCCCGGGGACGTACTGTAGAGGAAAACTGCTGGGTATTTTAACTTGAACGTCCCTGCGGCACTACGGGGTCAATAGTTCGAGGGCTGCAATCAAAATAACTAAATACATAAAAATAAAATTGAGCGGGAAAAAAACCCACTCACCTCCCCACCTGCGATTCGGGCTCACTCCCCACGCTAGTTCGGGCCGGCGGGCGGCACCCCTCGCGACCTGACTCCCCGCAGCCCTCCCGCTCACCCAAGGGCTGGGGCCGGCAGACCCCCCCGCACCCTCGCCGGGGGAGAACCGCCCTCCTCTGGACACAACAAAGGCCGCCGGAGAGGCCCAGCGACGCCGCAGCGCCCGTAGAGCTCCGTCGACCCGTCTGAGCCTCACTCGAGCTCCCCGCCGCCGCGGCCGTGGCAGGCCGGGGCCGCGGCATAGCCCCTTCCCAATCTCCTCGGCCCGACGGGCCAAACCGCTCGCCTCGCAGGTAGCCCTGCCCCCGGGGCCGCGGCCAGAGAACAGCCGCTAAAATAAAACATGGAAAAGCCAAGGCGAGGGGGGGTCGGGAGTACCCACACAGTGACAATGATCCGTCATTCGAGACACCTGCGCCACCTTCTCCTCCTCCGAGGCGGCGGTCCGCTCGGCATCTCCCGGGAGAGGGGCGGCCGCCGCGGCCTGCGGCCAAGCCGAGCCAAGCGGAACCGGCACCGCAGGAGGGACGGGGGCCGCAGCCCGCCGCGCTGGGCCCGCGGCGCGGCCGGGCCCGGCATCGGTGCAACAAAGCGCCGGGGCCCGGAGAGGGTCGGGCAGGGCCGCCAGCACTCACCGGCAGGCGGAGAGGTCCTCGTCGGCGCCGCTGCGCCCGTCCCGGCGGGCCGGGGAAGGGGTAGCGGGCCCTTTCTCCGGTCGTCTCTTCTCCTCCTCTCTCTCCTTTCTTTGCCGAGAGCACGGCTCAGGGCAGGGAGGTGGTTACGCGACGGGGTGGTCGCTGCCGGGCGGTGCGGACCGGAGGGCGTCTGCCTCGCTGCGGCCCGGGCGGGCTCCGCTGGGAGGCGCCGCCGCCGCTGCAGCGTCCGGGAGCTGGGGTCGTTCCGGCCCCATTAAGGCCGGGCCGGGCCGAGGGGGCTGCGCGAGGCGTGCCGAAGGGAGCGGGGCCGCTCCCCGCGGTGACTGGTGGCCATCTTAGTCCTCCTCCTCCTCCTCCGCGGCGGCGAGTGCCCCCCTCCCCGCCCGGCTGCTAGCGCGGCCTCCTCCCTCCGCTCCTCCTCCTCCCGGCTGGCTG
The DNA here is from genome assembly GCA_013401255.1 of Urocolius indicus. Lineage (NCBI taxonomy): Eukaryota > Metazoa > Chordata > Aves > Coliiformes > Coliidae > Urocolius > Urocolius indicus. Next base: position 12,168 of record WBNH01000023.1, on the reverse strand, counting down.
CGGTCGCCGCCGGTCCCGCGGCTCGGCCAGGCCGCTTGAGGAGAGCTGGTCCGTAATGGCGGGCCCGCGGGAGCAGCTCCTCAGGCACCAGCCCGCCGCTCCTTGCCCTCAGAGGGAAGGCAGCAAGCCGAGGAGCTCCTTATCCAGACTGGGTTGGCTCGACAAACACATAGAGCCCCTTCCTAGTTCTTGAGGTTTATGCAGTTTTCTCACTTTTTGGAGCGTTGGTTTCCCTGCAGGTGGGCTTGGTTCTCAGACAGAAATCCCGCTCCATGGGCACGGAAAGCCGGTGTTGTCTCCCGTCCGTCCCCGCCACGAGCCCAAATACCACAGGCCGGGGAAGACGACATGCTACCCAGCCTGCTGAGAGAAGCTATCCCAGCCAGGAACCTGCATGTGGAGGGAGGGAAAGGAAACGTAGATCCATACAGGAGCAAAGAAGCCACCTTCAGGTCGGGTTTGAGGTGCTTTCCCTTAGCTTTTCAATCAAGTGTACATCCAGGTAAAGTCCACTGGATATCCCTGGTGTTAACCACAAAGAGGATCTGTGCTGGTCAACCAGTCTCATCCGTATGATCCAAATGTATAAACAGAAATAGATACTCAAGCCAGAAATTCCATTAAATTCCAAACAGCCAAAGGACTCCTTTTGGCAGTAGGTCAAAGCATTAGTTTAGCCACACACTAGGCATGCAGTACAGGAGGTCACATCAACGCTGGGGTGAGCTTCATCTGTTTAGCATTCCTGAGGAAGGGCTCAAAGGTATGTCCACCTTTCTGCATTTTTCCAGTCACTTATAAACTTAGCTCCTTCAAGAAATCAGCCACTAGCAGCTGTTCACCCTCTCGTCGTTTCATTTGGCATAATTTTTTTTGTTTACAGGATCCCTTCTGAAGTCTTCACTGAAAAGACTAAATAGCAATCTGGCTGCAGGGGTAAAAGCTGCAATAAACAATGTACAAACCATCAAAGACCTCTGTGTTTCATTGGCAAATTATCACAAGCACCAAGATCCAGGAATGTTGCCTCTTGTCTCTGCTAGGGGGTATTATTAAATGAAACAGTGTACTCTGTTGTTCTTGAGGACAAATGGAATAAATGCTTTATATCCAGTCTTCTTCTGGCTGTTAGCATCAAACATGTAAATCTACTTAATGTTTTTACTGGCTAATGTACCGCTATTCATCTGGCAGTAGAAGTCATCCCATTCCTGTTTAGGTGTCGGAGGCCTCTACTTTAAGACTCATGGATGTCTGGAGTGAGGGGCACTGAGTGAAAAAAGTGTAAGTCCAAACAAGCAAACCTTACTTATCCCAACTGAAAACCAAAATAAGTGACAAGTTCATAACCTACTTGCCTACACGATACAACAGTGCCTTTACTTGATAAAGGTGTCTTCGAACACTCTTAAGTTCACTCAGGAGCAAGATTTAGCCCAAGTCAGGAGAACTTGGACTATAGATTGGGATGGAACAGGACCAACTGGCCTTTTGCAATATCTGGGTTTTTTGTTTTGTTTTGGTTTGATTTTAGGACAATCAGCAAAGAATAGACAGAGGGGGAAAAATCACGCACAGTATGTCAGTCATACTCCTGTCACAGCAACTGCAAATGACAAGTAGCAGAAGCTGGTATTCTTGTGTCACTGGAAAAAAACTTAATTTTTATGCAACGTATATCTTGTTTTGCCTCTCCTAATTAAATCGTAGAATCACAGAATGATAGGGGTTGGAAGGGACCTTTAGAGATCATCTAATGCCTACTTTCCCTCACTTTTTGGACACAAAGCGTTTTAACCACTTCTCTCCCAACCACTTTCTCTCTACCCAACCGTTCTTTGCAGCCCCCTCTTCCCATAGCATGTGCTAACAGAAGTGATTGCCATGATCTTACATGGGGAAGAAAAACAAACCAAAGCAAAAAAAATGGTTGTCTACTGCTAAGGCCATACAAGAAACATTACAAGAATAGGAAGGGAGAACAAGGAGAGTCAAAACATGAAACTATAGATTGGCTTTCAGGGGATGCTTATTAAGAGCACTCACTATGTTTTGTAGACATCATGGAGTAACATATACACAGAAAGAAAAGTATGTGTGTTGAGTTACATTCTATCATGTACTGAAATAATTTGCCCCTGGAGTGAAAGCTAAGGTCAAAGTCAGTGAAGAGTGTTTTTCCTACAAAACAACAAAGGTCTGTATCTCAGTCTATTCAAAGCTAACGTGCATGTTTCTTTGCATGCTTGAATCTTTACAGGTGCATTCTCATTCATTAGTAAGCCGTGCCAGTCTAGAATGAAAAACACCCTGCAAGCTACTAGACAGAATTCGGTCCCTTGGCTGTATTTTCATTCTGGACTGCAGCAAGGGGAAGCATAGATTTCATCAGCTTGTTCCTACAATTGTTTCACTTACTGTGTGAGATGTAGTCTGAATAGCACGTAACAGTTACACTTTTACAATGCAAACGAATCTCTCTGTAACTTATGTGTAGGAGAGTATTTGCATCATTCACATGTAAAGGATTAATAAGATCTATCTTAGCCAACTCTACTGAGTAAGTATCAAATCTTACAGAGCTGGTGCTGTTCCTAGCTCTTTATTGGTAGAGGTGAACTTAGTGGGAAATCACAAAAATCCTTCAGGAAGGCAGTAGGCATTGCACAGACAGCTGTATGATAGATACAACTTTTGCTGCATGCCAAGTTATATTGCTTTTTTCTTCTTGCACAGTTAATGCATGTTGCATTCCTATTTATAGTCCCCAATGTTTTGGTTAGTTGTCACAGTTCCAAAATAAATAATGGCAAGCTGTAACGATCCATACAGAATGATGCCAGATACTCTTTTTACCTTCTCAACGTCTCCTTCTGCAAAGCTCATCATGGATACCTCCTTATCTTTCTCAGAGAAGGTGCTAGTTAGTAATTACAGTGCTATAGTTAGACAAAAGAAGTATTTAGTTTGGGTTTTTTTTTCCCACTTTGCAAAGCAGCTGTGCACAAATAGCATCAATCATTAAAAATGTGGAGATAGATTTAAAATTATTTGCCTCCTTTATTAAAAGGCAAAAACTAACACAATTGTCTTTCAGTGGTGCAATACCACTCAACTTTCAGATGAGACACTCACATGCTTCCATTGCATTTATTTCACACATCTTAGTCTGTAAAGCTACATCTGTCCTGTTTACATATATTAGCTAATACCATAGTACAGACAAATCTGGAACTAGAGAGAAATGGCATCAAGAAAGTGAAAGAAAATTGAGGAAATTTTAGCCTTCTTTGTCATTAGAATATTTTTAACAGGAGAAAACAGCACTGTTTTCCAAATTTATACAGTCTAAAATATCCATCATGTAAGATTCTCATGATTTCCTTTGAGAAGTGCTCTTCCTTCACTCCTTCCTGCTTATTTATAGATAACATTTGGTATCAAATAAGAGGAAGGGTGGAGTTGTGGAGGGTCTAGTGTCCCTGTCCTGTGACACTCATGTTGAATTTGGGTGAAATTTGAAAACTCCTTTTAAAAAAAACCCAAAAAACTCATGACATATGTTCTTCAGAAAACTAATGGGCTGCTTGTCAGAATAAATTAAGCAACCAACAAATAGTCTACCAGTGAGCTCATACCATTTGTAAAGCATTAACAGAGTCACCACAGAAGAAAGATCAACAATCAGATGGAGTTACAGTCAAAGAAAGCATCAGCCAAGACTACTCCTCCTTAACCCTCTGGGGCCCAGTAATCCAGCCTCATTTTGCATAAACAGCCTTTCTTCTGCTGTCTGTTGATGTTAGTCACATAGTTCAAACAAGTATTTGCATCCCAGCACGGCAGGTTCAGAGTTCAGAGGTGGATGATTTATGAACAGTTTGTCACAGCTGAACATAATGTGAATTTTTGTTTTTCTTCCATAACAAAACCACTGATAAAGCAGCATTTGATTTATACACAAGAACATGAGGATGTAAGGAAGAAGCAGGACAGAGCATAGTGTGACAACAGAATTCCCAACCCACAAAGCTTTAGGCCACATCTGTAACTGCAAAATAAACCACAGTTTGCAGTGGTAAGTTCTCAAAATCCCTGCCCTGCCTCAGATTCTTTGTGCAGAACAGAGTTCTTGCTGCAGAAGTTATTCACCTAGACACACATAACTAGTTATTTGTAACTGGTGTAAAAGAAATATTATTACAAGGTTCAAAGCATCAATAGAAAAGAACATATGCAAAATTTGCTCGTAAACAAGATTGTATTGTGCAAATGTGTACATACGAAAGAACGTGTAGTTAAAAAGAAAAATCAAATAAACTGCATGCTATGTAATATTTAGAAGATATGGAAAATTTAGAGCTCAGACCCATATTCACTGTCTCTAAATTGTTATGTGCCTGTATGTTAATGATTCTTATGGACTGTCAGACCTACATGGGCAAAAGGCAAACCAGAATTTCAAGGACCTGTATTATGTTCAGGCCAACTTAATGCGACTCTGCACATCCAGTGAAAGCGAGAAAAAGAGCAGGTGGCAACAGAGAAAGTGCAGTTCAGTTGAGGTCGTGGTGGCTTAACCAAGCCTCAAAGCCTGATGATGGCAGGAGTGAATCATAGAGGATGAGATCACACTCGGAGTGAGGGAAAATGCTGCCATCTAGTGCCTATGGAGAAATTAAAAAAAAAAAAAAAAAAAAAGAACAAAGGTTAACTTGGTGGTAGTTTCACTTGCTGTGGTGTCAATGCTACTGGTTCAGTCCTACAGATCTCCATTTGTCTTTTGGTTGTTCAAAGAAAGGTGTTACTGTTCTGCACGGCATATGAAAAACTAGCTTGTGAAGGTATATTCAATATATTGAATCTCAAAGCAAATAGGCTGAAAGAAGAGCATTTTACAGTGTTTTGCCTAGAAAAGAAATATCTTTAAGTATTAATGAAGTCTTTAAGTCAGATGACTTTAGGAAAGAGGGTTTTAAACAAAGTCTCTTTAGTGTGAGAATAACATACACCTTGTTTATTTTGATGAATGTACACATATTCACACCAAGAGATTGCAAAATATACTTCTATCACAAATCTTATACGTACATATTTTACTACTGTCTATCACAAGAAACATGAGACCTGTGCAGTACATCTGAAAAAAAACCCAAGAAGCTGATCTTTGTTGTGAGGTTTTGTGGAAAACTTTTAATGAAACAAGGATGTAATGCCTTTCTTTTGCAGAACTGACTTTGACCTTGACAGTTACTGCACAACCTCTAATGCCCACTATTTTATCCTATGAGCGTTGTAAATTATACATGTCCTAAGGCTCAGAGGATACAGGACCAGACACTAAACACCACTTATTTTTATGATTTGCTTTTTACAGCAGCCTATTTTGCATTGTTGTTGATACAGCCTCAGAGGATGTGCTAAATATGTGCTAAAACACTCCACAGTGTTAGAACGAGGGAGTGCTATTTTCATCTAAGATATTTTTATTTTTGCAGGCTTTCACAGAAAGCCATAATGGTAGCTTGGAGAGATCAAAATGACTAATCAAATAAAAACACATACATTGCTCTATTTTAGATGCAGCAGTACTCAAGATAACTTTTTCTGTGAACTTAAATTTGTTTGTCCCTTGACCAAGGCACAGGAAAAATCCGAGGCTGCAGGTCAGCTTTCCACTGGAAGAAAACTGAGTTAAGTGGGTTACATACCTAATTTATTTTTAACCACATCATTTTTGGAACAAAGTGGTCACAAAGCCTCAGACATGCAATCCACTCTTGAAGATAAACAAAATTGCATGCCACCATCAACTTTCCAGGAAGATATGCTAATCCAAGAGCAGCTACAATCTTACCTGAATGATCTAAGGACCAAAGAGTCTTCCAAAGGGTTTCTTGGACAACTCTGCAGAGCAAAGAGAAGCAATATGTTTGCAAGCAATGGGATTTGTAAAGTTACAGGTAAAAGGGCTTTCTCGTAACTGCCTTAAAATGTGCTTTCCCACTTCAACTAAAGTATCTGGAGTGGACAGGTATATATACTTGAAATATATATATACATAGCAAGGAATATGTTAGTTAAAATATTTATTATTATTATTTACTGTTCATTATTATTTGCCATGCCTTTTGAAAACAACAAGCCAGTTTAACGCTTTGGCTAAATTACTAAAGTTCTATGGAAAAAAAGGAAGAGTTACTAAGATGAGCTATATGAAGCTTGACATCACTCCAGAAAGGCTGTTCTAAAAACTTACTGTTTCTATGGTCAGATATTACTTCCATTTAATTCCTAGCCTTAATGCATTTACAGCTACTTTATACACATTTGTTCCCGAACAACTACATTTTCATTCAAAACAGAGCTAGATCCTCCTATGACTAATGCTGCACCGGAAGAATTTGTAGTTCCTTCCTCTTCAACAATATTAGAATTGCTTATGGGTACATGAAGGGCGTCTAGAGTTATTAGATGTGTACATAACACTGTAGAGAAGGTCTAATTTCTTTGACAGCCCCGTGCCCATGAATAAATCAGGCAACTTGAAGCTCTTCCAACAATGTTAGCCACGTTGTATAAAACTACTTCTAAGAAACAACAAAAAAATCTTGTTGGTGTCTGTGGCAGCCTGGTTAATAGCACTTACATTGTTTGTCTCCCTTCAGGTTACAACCTGGGAAAGGCATTTAATTCCAAACAAAACAGCATTTCGTGTGTGTTTTCCATCTCCAAGTAAAATAGTTTTATCTCATTGGCTAGGTGATCTGAAGAAATTTTTTTATTCACCAGACTTTTGACAGTTCCAAACGTAGATGATGAGACCTTTCTGTTGCAGATTGCTAGTTGGCTAAGGGATACTTCCAAGCAAGCCAGGTGAAACAGACTGGAAAAAGCTCACGCCTTACCAGTTGGCTTAAGCCTGGTATACAGGGTTCACATTTCCAGTGGATCATGCTTTAGGAGACTGCCTACTAAGAAAAGTGGAAAAATACCAGGTTAAAATAAACATGACAGTCAGTGTCCAGAGAGGTGAAATTGTAGTAAAATATCGTGGTTTTGCCCAGTCAGCAATGAAGCACCGCAACAGTTTCTTGCTCACTGCTCCCCATCTACCCTCACCCTCATTAGGAGGCCCCAGCGAGATGGGGGGGGAAAAAGATAAGCAAGGATGTTGTGGACTGAGACAAGGGCAGGGAGGGCTCACTGCCAATTACGGTTCCAGGCAAAACAGACTCCAGTACTCGACTTAGAGGAGAAAGTAGGAAAGTTTATTCTACTACCTACAAGAAACAGAGCAGAACAAAAAGCAAGAAAAGAGCAGGATGATGAGAAAATTAAAACCAGCACTTTAAGATCTCCCTCCCCCATCCCTGCTTTCTTCCTGGGCTCAGCTCACTGCTCCCGATATCTCTACCTCCTCCACCCTCAATGGCTTGGGGAGAGTAGGGAATGGGAGATGTGAACAGTCTCTCACAGATAGTCTCTGCTGCTTCTCTCTTCTCAGAGGAGGACGACTCCTCACATTCTTCCCCTGCTCCAATACAGGGTCCCTCCCACAGGACACAGTCCTCTGGTGTGAGTTCTTGCCAGCAGCTATGGCTTCTGCAAGTACAGGGTCCTTCCATGGGACATGGCCTCCTCTGGGCATAGTTTTAATGAACTGCTTTGCCATGGCTTCTTCCCATCAGCTACAACTTCTGTGAATATGGGGTCCATCACACAGGACATGGCCTCCTCTGGCCATAATCACTGCCCCTGGCACGGTGTCTCTAGCAAAGTGAGTCACTGCCCCTGATGCAGGGTCTTTAAAAAAGTGCAAACAAATCTCAGCTTCACCACTCCTCTCCATAGAATGCAGGGGAGTCTCTGCTCCAGCACACCTCCTCCTCTCTTCCCTCACTGACCTTGGGATCCACATCATTGTTTCTCTTCCTCTCCCAACTCCTTGCAGCACCACCAGCCGGAAAAGAAGAAAATGACAGAACAAGAAGGAACAGGAAGAAAATTTCTCTTCCAGCTTCTTCTTAAAAAGTGATCATGAAGGTGCCTAATTGGCTTGGCCCCAGGAGCGGGTCTGGCTCAGAGCTGGAGAGAGTTTCAAGCAACTTCTTCCAGGAGCCATCTTTACAGCCCCTTCTCCCTTACCAGAAATGGTTCCATGTTAAACCATGACAAAAGAAAAGTACAGATAAGCTACAGCCTTGGTGTACTTGTGGAATCTCGAGGATAACAAAATGCAGTTCATGCATAAACAGAAGCCACCTGGTGCTTTTCAAATGGTTAGATGGGCTACTCTCTGGGCCCATGTTACTACAACTCCGTGCAATTTCCTTACGACCTCTATTAGTTTCCCAGAATATTCTATCACTCTACAATCATTGCTCAGTGTACCCTTGCATTACAAAACCTCTATTTCAGGGTTAAGAAATAGATTTAACATGTCTTAGCTTGTTGATTTATGCAGACTAGTACTGTTAATTACCTGTCAGCAACATTGTCTGTCTGTATGTTAGCATACTTTAAACATGTAAAAATGACACTTTACCTTGAGTCACAAGAAGTGGCTCCTGGCTTTATATGGTTTCATTGTTTTGGCCTACCGTCACAAAAAGTTTTTTTGGTGGGCAAAATTTATCCTTAACCAAAATTCTGGGAAAAGCCTTGTATAAATGTCCCACAAGCAGATCAGTTCCTGGGTATCATCTTCCTTATACTCTTTATTTGAATTTTTTGTATGTAAATACTGCCTTTAAAATAATGGGTTCTTCTCTCAACACCCAGTTACCACTGCCAGATGTAAAGTATAAGCTTCTGAAAACAAACAAGATCCCCAACTGCAGTCTATAACTGCACAGAAGAAGTGGTCACGGCTTGATGGAATCCATTTCTGAAGTTCAAGCCAGCCACATGGCTTGGTCAGACAGGACAGGATGTGAACATTACCTTGCCAGATTTCCATTCCCTCCAATGATGTTTCTAGCTAACAGATGGATTTATTTTGTTGTTAATGGATAACATGTCTGAAAATAAGACTTGTGTATAAAAGGCAGCAGTTTCCTTGCATGATTTGAAGGTTATTTATTTTTTCCCATTAAATCAACTGATCAAAAAGCACACAAACTAGTTTGCATATTTATTTTATTCCTCTCTCTTATTTCCCTGCCTCTTTCTCTATCATATGATCTTTTCTTCCTCAAAACACCAGATATTTTTGTACACTGTCAGCAGTAAGAAACTAAGTGCAGGACTCTCTGGAATTTGATGGGCCTCTGACAAAAGACAGTCCTAAGTGTTATTTACATGCTCACTGTCACTGCATAAGCCAACCTCCTCTCTCAAAGCATCCAATGAAAGCTTCTAGAAAAGCCTCTTCCCACAAACTCCTCCTGCTGAAGTTCTCTCATTTGGAGTGCAAATTTTTCCTCCCAGTAGATCACCTTTCTCTCCCCATCATTTCCTCGACCCCTCTGAAGGGATAAACTGCAAGCCCTGAAACTGATTTTATTTCTGTTTTCAGGCACAGATCAGAAAGGCATGGGGATGTACTCTTGTCATCAGCAGAAAATGCTGACTATCACAACTCAGCAGAGAGGGCAGTTTCTGCAAAATCCATTTTCTGGGAACTGGCCAACTGAGCTTCAAAAACCTCTCCCAGCTGGTTAATAGGAATATTCACTACATGTGTCTATGTGGGAAAACAATACAAGATTGTCAAGAAAGATTGGAAATACATCCAAGTGACTTGTAGCTGTGGTGTCAAAAACATGTGTATTGTACTAACACTAGTTTGGTCTTATGTATTTGACAAGGGGAACATCTGTGTTTAGAGAACACAGGCCTCTGATAGACTCGGAGGCACTCTATCAAACATGCTTCAGATTCCTGCCCTGCTGCAGAAAAAAATATCAAAGCACAGTAGAAAACTACGCCTACATAAATCCCCAATATAGAGGCAAAAGCAGCAGGTTCAAAGGTTCTTGCTTTCTCTCCAGTTTCTCTCTCTTGGTTTCTTGCTCTCTCTCTAGCATGGGCTAAGCTTTGTGGTGCCTGCATCCCTGCCAGTATGCCTCTGCTTTGGAGATTCCTCCATTCACCAGTTAATAAGAATAAATTTACTTTTTTGCATTTCATCTATGGTTTTATGGTTGTTCCTACATCCTGCATGTGCTGGCTCACATATCTGGTATAGCTGTCAGGATCCAGGAACAGCCATGCCATGGATGAAAAAGAAGTCATGTACTGGGGAGGCCATGATGATGACTCCTCATATTCTGAAGTGGCCTAGTACTGAGGACTTTCAGACCCCTGTAGCCAATATCTTGTTTGGCAGGGGTCAGGAGTCAGGTACAGGGGGTGGTGGGAGGAAATTACTGAAAGCATTCAGGCATTTGACTAAGGAAACTTAGTAACTTAGATTTAACTTAGATTTAATAATCCTATTTGTCTGGTTCAAAAACCAGATGGCACTTGGAGAATGACTGTAGATTACAGATAACTGAATAAAGCCACCCTCCTCCATTTTCAGTTGTGGTACCAGATAGAGTTACTCTTACAGAAAAAAATAGCAAAAATTTACAACCTTGTCATGATAGGTCTTGATAGATCTTGCTCATACTTTTTTTTTTTTTTAAACCATTGCTTCAGAAAGCCAAGATCTGTTTTCCTTTACCTGGCAACAAAAGCAATATACTCTCCAAGTATTGCCTCACAGATACACATATAGTCCCTACATTTGCTACCAAATGGAAGCAGCTGATGTAGCACTATGGTCAGGTGCTGCCTTTACATGGTTTACCATAATATTGATGCTCTATTGATTATGGCAGAAGCATAACAAGAAATGGAAGCAGCTGCTGAATTGCTGAAAGCACATCTACAGGACAATGTGCAATTAATCAAAATAAAATACAGGGCCTTAGTACTACTGTACAATTTTGGGAATAGTTTGGCATGGACAGATTAGAGAAATACCAAATAATGTACAACAAACAGTCTATCAGCTTCCTATACTAACCACAGTAAAACATTTGCAGAACTTTTGGGGTATTGGAGAACTTTTATCCCACATCTGGTGATATTAAATAGGAAGAAGGTTGTTTGGCAGTGGACCAAGGATCAAGAAACTTTTGATGCCTGCAAGAATGCTTTGACTGAGCATGAACAATTATAGACTCCTAGGCGAGGCTATCCTTTTGAATTAGAAGTAACAACTCTAGATAATATAGTCTTGTGGGAATTGTGGCAGATCACTAGACAAAAAAATCAGAAAGAACCTGCAGCATTTTGGTACAAGGTGTTACATGGCTTTGCTATCAATTATACCTCAATGGCAAGACAAATTTTACTTGCAGTTTGGACACTACAAGAAACTGAAAGAATCACAGGCTGAGATAGCATGACTGTACACACAGCCATACATACTCATGGGCGGTGTAGTGACAGTTCTGTTAGGGTCCATGAGGGGTAGCTCAGCCAGCCACACATTGGAAACAGAAATATTATTTACAGCAATGATTTCTGCCAGGAAAACTACACTGAACCACTCCACACACCACTCTTCCAGGAACTGTATCATTTAATTTTATGCCTACACTAGGGGAAACTCTTCGCCTTGGAGATATCCCTCCATCTCCTGTGGAGAAGGCTCCCTCTTATGATGAGTTAATGGAAGAGCACAAAAAAAGATGCCCAGTTTATGATATGTGCAACATACATAGCCACTGGCAAAGACAAAGGAGAACAGTTGCGTGTGTTCCACTGCCTGGAATTACATTATGGCAAATAAGTGTACAGACATCAAGTCAGTGGGCTGAACTACTTGCAGCATCTCCTTCTATCCTGGAAGGGATGGCGCATTACTTAACCACTGGTTACAGTGTTACAGTGTTACTGGCATGTACAAAGATACCCTATATAGGGGCAGATATATATGGCAACAAATCTGGCAATATGTACATGGGTGTCCTTTAAAGTAAAACATATCTCAGCTCATCAAAGAGATAATACACTTGAGTCACAAAATAACAGGAAGTTGATAATACAACCTCTGCCAAAACACATGCTCAAGCTACAAATGTGCATCTAGCTTGTGGGCACGGATCAGCTTATACTACACACACATGTGACATTGTTTGCAATCAACCCCCTTATATATATATATATATA